>JAPDVR010000007.1:9188171-9704615 GCA_026230005.1 Gila orcuttii | reverse complement strand
TTTGTTCAGTAGTGAAAGGAAAACAGGATCCGGTCAGTCGCTACAACTGTGTGCAAAAAAATATTTCGGCAAAGAACAATGACATTTGAGTTCATGATTTTAATGTTGTTTTTTTGTGGCAGACTGATCTTTGAAAAAAAAATGTTTGGTTCAGGATTGAAATTCATTATCTTTTATTATAGGCTATGATGACAATGATCACCATATTAGACTACTACCCCCCCCAACCCCCCCGTCCCGTCCCGTCCCCTCCCCAACATCATGTGTGTGATGCGTGTGACGTTCAACCAGAAGCTCTACGCTATTACACTACGTGAACTATCTCGAGGCCAAGATAGAAGGAAATGAATACTTGAATAAAGTCGTTATTTTTGTTTGTTTTTTGCGCACAAAAAGTATTCTCGTCGCTTGATAAACTTAAGTTTGAGCCACTGTACTGACTTGGACTATTTTAATGATTTCTTTAATAACTTTTCTGGGCCGGCAAGTTTCAATCCCTTAGAAGCCTATGGAGGAGTGATCCAGCTCTCAGATTTAATCAAAAATATCTTAATTTGTGTTCCGAAGATGAACGAAGGTCTTACGGGGTTGGAACAACATGAGGGAGAGTAATTACTGACAGAATTTTCATTTTGGGGTGAACTATCCCTTTAACCTATAGGCCTGGCTTTAAATCTCACAAATGTTGATGTTCAGATGAAATGACAAAATCAAAAATAGCGTAGTCATTCATCAAAAGTGCTGAGATGAGATTTTGTGATCGTGTAAGTGAGTAAAACCAAGAAGTGGTGTGTGGCTGAAACCAAGAGGCTCTCAGAGGGTTTATTTTATGTTTTGTTTGTTTAAAAGCTTGTGAAAAAGTTTATAGTAGTATAGTGTTCGTTTTTTTCGTCAGGTTAAAACCTGTTGATTGTGTATGAATCCGGAACACATATTGAGGGATTGCCCTGAGTTTCGGTGCTACAAATGTGAACAACAAGGGCACTTTGCAAGAGACTGCAAGGCAGTGAAATGCCCAGATTGTCAAGAAATCCTTGACAAATGTGAATGCTGGATGGGAGGTGAAGGAGAGGAAAAGAAGAGGAGCAACAAGAGGTGGGAGGGCAGATGCAGGATGAGACTGTGGAAACCCAAAGGGAAGAGCAACGAGAGGAAACGAGGGCAGAAAAGATGAAAGAAGCAGAAAGGATGGAAGAAGGAGTCAGCACAACAGAAGAGGAATCAACATATAAGAGAACTGAGCATATGGAAGTGGAGAACAGGAAAAGAGACAGTGAAATAGAGGAGGACAGTGATACATGTGAGAGGGAAAAGAAGCAGAAGCCAAAGAGTGAAGAAAAAGGACTTGGAGAAGAGATAAGAATTGAAGATGAACAGGATAAAGAGGATTCACAGTTGCAAATGGACGCACAGATTGGAATACAAGGACAGCAGGAGACGGAGGAGGAGAGAATGGACAAAACACAAATGGAAGAGGAGGAGATGGGGAGAACAGAGTGGGAAAAGGTGATGACGACAAGAAGAAGACTGCTAAAGGTAACCCCAAATGTAGAATTTGCACAAAAAAGACATATATTAAGAGAAAAATGTAAGGAAAAGGGGACCAAAAGAAAAGATTGTGATGAAAATAGTTTTGAGGTTTTGGTGGATGTGGAAGAAGAAAATGAATGAAGTGGACATTATGGACTTATTTGCATTTAAAGCTGCTAAAAATAGCAGTATTTAATGTTAGAGGTGTAGTGAATAATTAAAAATTTGAACATTTGAAGGTAACATGTAAAAAAGCAAATGTAATATTACTACAGGAAACAAATTGGAGAGAAGAGATAATGGAGGGTTTAAAAAAGAAATGGAGTGGAGAGATTTTTATAATAATGGTGATGGGAAAAGAGGAAGAGGGGTAGCGATTTTAATTAAAAGAGGTGTGGGAGAAAAAATAAAAGTAGTGTATGATGATAAGGAGGGGAAATGTATAGCGGTGAAAATAGAAGGAGAGGAATGTGTTACTATATTTAATATAAACGCACCAGTAATTGAAAAAGAAAAAGTTTTGTTTTTTAGGAAAATTAAGGAAATTGCTGTTAAGTTGGGGAATTTTGTAATAATGGGTGACTTTAATACAATTTTTAGTAAAATGGATATTACTGAAGGAATGGTTTTTAAATCTGATAGTGGGAGAAAAGAATTAAAAGGTATGATGGAAGAAAACGATTTAGTGGAAGTATGGCGAGAAAGAAATGAAGGGATAAGAGAATTTTCAAGACAACAGCTGGTGAAGGATTTCATGTGTAGAAGTAGAATTGATTTTATTTTAAGTAAAAGAGATTTAGTTGAATTTATAGACGGTATATATTATAAAGAAACTTTTCTAAGTGATCATAAGATTTTATGGGCTGAAATTGATATGAGTGGAATTAAAAAGGGGACCAGGTTTATGGATGCTAAATACTGAGATTTTGAAAAAAGAAGCATTTTGTATGAAAATAGAAGAATTGATAAAAAGAGAGATGGAAGATCAATTATACATTGAAGATAAAAGGATATGGTGGGATAATATGAAATATGAAATAAGTAAATGCACAAAGGAACATTAGGTTGATACAAAAAGCCAAAAAAGCAGAAGAATATAGAATAAGAAGGGAACTAAAAGAAGAGCAAAGTAAGCAAGGAAAGGATTCACAAAGAATTATACATTTGGAAGAAAAAATTAAAGAAATAGAGGAAAGGAAATGTAAAGGAGCGATGGTAAGAAGTAGAGCAAAGTATATAGCTGAAGGGGAAAAGTGTACAAAATTTTTCATCATGGAGAAAAATAGACAAAGATCAGGAATTATCAAAGAGTTAAGAAGTAAAGATGGAGAAAAGGTGAAAGAAACACAAGATATTTTAAAGGAAGTAAAAGATTTTTATGAAGAATTATTTAGAAGCGAGCGACTGGATCAAGAACATAAACAATTTTTCGAAGAAAGAATTAAAACAAGAGTAGATGATGATGACAAAAAGTTAGCTGAGAAAGATATTGGGAAAGAGGAAATAGAAGAGGCAATTATGCAATTGAGTAATGGGAAGAGTCCAGGAAGAGATGAGATACCAAATGAATTTTATAAGGTTTTTAGCAAAGTATTGATACCGATTTTAAAAGAAGTTTATAAGGACATTTTTAAAAGAGATGAAATGAGTACATTTATGGGGATAGGGTTGATTAAATTAATTTTTTTAAAAAAGAGGAGACACTAAAGATCTAAGAAATTATAGGCCAATAACAATGTTGAATAGTGATTTTAAAATTTTGGCAAAAATTTTAGCAAATAGATTAAAATTGATTTTACCGAACATAATTCAGACAAACCAAGCATATGCAATAAGGGGAAGAGATATTACGGATACTATTAGTAGTATAAGAGATGTGGTTAGTTTTATGATAGCAGAAAAGAAAAGAGGTTATGTGATTAGCTTGGATCTGGAGAAGGCTTTTGATAGAGTTGAGCACCAATTTTTATTTGGGGTCTTAGAGCAGTATGGATTTGGGGAAACTTTTATTAAATGGATAAAGATTTTATACAAAGATGTAAGAAGTCAGATTAAATGTAATGGATTTGTGACGGAGACTTTTAAATTAACACGATCTATAAGACAAGGATGTCCACTATCGGCATTGTTATATAGCTTAGTTGCAGAAGCATTGGGGTTGGCTTTAAAAGAGGAAAAGGGAATTAAGGGAATAGGAATAGAAGGAATGGAAGAATTACAGAAAGTTTATCAATATGCAGATGATACGACTTTAATAGTAAGAGATGTGGATGATGTAAGACAATCAATGAATATAATTGAAAGGTATTGTAAGGGACCCGGAGCTAAAGTAAATATACAAAAAAAAAAAAAAACGTTTTTTATGAGTATAGGAGAGGTAGGAGAGAAAGTACAAAGTTTTTACTCATTTAAAGAGGAAGACAATTTGAAAATTTTAGGGGTTTGGATTGGGAAGAATGAAAAAATAGGGAGAGATTTGATGTGGGAAGAGGTGGTTGGGAAAATGGAAAGGATTTTAAATTATTGGAAATTAAGAGCACTAACATTAAAAGGGAAGGTATTGGCTTTTAATGCATTAGTACTGGCAAAAATGTGGTATGCTTTAGGGGTGGTGCCAATGCCCACATGGATTGTTAAAAGGATTAAAAATGCAGCTTTAAATTTTATTTGGGATTCTAAACCACCAAAAATAGCTTACAATACAATAATAGGAGCAGTGGGAGACGGTGGATTAGGGTTGCAAGACCCAGAGCTAAAGAAAAAGAGTTTTAGAATCAAAACAGTGAAGAAGTTTTTAAATGAAGAAAATAAGGCTGAATGGAAGAAAACGTACTCGGTTACCTAACGTAACCTCGGTTCTCTCTAGAAGAGGGAACGAGTATTGCCTAAGTATAGCTTACGCTATGGGAAAGATTCATCTTTTCGAGATATTGAAGCCAAAAAATTATCCTTAATTTTTGTATCCATTGTCAACGCAGTGCAGCAGCCAGCAGACCTAGAGCAGGCTGTCTAGCGTGCTCATAGGCTGCCCTGCGGGAACTGCAGCAGCCTATAGCTGAACCCGACGTGACGCCACGTCCAATGAAGGCGCTCGCGCCTTCACAGCGTCAGAGCCCGCCAATATGGGCGTGGCTTAGCGTATATAAGCAGGGTTCGTAGGCTGATTCTCTGGTTTTCATCGACTGAAGGCACGGCAGGTTACGCAATACTCGTTCCCTCTTCTAGAGAGAACCGAGGTTACGTTAGGTAACCGAGTACGTTCTCTTACGAGAGGTTCTCTCGTATTGCGTAAGTATAGCTTACGCTACGGGAACCCTTTGTCAACGCCATGCACGCCAGCATCCACTTATGAGTCCCAGAATTTCGGGGATCCCAGATCAGCGGGAATAAGCGCATGTACATATAAGCGCATGTATATAAGCACTCACAAGGAATACAGAGCGGCGACGCCGGTCAATGTATATAAGCATATAGCACATAACCTGATACAGTGCAGCTCAACCAGAAGAGCTAGTCATATGAGAGTAGTTTGCGCATGATAGTATCTGGGCAGAACCGACCTCTCACTAAATTGACAGTAGTTTCGCCTGTAGGGCGGGAACCTCCAGATTATAGAATCTGACAAAGGTGGAAGGGGAAGCCCAGCCCGCCGCCACACATATGTCATGAATGGAAATTCCACTGGACCATGCCCACGAAGAGGCCACGCCTCTGGTGGAATGAGCCCTGACGCCCAGGGGGCATTGCAGACCCTTTGCTGTATAGGCAGCTGCAATCGCGTCTATTATCCATCTGGATAGACTCTGTTTCGAGGCGGCGAGACCCTTGGCGCGCCCACCAAACGAAACAAAAAGCTGCTCAGAACGCCTGAAAGGGGCGGAGCGCGTAATGTAAGCTCTCAGCGCCCTGACCGGGCAGAGGAGATTAACATCACTCTCACTATCGGACGCTGGCAGAGCCGATAGCGAAATGACCTGTGCTCTGTACGGAGTGCCAATCACTTTAGGAACATAGCCGTGTCTAGGTTTGAGGATGACTTTTGAGTCATTCGGGCCAAACTCATGACACGCGGCGCTAACAGACAGCGCGTGTAAGTCCCCCACACGTTTGACTGACGACAGAGCGATCAGAAAAATGGTTTTAAGTGATAAGTACTTTAGATCCGCAGAGTCTAAAGGTTCAAAGGGGTATGCTTTCAGGGCCTCGAGGACCAAAGAAAGATCCCACATGGGAACTGAAGGGGGGCGCGGAGGATTCATCCTTCTGGCTCCTCTGAGGAAGCGGATGATGAGCTCGTTCCTGCCTATTGACCGGCCGTGCGTCGATTCTGAGAATGCTGCGACGGCTGCCACATATACTTTGAGCGTGGAAGGGGACCTTCCCTTTTCCAACAGCTCTTGAAGAAAACTGAGCAACCGCGAAACCCCACACTCCCGTGGGTCCAGGTTTTTGTCAGCGCACCATTTAGAGAACACAGACCATTTGGACGCGTAGAGCCTTCTGGTAGAAGGAGCTCTAGACTGCGTGATTGTGTTCATTACTGCGTCTGGCAGGGCAACGGGTAACCGTTGGTCAACCATACGTGCAGAGACCAGCGCTCTGGATGGGGATGCCAGATCGAGCCGCGAGCTTGCGAGAGGAGATCTGCTCTCACCGGAATAGGCCACGGGGCTGTCTGTGACGTTGTCTTGTGACGCAAATAGGTCGACTTCCGCTTTGCCAAAAAGGTGCCATAGCAACTGGACTGTTTGGGGGTGCAGGGACCATTCCCCAGGGGGAACATTGTCCCTGGACAGTCTGTCTGGGCCGTCGTTCAGATGGCCTGGCACATGCGCCGCTCTCAGCGAGCCCAGGTGGTGCTGAGACCAAACGAGGAGGCGTTCTGCCAGATTGCAGAGGTTTCTGGATCTGACACCGCCCTGACGGTTCACATAGGACACTACAGACATGTTGTCCGAGCGGACTAGAACATGGTGGTCCTGTACAAACGGGAGGAAACGCTTCAGCGCATTCTCGACTGCTATCATTTCCAGACAGTTTATATGGAGGAGTTTTTCCCGGTCTGACCATAGTCCAGAGGCTGGTCTGCCTTCGAAGAGCGCGCCCCAACCCGAGTTGGACGCGTCTGTTGAGATGACCTTCCGGTATGAGACAGTCCCCATACTCACTCCCCGCTGGTACCAGTCGGCTGCTAACCAGGGCTGCAGAGCTGTGATGCAGCTCTGAGTCACTCTGATCGGGGCGCAGCCTGACTTCCAGGCTCGGTGAGACACACAAAGCAGCCAGCCAGCTTTGTAGCGGGCGCATACGTAGCAAACCCAGCTGAAGTACCGCAGAGGCTGAAGCCATGTAGCCCAGCATCCTCTGGAATGTCTTCAGAGGTGCGGTGCTGTTCTTCTGGAAAGACGCGGACAGTCGCTGAACACAGCGCGCACGCTGCGTTGACAAGCGGGCCGTCATAGCCATGGAGTCCAGTTTTATTCCTAAAAAGGAAATTGACTGACTGGGCACTAATGAGCTCTTGGTCCAGTTGACCGTGAGACCCAGGCTTTCCAGGTGACTGAGGAGCACAGCTCTGTGAGACAGTATTTCTGTCTCTGATTGTGCTAGAACCAGCCAATCGTCCAGATAGTTCAGAATTCGCATGCCCTGATTTCTCAAGGGGGCGAGTGCCGCGTCCATGCACTTCGTGAATGTACGGGGTGCTAAGGACAGACCAAACGGCTGGACGGTGTATTGATAAACCTGACCGTCGAAGGCGAATCTCAAGAATGGCCTGTGACGGGGTATTATCTGAATCTGAAAATAGGCATCCTTTAGATCGAGAGATATAAACCAGTCTCCTGGGCGAACGTGCGCGAGAAGTTGTCTGGTTGTAATCATTTTGAACGGTCTTATCATAAGAGCTTTGTTCAAATGTCTCAGATCTAGTATGGGTCTGAGACCCCCGTCCTTCTTGGGCACGAGAAAATAACGGCTGTAAAAGCCTGACTCGCTCAGAGAAGGCGGTACCGGTTCTATGGCCCTTTTGCACAGCAGCTTTGCTATTTCTGAGCGAAGTAGATGTGCTACTTCTGCATTCACTGTCGTCGCTGTCCGTGCTCGAAAGCGAGGGGGATGGCGAGCGAACTGTAACGCATAGCCCTGCTTTATTGTGCTTAGCACCCATTCTGATACCCCTGGAATCGCTTCCCATGCTTTTATATGTGTAGCTAGGGGCAGAATGGCCTCCGGGTTCTGATCGCCGCGCTGTGCGGGCTCGAGAAACTGGACCGGAGAAATGAGCGCGGCGCGCGCGCTCTCTGTGCTTGAATGGGGCGGCTCGTTGACAGCGACAGCAGGCTGTTTCGTATATAGCGTCCCGATAGCTGTGGATGGGGAGCGCTTTATAATCACTTTGTGATGTGTGAGTGGCGCCGTGGGCGGCATGTATGTTAGTAAGCGTGGGCGCTCGTGAGCGGGCATGGGACTTACATTCATAGCCTGACCGATATAAGGCTGCACTTTGTGACGCGCGTTTAACGCCGTGTGCGGAGTGCTTATTAGTAAGCGTGAGCGCTTGCAAGTGGGCACGAGACTTACATTCATATTCTGACTCATGTGAGGCTGCACTTCGTGGTGCATGCGCGGCGCTCTGTGCGAAGTGCTGTTTAGTAAGCGTGAGCGCTTGCGAGCGGGCACGAGACTTACATTCACAACATAATTTATATGAGTCTGCACTCTGTGATGCGCGTGACTTGGCCGTGTAATAGAGCGGGCAGATAGATGTGGGCACGGGCACGTGGGCACATTTTCTGCAGATAACACTCGAGCGGCATTTGCCAGCTTTGTGAGAGTGGGCTCTCTGGGTGACACGGGAAGTGCTGTGTTTGTGTGTAGGGGTGAGCACTGTGGCGTGGGCACTTTTTCTACACTTAAAACACCATCGGCGTGAGCCGGATAACCAGGCATTATGCTCTTTCTGAGATTTCTCTGGTTCGCCGTAAAAATTTTAATAGGCCTACTGTTTTTAGCAAATTAGAAATGGGTGAGGGAATGGTTTTTAAAAGTGACAAAGGAAGAAAAGAGTTGAAGTTATTAATGGAAGAAAACAATATGATCGATGTATGGAGAGAAAGAAATGAAAAAACGAGAGAATATTCAAGAAGACAATTAGTGGGGAATTTTATGTGCAAAACAAGAATTGATTTTATATTATGTACAAGGAACGTTGAGGATTTTATCAGTGGTATTAAATACGAAGAAACAAGTCTAAGCGATCATAAACCAATTTTTATGCAAATAGACTGGAGTTCTGTGAAAAGAGGGCTGGGAGTATGGGTTTTAAACACAGAGATTTTAAAGAATGAAGATTATGTTTTAAATGTTAAAGAGATTATTGAAACTGAAAAGGAGAACGAAATGTATATTGAGGATAAAAGAATATGGTGGGAAAATACAACTTTTTTAGTTAAAAAATTTACTATGAAGTACTGCAAGCTAATACAGAAAAGTAAGAGAAATACGGAGAGAGAAATAAGAGAAAAATTGAAAAAAGAATTAAATGAGAATGGGAAAGATATACAAAAAATAAAAGAATTAGAGGGTAAATTGAAAGAAATGGAAGAGGAGAAATATGAAGGAGCAAGACTAAGAAGTAAGGCAAAATATACGGTGGAGGGCGAAAAATGTACAAAGTTCTTCGATCTAGAAAAAAGTAGAGGGAAAGCGAAAATGATAAAAGAAATTAGAGGAAATAATGGAGTGGTTGTGGAAACAAACGAGGAAATACTAAAGGAAATAAAAGCATACTATGAGAATTTGTTTAGTGCAGAGGGAGTGAAAGAAGAAGAGAAACTGGAGTTACTGAAACAAATAAAAACAACCGTTGGAGATCTAGACAAAAAAGAGTGTGATGAAGAAATAAGAGACGAAGAGATAAAAAGAGCAATAAGTGAATTAAACAAAAAGAAAAGTCCGGGGATGGTTTGGGGAGTGAATTTTATATAGTTTTAAAAGATTTTTTAACTAGCATTTTAAAAGAAGTATATGTAGATATTTTTAAGAAAGGAGAACTGATTGAACGAATGGGAATGGGTTTAATGAAATTGATATACAAGCGAAAAGGAGAGAAGATAGATTTGAAGAACTACAGACTAATTACGATGTTGAATACCGACTTAAAGATTTTATCGAAAATTTTAGCCAACAGATTGAAGGAAGTAATGCCGAGTATAATAAAAACCAACCAAGCGTACGGAGTGAAAGGAAGAGACATAGCAGACACAACAATAAGCATAAAAGATACAATAAGATACATGCATGAAAAGAACAAACAAGGGTACATAATTAGTTTGGATTTTGAGAAAGCGTTTGACAGAGTAGAACATTAATTTTTATTTGATATTTTAAAAAGTTTTGGTTTTGGAGGGAATTTTATTAAATGGATAAGAATTTTATACAAAGGAGCAATAACAAAAATTAAATGTAATGGCTTTTTAACACAGTGTTTTAAAGTTACTAGATCCATAAGGCAAGGATGTCCACTTTCAGCTCTTTTATATTCATTAGTTTCTGAACCACTAGGCCTGGCCATAAAAAAAGAAGAGGGAATTAATGGAATAGGTGTCGAGGGAGAAGAAAACAAAATATTTCAATATCCGGATGATACTACAGTGATAGTAAAGGATCTAGAGAGTGTTAAAAAAGCAATGAGAATCGTAGACGTGCTTTGTAAGGGATCAGGAGCAAAAGTAAATGCAGAAAAAACAGTATATATGAGATTTGGAGGGGCAGAAGATTTAACAAATAGTCTTGCTTTTAAGGAAACAAAAGAAATGAAGATTTTAGGGGTTTTAATGGGAATAGATGAAAAGAAGGTAGGAGAAACAATGTGGGAGGAATTATTAGGGGGTATTGAAAGGAGGATGAACTTTTGGAAACTGAGAACTTTAAATTTGAAAGGGAAGGTTTTAATTCTGAACGTTTTAATGGTTTCTAAATTATGGTATGTTTTATATGTGTCATCCATGCCATTGTGGGCAGAAAAAAGGCTGAAAAAATGTTTTTTAGATTTTTTATGGGAAGGGAAGCCAGCAAGAATTGCGTACAACACATTAATAGGAGAAGTGGGGAAGGGAGGTTTGGGCTTAATGGATTTTGAACAAAGAAAGAATAGTTTAAGAGTAAAAATAATACAAAAGTACTTGAATGAAGAAAATAAAACAGCATGGAAAAAGACAATGGAATATTTTTTAAGTAAATTTTTAAAATTTTAAGTATTTTTTAAATATTTATTAAGTAATTTTACACTCGGAGATAATGTACTGTGGATGAGAGCAAAGAAATGGATGACAGAGGAGTTGCCAGATTTTTATAAGGAATTGATGAGCGCCTGGGGTAAATTTTTAACTAATGTACATTTTAATCCAAGAGGTAGAGAGAACATTTTAAATCAGCCTTTATTCTTAAACAATGGCATTTTAAATCAAGGAAAGGAGATATTTTTTAAGAAATGGTGGGAGCTGGGAATTACAAGAGTAAGAGATGTTTTATATGAATTTGGAGAAGGATTTTTACCAGTGCAGTATATTGTGGACGTAATGGAGGAGGCAAAGGAGGATTTTAGCAGACAAGAGTTAATAAACAAATATGAAATAATCAAAAAGGCAATACCCAAAGACTGGATTAAAAGGATTGAAAGTATGGAAGAAGGGACAAATGGAAAAGAAGTGTATGTAAAGTTGAGAGAAAAATTGTATGGTTTTAAAACATGTACGCTGAAGATGTTTTATGGTTTTTTTAGAGATGGTGTTTTTAAAGAACCGATTGTAAATGGATACTGGGTGCAGAAATTTAAAGATCTAAAAAAAGAGTGTATATGGAGAAACATGGGGGGGAGATGTGTGGAAACAAAATTGGGATGTTTGGAATATTTTATAAGGCATAAAGTGTTTTTTACTGAGGCTGTTTTAAATAAAATAGGAATGAAACAAAACGCTTTGTGTAAAGTATGTCAAGAAAAGGAAGAGTGGATTTTACATATGTTTTTATATTGTAAAGAATTGGAGGAATTTTTAAAGAAATGTAAATGTTTAATTAAAGAGTTGACTGAGGAGTGGGATGAAAATGGAATGGAATGGAACAGAGTTGTGATGTTTGGTTGGGAAAAGAAGTGTGAAAACAAAAGGTTTATAAATCTGTGTGTAATGTTAATGAAAAGTGCAATATGGGAGAGAAGAACTGTGGCTAAAAAGGAAAAAATTGTGTTGGATGTTTGGACTGTGTTTAAAAGGAAAACTGAATTATATATGGAAAGACTGTATGTGTATTTTAAAGGTGAAAATATTTTGCATGCATTTTATGATGTTTTTACTAGGGATGCACCGAATCCAGATTTGTGGGGTTCGGCCGAATACCGAATCCACTGGTTAAGATTCTGCCGAATCCGAAACCGAATACCGAATCCTACTCTCATCCTCAGTCCATTAACACAGTAAACACATTAATGAAGTAAACAAAGTGGATTTTTAATTTTATTTTATTACTGTAAATAATAAACACTACTTTTACTTTTATAACTGTAAAAAAAAGAAAAGAAAAAAAAAGAATAAGCAACATTATGCATTTGAACAGCAGCGATATTGTGTAGCCTATTGTTTAGAGTCCTTGCCACCATGAGACAAATCGGCATTGCAAATTGAACATGTAGCTCGACTTGAATTGCCTTCTTTTCACTGAAAGTACTGCCAAACAACACTTTTTCTGCTCACGAGTTCTATTTTCACTTTCTCACAGCCTACTGCATTCGAACGGTCCACCTACTGTAACGAGTGGAAATAAGGTGTGGCCCCTTTAAGAACTGCGCGCTCCCCTGTTGAACTGTCTGCAGTCCGTATTGTATGTGCCGTGCGCCTCGAACACATGCCCATGTATGCGGGTTATTTCTGTTTGATGCTCATTTTTACCTTATTTTGTTAAGTAACGCTGTGGACGGTAGAACGTGTGACAGACAGTTACACAAGTTCGATTGTGGAATAAAGTGCGAGTTGTGAGATGCCAATCGCCTCCGTGAGTCTGTCTGGCCTCTGCAATAACTTTAGCTGTGAGCTATCCCTATTTTTCTTCCTGACACAACGCGTTACACTACAGGCTTGTTCGACTTGAACCGGCGCTGCATAGACAGATCAGTTTATGACATCAAAGTACCGCGAGAGCAATTCAAAAGCATAAGGAGCCGTCTGCTCTCTATTCGTTCACGCGGTACTTTGATGTCATTCACTGATCGGTGACTTCGACGTAGCGCGCGTAGTGCAAGCCTAGGGTTCTGTTCGGTGGAAAAAAATTCTGAGGTTCGGCAGAAACCGAACCCCGTTAAAAAGCCCAATATTCGGCCGAATCCGAATCCGAATCCTGGATTCGGTGCATCCCTAGTTTTTACCCCAAAAGTTTGTTGTGTTTTAAAAGATTTAATGTGGAAGCTGCCCGGAAGTGAAGAGGTTATTTTAAAAAAACTGTGTATGTAAATAGAAGATATGTGATGTAGAGATGTTTGTAGAAGAAAATATGTATTTTTTTATTGTAATTATTTTTATTGTATTTTATTGATTGAAATTTCTTAATAAAAAAAAATAATAAAAATAAGGAAGCGTGCTGGGCCCATAACCCAGAGGTCAAAGGATCGAAACCATCCTCTGCTAAGAACACTTTCCTTATATAAATGCTCTGTTCTTACTTGAAGTAAAGTTGCCTCAGCTATGTGCTAAAACCCTCTGAATTTTTCACCTGTTCTAATTGTTAACAGAAGAGCTCTTCAAGTGTGCCGAAACACAAGTCCTTTCGAAAAGGTATGGGTATTGCAAGCTTATTACAGGAGCAGAGTGGTGCAGCGGAAGCGTGCTGGGCCCATAACCCAGAGGTTGATGGATCGAAACCATCCTCTGCTAAGACCACTTTCACTATATATATATTCTGTGTTCCTACTTGAAGAAAAGTTGCCTCAGCTGTGTGCTAAAACACTCTGCATTTTTCACCTGTTCTAATTGATGACAGAAGGTCTCTTTAAATGTGCCTAAACCCAAGTCATTTTGAAAACAGTAGGGTATGTCGAGCCTGTTGCCGTAAGCAGAGTGGCGCAGCGGAAGCGTGCTGGCCCCATAACCCAGGGCTAGATGGATCGAAACCATTCTCTGCTAAGGCTCCTTTATTTATGTACATGTTTTATTCCAAATAAGGAGCAACTTCCACATCCCTCGCGTTTGTTCAGAAAATCTGTGTGTTTGTGTGTATGCCCTGTTCAAACCACTCATGGACTAAGCCACCTGAATAAGATGAACAATTAGCAGGGCAAGCGAGTCACTGAAAAGTCGCCTCAGCTGTGTGCTAAAACACTCGGCATTTTTCAACAGTTCTAATTGTTGACAGAAGAGCTATTCAAGTGTGCCGAAATGCAAGTCATTTCGAAAAGGTATGGGTATTGCAAGCTTATTATTGGAGCAGAGTGGCGCAGCGGAAGCGTGCTGGGCCCATAACCCAGAGGTCGATGGATCGAAACCATCCTCTGCTAAGAACACTTTACTTATATAAATGCCCTGTTCTTACTTGAAGAAAAGTGTGCTAAAACCCTCTGAATTTTTCACCTGTTCTAATTGTTGACAGAAGAGCTCTTCAAGTGTGTCGAAACGCAAGTCCTTTCGAAAAGGTATGGGTATTGCAAGCTTATTAAAGGAGCAGAGTGGCGCAGCGGAAGAGTGCTGGGCCCATAACCCAGAGGTCGATGGATCGAAACCGTCCTCTGTTAAGACCACTTTCACTATATACATGCTGTGTTCCTACTTAAAGAAAAGTTTCCTCAGCTGTGTGCTAAAACCCTCTGAATTTTTCACCTGTTCTAATTGTTGACAGAAGAGCTCTTCAAGTGTGCCGAAACACAAGTCCTTTCGAAAAGGTATGGGTATTGCAGGCTTATTATAGGAGCAGAGTGGCGCAGCGGAAGTGTGCTGGACCCATAACCCAGAGGTCGATGGATTGAAACCATCCTCTGCTAAGACCACTTTCACTATATACATGCTGTGTTCCTACTTGAAGAAAAGTTGCCTCAGCTGTGTGCTAAAACACTCTGCATTTTTCATCTGTTCTAATTGATGACAGAAAAGCTCTTCAAATGTGCCGAAACACAAGTCTTTTTGAAAAGGTATGGGTATTGCAAACTTGTTACAGGGAGCAGAGTGGCGCAGCGGAAGCGTGCTGGGCCCATAACCCAGAGGTCGATGGATCGAAACCATCCTCTGCTAAGAACACTTTACTTATATAAATGCCCCGTTCTTACTTGAAGAAAAGTCGCCTCAGCTGTGTGCTAAAACACTCGGCATTTTTCAACAGTTCTAATTGTTGACAGAAGAGCTATTCAAGTGTGCCGAAACGCAAGTCCTTTCAAAAAGGTATGGGTATTGCAAGCTTACTGTTGGAGCAGAGTGGCGCAGAGGAAGCGTGCTGGTCCCCTAACCCAGAGGTCGATGGATCGAAACCATCCTCTGCTAAGAACACTTTACTTATATAAATTCCCTGTTCTTACTTGAAGAAAAGTGTGCTAAAACCCTCTGAATTTTTCACCTTTTCTAATTGTTGACAGAATAGCTCTTCAAGTGTGTCGAAACGCAAGTCCTTTCGAAAAGGTATGGGTATTGCAAGCTTATTAAAGGAGCAGAGTGGAGCAGCGGAAGAGTGCTGGGTCCATAACCCAGAGGTCGATGGATCGAAACCATCCTCTGCTAAGACCACTTTCACTATATACAGGTCCTTCTCAAAAAATTAGCATATTGTGATAAAGTTCATTATTTTCAGTTACAAGTTCATAAAAATTAAACTTTCATATATTTTAGATTCATTGCACACCAACTGAAATATTTCAGGTCTTTTATTGTTTTAATACGGATGATTTTGGCATACAGCTCATGAAAACCCAAAATTCCTATCTCAAAAAATTAGCATATCATGAAAAGGTTCTCTAAACGAGCTATTAACCTAATCATCTGAATCAACTAATTAACTCTAAACACCTGCAAAAGATTCCTGAGGCTTTTAAAAACTCCCAGCCTGTTTCATTACTCAAAACCGCAATCATGGGTAAGACTGCTGGAATAGTCTTACGAAAAGGTATGGGTATTGCAAGCTTACTATTGGAGCAGAGTGGTGCAGCAGAAGCGTGCTGGCCCCACAACCCAGGGCTAGATGGATCGAAACCTGTCTCTGCTAAGGCTCCTTTACTTATGTACATGTTTTATTCCAAATAAAGAGCAACTTCCACATCCCTCGCGTTTGTTCAGAAAATCTGTGTGTTTGTGTGTATGCCCTGTTCAAACCCCTCATTGACTAAGCCACCTGAATAAGATGAACGATTAACAGGGCAAGCGAGTCATGCCCCACTAGCCTGTCGAAGTATTCGTTCACCCGGATTACTTTGTCTGCTGGCCTTATTTATATGCCAATGCTGTTGTCGTCACTGAAGCTAAAGCAATTGGGGCACATGAGCAGAGATATTTGACAGCCCCAGTGGCCTAATGGATAAGGTACTGGCCTCCTAAGCCAGGGATTGTGGGTTCAAGTCCCATCTGGGGTGGTTTACAGCAGAGTGGTGCAGCGGAAGCGTGCTGGGCCCATAACCCAGAGGACGATGGATCAAAACCATCCTCTGCTAAGAACACTTTCCTAATATAAATGCTCTGTTCTTACTTGAAGAAAAGTTGCCTCAGCTGTGTAAGAAAAACCCTCTGCCTTTTTCACCTGTTCTAATTGATGCCAGAAGAGCTCTTCAAATCTGCTGAAACGCAAGTCCTTTCGAAAAAGTATGGGTATTGCAAACTTGTTACATGGAGCAGAGTGGCGCAGCGGAAGCGTGCTGGGCCCATAACCCAGAGGTCGATGGATCGAAACCGTCCTCTGCTAAGAACACTTTCCTTATATAAATGCTCTGTTCTTGAAGAAAAGTTGCCTCAGCTGTGTACGAAAAACCCTCTGCATTTTTCACCTGTTCTAATTGTTGACAGAAGAGCTCTTCAAGTGTGCAGAAACACAAGTCCTTTTGAAAAGGTATGGGTATTGCAGACTTGTTACAAGGAGCTGAGTGGCGCAGCGGAAGTGTGCTGGGCCCATAACCCAGAGGTCGTTGGATCGAAACCATCCTCTGCTAAGAACACTTTCCATATTTAAATGCTCTGTTCTTACTTGAAGAAAAGTTGCTTCAGCTGTGTGCTAAAACACTCTGCATTTTCACCTGTTCTAATTGATGACAGAAGAGCTCTTCAAATGTGCCTAAACCCAAGTCATTTTAAAAACAGTAGGGTATGTCGAGCCTGTTGTCATAAGCAGAGTGGCACAGCGGAAGCGTGCTGGCCCTACAATCCAGGGTTAGATGGATCGAAACCTTTCTCTGCTAAGGCTCCTTTACTTATGTACATGTTTTATTCCAAATAAAGAGCAACTTCCACATCCCTCGCGTTTGTTCAGAAAATCTGTGTGTTTGTGTGTATGCCCTGTTCAAACCCCTCATTGACTAAGCCACCTGAATAAGATGAACAATTTGTAGGGCAAAAGAGTCATGACCCACTAGTCTGTCGAAGTATTCATTCATCCGGATTACTTTGTCTGCTGGCCTTGTTTAAATGCCAATGCTGTTGTTGTCACTGAAGCTAAAACAATTGGGGCACATGAGCACAGATATTTGACAGCCCCAGTGGCCTAATGGATAAGGCACTGGCCTCCTAAGCCAGGTATTGTGGGTTCCAGTCCCATCTTGGGTGGTCTACAGCAGAGTGGCGCAGCGGAAGAATGCTGGGCCCGTAACCCAGAGGTCAATGGATCGAAACCATCCTCTGCTAAGAACACTTTCCTGACATAAATGCTCTTTTCTTACTTGAAGAAAAGTTGCCTCAGCTGTGTACGAAAAACCCTCTGCCTTTTTCACCTGTTCTAATTGATGCCAGAAGAGCTCTTCAAATCTGCTGAAACGCAAGTCCTTTCGAAAAAGTATGGGTATTGCAAACTTGTTACATGGAGCAGAGTGGCGCAGCGAAAGCGTGCTGGGCCCATAACCCTGAGGTCGATGGATCGAAACCGTCCTCTGCTAAGAACACTTTCCTTATATAAATGCTCTGTTCTTACTTGAACAAAAGTTGCCTCAGCTGTGTACGAAAAACCCTCTGCATTTTTCACCTGTTCTAATTGTTGACAGAAGAGCTCTTCAAGTGTGCCGAAACACAAGTCCTTTCGAAAAGGTATGGGTATTGCAAACTTGTTACAGGTAGCAGAGTGGCGCAGCCGAAGCGTGCTGGGCCCATAACCCAGAGGTCGATGGATCGAAACCATCCTCTGCTAAGACCACTTTCACTGTATACATGCTGTGTTCCTACTTGAAGAAAAGTTGCCTCAGCTGTGTGCTAAAACACTCCGCATTTTTCATCTGTTCTAATTGATGACAGAAAATCTGTTCAAATGTGCCGAAACGCAAGTCTTTTTGAAAAGGTATGGGTATTGCAAGCTTGTTACTGGGAGCAGAGTGGCGCAACGGAAGCGTGCTGGGCCCATAACCCAGAGGTCGATGGATCGAAACCATCCTCTGCTAAGAACACTTTACTTATATAAATGCCCCATTCTTACTTGAAGAAAAGTCGCCTCAGCTGTGTGCTAAAACACTCGGCAATTTTCAACAATTCTAATTGATGACAGAAGAGCTATTCAAGTGTGCCGAAACGCAAGTCCTTTCGAAAAGGTATGGGTATTGGAGCAGAGTGGCGCAGCGGAAGCGTGCTGGGCCCATAACCCAGAGGTCGATGGGTCGAAACCATCCTCTGCTAAGAACACTTTACTTATATACATGCCCTGTTCTTACTTGAAGAAAAGTGTGCTAAAACCCTCTGAATTTTTCACCTGTTCTAATTGTTGACAGAAGAGCTCTTCAAGTTTTCTTACTTGAAGAAAAGTGTGCTAAAACCCTCTGAATTTTTCACCTGTTCTAATTGTTGACAGAAGAGCTCTTCAAGTGTGTCGAAACGCAAGTCCTTTCGAAAAGGTATGGGTATTGCAATCTTATTAAAGGAGCAGAGTGGCGCAGCGGAAGAGTGTTGGGCCCATAACCCAGAGGCTGATGGGTCGAAACCATCCTCTGCTAAGAACACTTTACTTATATAAATGCCCTGTTCTTACTTGAAGAAAAGTGTGCTAAAACCCTCTGAATTTTTCACCTGTTCTAATTGTTGACAGAAGAGCTCTTCAAGTTTTCTTACTTGAAGAAAAGTGTGCTAAAACCCTCTGAATTTTTCACCTGTTCTAATTGTTGACAGAAGAGCTCTTCAAATGTGCCGAAACGCAAGTCCTTTCGAAAAGGTATGGGTATTGCAAGCTTATTAAAGGAGCAGAGTGGAGCAGCGGAAGAGTGCTGGGTCCATAACCCAGAGGTCGATGGATCGAAACCATCCTCTGCTAAGACCACTTTCACTATATACAGGTCCTTCTCAAAAAATTAGCATATTGTGATAAAGTTCATTATTTTCAGTTACAAGTTCATAAAAATTAAACTTTCATATATTTTAGATTCATTGCACACCAACTGAAATATTTCAGGTCTTTTATTGTTTTAATACGGATGATTTTGGCATACAGCTCATGAAAACCCAAAATTCCTATCTCAAAAAATTAGCATATCATGAAAAGGTTCTCTAAACGAGCTATTAACCTAATCATCTGAATCAACTAATTAACTCTAAACACCTGCAAAAGATTCCTGAGGCTTTTAAAAACTCCCAGCCTGTTTCATTACTCAAAACCGCAATCATGGGTAAGACTGCTGGAATAGTCTTACGAAAAGGTATGGGTATTGCAAGCTTACTATTGGAGCAGAGTGGTGCAGCAGAAGCGTGCTGGCCCCACAACCCAGGGCTAGATGGATCGAAACCTGTCTCTGCTAAGGCTCCTTTACTTATGTACATGTTTTATTCCAAATAAAGAGCAACTTCCACATCCCTCGCGTTTGTTCAGAAAATCTGTGTGTTTGTGTGTATGCCCTGTTCAAACCCCTCATTGACTAAGCCACCTGAATAAGATGAACGATTAACAGGGCAAGCGAGTCATGCCCCACTAGCCTGTCGAAGTATTCGTTCACCCGGATTACTTTGTCTGCTGGCCTTATTTATATGCCAATGCTGTTGTCGTCACTGAAGCTAAAGCAATTGGGGCACATGAGCAGAGATATTTGACAGCCCCAGTGGCCTAATGGATAAGGTACTGGCCTCCTAAGCCAGGGATTGTGGGTTCGAGTCCCATCTGGGGTGGTTTACAGCAGAGTGGTGCAGCGGAAGCGTGCTGGGCCCATAACCCAGAGGACGATGGATCAAAACCATCCTCTGCTAAGAACACTTTCCTAATATAAATGCTCTGTTCTTACTTGAAGAAAAGTTGCCTCAGCTGTGTAAGAAAAACCCTCTGCCTTTTTCACCTGTTCTAATTGATGCCAGAAGAGCTCTTCAAATCTGCTGAAACGCAAGTCCTTTCGAAAAAGTATGGGTATTGCAAACTTGTTACATGGAGCAGAGTGGCGCAGCGGAAGCGTGCTGGGCCCATAACCCAGAGGTCGATGGATCGAAACCGTCCTCTGCTAAGAACACTTTCCTTATATAAATGCTCTGTTCTTGAAGAAAAGTTGCCTCAGCTGTGTACGAAAAACCCTCTGCATTTTTCACCTGTTCTAATTGTTGACAGAAGAGCTGTTCAAATGTGCCGAAACGCAAGTCTTTTTGAAAAGGTATGGGTATTGCAGACTTGTTACAAGGAGCTGAGTGGCGCAGCGGAAGCGTGCTGGGCTCATAACCCTGAGGCCGATGGATCGAAACCATCCTCTGCTAAGAACACTTTACTTATATAAATGCCCCGTTCTTACTTGAAGAAAAGTCGCCTCAGCTGTGTGCTAAAACACTCGGCAATTTTCAACAGTTCTAATTGTTGACAGAAGAGCTATTCAAGTGTGCCGAAACGCAAGTCCTTTCGAAAAGGTATGGGTATTGCAAGCTTACTATTGGAGCAGAGTGGCGCAGCGGAAGCGTGCTGGGCCCATAACCCAGAGGTTGATGGATCGAAACCATTCTCTGCTAAGAACACTTTACTTATATACATGCCCTGTTCTTACTTGAAGAAAAGTGTGCTAAAACCCTCTGAATTTTTCACCTGTTCTAATTGTTGACAGAAGAGCTCTTCAAGTGTTCTTACTTGAAGAAAAGTGTGCTAAAACCCTCTGAATTTTTCACCTGTTCTAATTGTTGACAGAAGAGCTCTTCAAGTGTGTCGAAACGCAAGTCCTTTCGAAAAGGTATGGGTATTGCAATCTTGTTAAAGGAGCAGAGTGGCGCAGCGGAAGAGTGCTGGGCCCATAACCCAGAGGTCGATGGATCGAAACCATCCTCTGCTAAGACTACTTTCACTATATACGTGCTGTGCTCCTACTTAAAGAAAAGTTTCCTCAGCTGTGTGCTAAAACACTCGGCATTTTTCACGTGTTCTAATTGTTCACAGAAGAGCTATTCAAGTGTGCCGAAATGCAAGTCCTTTCGAAAAGGTATGGGTATTGCAAGCTTACTATTGGAGCAGAGTGGCGCAGCGGAAGCGTGCTGGCCCCACAACCCAGAGGTCGATGGATCGAAACCATCCTCTGCTAAGACCACTTTCACTGTATACATGCTGTGTTCCCACTTGAAGAAAAGTTGCCTCAGCTGTGTGCTAAAACTCTCTGCATTTTTCACCTGTTCTAATTGATGACAGAAAAGCTATTCAAGTGTGCCGAAACGCAAGTCTTTTTGAAAAGGTATGGGTATTGCTAACTTGTTACAGGGAGCAGAGTGGCGCAGTGGAAGCGTGCTGGGCCCATAACCCAGAGGTCGATGGATCGAAACCATCCTCTGCTAAGAACACTTTCCTTATTTAAATGCTCTGTTCTTTCTTGAAGAAAAGTTGCCTCAGCTGTGTGCGAAAAACCTTCTGCCTTTTTCACCTGTTCTAATTGATGACAGAAGAGCTCTTCAAATCTGCCAAAACGCAAGTCCTTTCGAAAAGGTATGGTTATTGCAAACTTGTTACATGGAGCAGAGTGGCGCAGCGGAAGCGTGCTGGGCCTATAACCCAGAGGACGATGGATCGAAACCATCCTCTGCTAAGACCACTTTCACTATATACATGCTGTGTTCCCACTTGAAGAAAAGTTTCCTCAGCTGTGTGCTAAAACACTCTGCATTTTTCACCTGTTCTAATTGTTGACAGAAGAGCTCTTCAAATCTGCCGAAACGCAAGTCCTTTCGAAAAGGTATGGGTATTGCAAACTTGTTACATGGAGCAGAGTGGCGCAGCGGAAGCGTGCTGGGCCCATAACCCTGAGGTCGATGGATCGAAACCATCCTCTCCTAAGACTACTTTCACTATATACGTGCTGTGTTCCCACTTGAAGAAAAGTTGCCTCAGCTGTGTGTTAAAACACTCTGCATTTTTCACCTGTTCTAATTGATGACAGAAGAGCTCTACAAATGTGCTGAAACGCAAGTCCTTTTGAAAAGGTATGGGTATTGCAAACTTGTTACAGGGAGAAGAGTGGCGCAGCGGAAGCATGCTGGGCCCATAACCCAGATGTCGATGGATCGAAACCATTCTCTGCTGAGACCACTTTCACTATATACATGCTGTGTTCCCACTTGAAGAAAAGTTGCCTCAGCTGTGTGCTAAAACACTCTGCATTTTTCACCTGTTCTAATTGATGACAGAAGAGCTCTTCAAATGTGCTGAAACGCAAGTCCTTTCGAAAAGGTATGGGTATTGCAAACTTGTTACAGTGAGAAGAGTGGCGCAGCGGAAGCATGCTGGGCCTATAACTCTGAGGTCGATGGATCGAAACCGTCCTCTGCTAAGACCACTTTCACTATATACATGCTGTGTTCCTACTTGAAGAAAAGTTGCTTCAGCTATGTGCTAAAACCCTCCAAATTTTTCACCTGTTCTAATTGTTGACAGAAGAGCTCTTCAAGTGTGCGGAAACACAAGTCCTTTCGAAAAGGTATGGGTATTGCAAGCTTATTATAGGAGCAGAGTGGCGCAGCGGAAGCGTGCTGGGCCCATAACCAAGAGGTCGATGGATCGAAACCATCCTCTGCTAAGAACACTTTCCTTATATACAGGTCCTTCTCAAAAAATTAGCATATTGTGATAAAGTTCATTATTTTCCATAATGTAATGATAAAAATTAAACTTTCATATATTTTAGATTCATTGCACACCAACTGAAATATTTCAGGTCTTTTATTGTTTCAATACTGATGATTTTGGCATACAGCTCATGAAAACCCAAAATTCCTATCTCAAAAAATTAGCATATCATGAAAAGGTTCTCTAAACGAGCTATTAACCTAATCATCTGAATCAACTAATTAACTCTAAACACCTGCAAAAGATTCCTGAGGCTTTTAAAAACTCCCAGCCTGTTTCATTACTCAAAACCGCAATCATGGGTAAGACTGCCGACCTGACTGCTGTCCAGAAGGCCATCATTGACACCCTCAAGCAAGAGGGTAAGACACAGAAAGAAATTTCTGAACAAATAGGCTGTTCCCAGAGTGCTGTATCAAGGCACCTCAGTGGGAAGTCTGTGGGAAGGAAAAAGTGTGGCAAAAAACGCTGCACAACGAGAAGAGGTGACCGGACCCTGAGGAAGATTGTGGAGAAGGACCGATTCCAGACCTTGGGGGACCTGCGGAAGCAGTGGACTGAGTCTGGAGTAGAAACATCCAAAGCCACCGTGCACAGGCGTGTGCAGGAAATGGGCTACAGGTGCCGCATTCCCCAGGTCAAGCCACTTTTGAACCAGAAACAGCGGCAGAAGCGCCTGACCTGGGCTACAGAGAAGCAGCACTGGACTGTTTGCTCATTTGAAAGCAAATTTTGCATGTCATTCGGAAATCAAGGTGCCAGAGTCTGGAGGAAGACTGGGGAGAAGGAAATGCCAAAATGCCTGAAGTCCAGTGTCAAGTACCCACAGTCAGTGATGGTCTGGGGTGCCATGTCAGCTGCTGGTGTTGGTCCACTGTGTTTTATCAAGGGCAGGGTCAATGCAGCTAGCTATCAGGAGATTTTGGAGCACTTCATGCTTCCATCTGCTGAAAAGCTTTATGGAGATGAAGATTTCATTTTTCAGCATGACCTGGCACCTGCTCACAGTGCCAAAACCACTGGTAAATGGTTTACTGACCATGGTATTACTGTGCTCAATTGGCCTGCCAACTCTCCTGACCTGAACCCCATAGAGAATCTGTGGGATATTGTGAAGAGAAAGTTGAGAGATGCAAGACCCAACACTCTGGATGAGCTTAAGGCCGCTATCGAAGCATCCTGGGCCTCCATAACACCTCAGCAGTGCCACAGGCTGATTGCCTCCATGCCACGCCGCATTGAAGCAGTCATTTCTGCAAAAGGATTCCCGACCAAGTATTGAGTGCATAACTGAACATAATTATTTGAAGGCTGACTTTTTTTTGTAATAAAAACACTTCTTTTATTGGTCGGATGAAATATGCAAATTTTTTGAGATAGGAATTTTGGGTTTTCATGAGCTGTATGTCAAAATCATCAGTATTAAAACAATAAAAGACCTGAAATATTTCAGTTGGTGTGCAATGAATCTAAAATATATGAAAGTTTAATTTTTATCATTACATTATGGAAAATAATTAACTTTATCACAATATGCTAATTTTTTTAGAAGGATCTGTAAATGCTCTGTTCTTACTTGAAGGAAAGTTGCCTCAGCTGTGTACGAAAAACCTTCTGCCTTTTTCACCTGTTCTAATTGATGACAGAAAAGCTCTTCAAATCTCCCGAAACGCAAGTCCTTTCGAAAAGGTATGGGTATTGCAAACTTGTTACATGGAGCAGAGTGGCGCAGCGGAAGCGTGCTGGACCCATAACCCAGAGGTCGATGGATCGAAACCATCTTCTGCTAAGACCACTTTCACTGTATACATGCTGTGTTCCCACTTGAAGAAAAGTTGCTTCAGCTGTGTGCTAAAACAGTGTAACGACAATGAGTCTTACATTAAATTCATTAACATTAGTAGCCAGTTGTCATAAGCAGAGTGGCGCAGTGGAAGCGTGCTGGCCCCACAACCCAGGGCTAGATGGATCGAAACCTTTCTCTGCTAAGGCTCCTTTACTTATGTACATGTTTTATTCCAAATAAAGAGCAACTTCCACATCCCTCGCGTTTGTTCAGAAAATCTGTGTGTTTGTGTGTATGCCCTGTTCAAACCCCTCATTGACTAAGCCACCTGAATAAGATGAACAATTAGCAGGGCAAGCGAGTCATGCCCCACTAGCCTGTCGAAGTATTCGTTCACCCGGATTACTTTGTCTGCTGGCCTTGTTTATATGCCAATGCTGTTGTTGTCACTGAAGCTAAAGCAATTGGGGCACATGAGCAGAGATATGGGGGAGATGGGGCCCATCAGCGGAAGCGTGCTGGGCCCATAACCCAGAGGTCGATGGATCGAAACCATCCTCTGCTAAGACCACTTTCACTATGTACATGCTGTGTTCCTACTTGAAGAAAAGTTGCTTCAGCTGTGTGCTAAAACACTGTAACGACAATGAGTCTTACATTAAATTCATTAACATTAGCTCAAATGATATATAGGGAATTTTAATAATTAATCATGAATATGATTAATATTGCATATTACAGTTAAATTATCGAAGTTGAAAATAGATCGATTGTATATATGAATGATCAATCACAACGAATTATAATTCCTCATTCATATATCAATGGTCCCTTTCCAGATCGATTATATGAGATAACCTTTAATGGAATTAATTTAGCTATCGAACAATCTGTTTGTCCAGCAAACGGCCGTAAGATTAACTTATCAACTTCTCAACAAAGTTATCCCTTCTTATAAACTCCAAGAAATATCAATCTTCTGGCCGTGAACATTAATTTTCCTGTGTTTATAAGATTAAACTACTCAAAGTAGTCCATAATAAAAGCTTTTGTAGCTAAAGGATCACATTTCATTGACTTTGTAAAATGAGCATTTTAGACAATTAGCAATCAAGAATATAATGGTTTTAATAAAATGAAACTACGGATACAGAATTCTACATTTAAACACGGGATACATGTATGTACAGTAAACAGTAAAACTAATGAGACAGACGAATAACGAACGGGAGTGAGAGAGAGAGAGAGAGAGAGAGAGAGAGAGAGAGAGAGAGAGAGAGAGGATGAGAAAGTGAAACTAATGGTCAGGATGAGAGAGATCACCGGGGTGATCGCAGCATGGCAAAAATCACAGACAACGTAACCCTTAGAGAGACAACAAGAAATCACATCAATCAAATCAAACCAATAACCTATACTTGCGTATGGTTCTCTTTGTGTTGCTGAGGAACGCAGAGTCGTGTGCGTGTTTGTCCTTCGGCGCTATAGGCTTGTTCTCTCGTGTCTTCCGGGGCGAGCAGACTCGCGGGAAGTTTTAAAGGTTCACCGAACGTGAAGTTACCAAAGAAATAATTCAGAGTTCATCTCCCTCGTGGAAGGAGAGGCGAATATGAAAATAAAACTTAGTAAAGAAAGGAAAAACGGAGATGAGAGCTCACACTCCCCTCTTCTTCCGTTGAGCGCAGCTTGCGTGTTTCCTTTAAGAGCCGCGGGGATTTCAAAGAGTCCTTTTAAAGTTGAAGTTGCAGGCTGTTCATTTCACTGAACGTAGGAAAGGTCTGAAGACGAAAATAAAGAAAAGACTTAAAGAAAAAAAATAGAAACGGAGGAAAACTCCCTAACGGGAGTCATGGGTCTTCTCTCTGGAAACGTAAGTGCTCACTTGTGCTCTGGTGCTCCGGTGCTTCGGTGCTAAACTTCTGTGTCAGTCTTTTATGGAGAGGAGGGGTTCACGCCTGCTTCGCGTACGTGAACCAATTATCTTAGAGTGTCTCGAGCGGGAAAAGTTCTTCTTTGTCTTGTCAGGATAATTTGTGATGGTATGAAATTTTGTCATTTCTACCCAGAAAGATTGTACACACAGAACAATACATTTTACTGTAATATCCTATGTATGACTTGTTTAGTCAAAACAAGACGGTCAAACAGGTACCAAGAATGGCCGGAAAGAGTAGAAGAAACGTAAAGTTACATTCATATGCAGAATTACACACATTTAATGTTCACTCACACGACTATAAAGCCATAATACCGGCTACCATGACCTAGGAAAGATCAAATTCAGGTTTATACATTTCTTAAGTGGTTGTACTTATAGAAAATATAAGATTGCAGAGTCTATTCCTCTTTCTTTATCAGAATTCAAGTGGGAGCTATGGTTCCCTTAGAATTCCTTTTGGGGGTCATAAAGTTTATGACCTAGCAAGAGGGGGAGTTACCGAAGGTGATCCTGTTAGGGATAACTTTGTTGAGAAGTTGATAAGTTAATCTTACGGCCGTTTGCTGGACAAACAGATTGTTCGATAGCTAAATTAATTCCATTAAAGGTTATCTCATATAATCGATCTGGAAGGGGACCATTGATATATGAATGAGGAATTATAATTCGTTGTGATTGATCATTCATATATACAATCGATCTATTTTCAACTTTGATAATTTAACTGTAATATGCAATATTAATCATATTCATGATTAATTATTAAAATTCCCTATATATCATTTGAGCTAATGTTAATGCATTTAATGTAAGACTCATTGTCGTTACAACACTGCATTTTTCACCTGTTCTAATTGATGACAGAAGAGCTCTTCAAGTGTGCCTAAACCCAAGTCATTCTGAAAACAGTAGGGTATGTCGAGCCTGTTGTCATAAGCAGAGTGGCGCAGCAGAAGCGTGCTAGCCCCACAACCCAGGGCTAGATGGATTGAAACCTTTCTCTGCTAAGGCTCCTTTGCTTATGTACATTAGTGTTGTGCCGATAGACGATAGTATCGTGTTTCAACGATAGTCTGAGATATCGCCGATGGCAGATGCATTTGACGATATCAATACGATAATTGGCTCGTTTTACCATATGTATTAAATTATTATTATTATAAAGCTAGTATTGTTATTAAATTAATATTAGGAACTACAATTCATTGGCCTATGTCTAAATTCATAACGACATCACCATATAGCCTAACACTTGCGACAACACCGACACATGCGTATGAGGACTCCTCTAAGAAAATGTTTTTAAAACAGACTAAAAAACTACATCCCACATCAAAATTGAATTGCAAGGTGATCCATTCACAAACTGTCAAGAGTGCTTGTTTTAACAGACGCATCATTCTTATACAGAGCCAAGATGAAGACGGCATCGTTGTTCGTCAGTATTTTGTTTCCATAGCACACTAACAAAACGTTTAATGACACTAATAACACTAAAAACAATACAATTACTAAATATTAATAATAATAATAATATCACTAAAATTATATAGCCTAGGCCTAATAACAGTCTTTAGTACACGAACACAGCACAACTCTGCCATCTGTGAAAATCAAAAGCAGCTTCAAACACTTGTTTAACAAGATTCTTCTAATTTTTTCACTGTCATTAATGCCGGTCCACAAGAGAAATATTAAGCCAGTAAATTAAGATAGTCGCTATACCGTTATATCCATCGTCATCCCTGAAAGAATGCGGCGTTAATGCAGCGACAGATGCCGAAAGCTCAGTCCGTTTCTACTTTCACTTTTCAGGGAACGAGTGCGTTTACATGCACGTTCTTAACCCGATTATGCTGAATAAACTGACAATGCATGTGGTCATGTAAACGCATTAACCCGTTTTCCTTTATCGGAGTCAAGTCATAAGTTAAAGTATAAACCGATCGACTCAGCTGGATTTTTGCCCCTTACTCTGATTTCTCCCGGCATTTAAAGGTCCCGTTCTTCGCGATTCCATTTTTCAAACTTTAGTTACTGTGTAATGTTGCTGTTAGAGCATAAATAATACCTCTAAAATTATAAAGCACAAAGTTCAGTGCCTAGCGAGATATTTTATTTAACAGAAGTCCCCTTTCAAAGCCTACAGCGAACGTGCGGTTTGGACTACATCCCTCTACTTCCGTTTTTAATGACGTAATTAGAACCGTTTTTGACTTATCTCCGCCCACAGGAATACACAAAAAGGGGGCGTGGTCTTGTTGAGCTCTCATGGAGAAGAGGAAGAGTATCGTTTGTAGAGTGTGTTTGTCGTCGAGACGCTGTTATTTTCATGCCGGAGTCAATTCACATTTGTTTGGCCTTCCCAGGGACGCTGTGCTTAGAGAGATCAATGGTTACAGTTTATGTTTAACTCGGTTCCCGAAAAATATAATCCTCATTTAAAACTATGTGCAGCACATTTTGCCGAGGACAGCTTCCTCAATCTCAATCAGTTTAATGCCGGATTTGCACAAAGATTGTTCTTGAAAGATGGAGCAGTTCCCTCTTTGTCTGGAAAAGGCGTTGTTTATGGACCACATCCGGTAAGTGTATTTTATTATTTAAGTTGGTGCGTTTAATCGTTTCTGTAACTCATTACACAAAGTGTAACGCTGTTTAGCTTTGTTAACTAGATGGGAATTGAAACTAATCCAACAAACCTTTTAAATAAGTGTAGTAATTCAATCAGACACCATCGATTGTTGGTGTTTGTAATGATCAGTTTAAATTATTTGTTGATTATATCTAATGTTTACTGTTCCTTATGCTGGTTGAAAGTCTCCTCATATCCTGATAGCAATCACAGTGTTAAGCGGTCTAACACACATACCATTTCTCAAAATCAGGTACGCCAATATTGTTTATATAAAATATTATTTATTGAACAATAATAGTTAGTGAACAATACCAGCCATTATACAAGAATATAAAGTTTGTAGAATAGCAAACAGACAAGCCAACAATTCAGTCAAAGTACAAAGGTTTAATAAAAATATAAAGTTATAAAACTTAACTTTGCCCTCAGTCAAAACTATTTGATTGGGAGCAAATAACAGATTTGTAATATCATTTACACTATCTACATTGCATTTTCATGTGTGATCACCAAATACTGCTAGATGAAAATATTCCTTCCTCAAAACAAGGAGCCAGACAAAGTATCTAAAGCATTGTGGGAGCCTCATATTAGCTGTTAGATGCACAGCAGGAGGAGGAAGCAGCCGAAGACTGAAACTCTGTGGATCCGGTGCAGGATCTGTGGAGAGGGCCGTGGCAGAAGCAGCTTTCACAGGAACTTCTGGCATTCCTCTTCATGTCTTATTCTGTGACCTGAAACAAACAAACATAAAAGGTTACAGTCATAGATTACAATTAGAAGAAAACATTTTTAAAATCTTTAAAATCAAAAGTGAATATAATCTTCAAAATCATTTGTAGCTGATCTTAGGCTCATTACCTTAAACCATTCATGTCGAAGGATTTTCCTCAAATAAATGCGTTGTCTTGGGCTTTCCTTCAGGAGGGATCGGATCAGGAGGCAGCATTCTGTGCAGAACGACAGAAGTGAGTCCGATTATTACCTTCAACTTTACACCGGCTGTCTTTGTGTTAAGCTGGAAGATTCGACTATTCTATAAAGTACGGTCAGAAAATCTGAAAAAAAATGCTTGTATTATGCAATATCTATCTTTTGGTGTTACTTTTTCGTAATGTCTTTGTTTTGTATGATTTAAATTACAGTTGTTCTTCTTTGTTGTGATGAATGGCATCTTACCGTTGGACAAGCCCGGCTCAGACCAGATGTCTTCATCCATCATTCGCCTGTCTCTTGCTTCTGTAAAGCGTCCACACACCAGCAGGAATAAGAGCACTCCCAGAGACCACACAGTCGCTGGTTTCCCGTGGTACTTGCCCTCTGTGCAGGACTCAGGCGGGCGGTAGTCTAGAGTGCCTGCAGGAAAAAGAGTTGTCTGATGGGTAAGTACTATAGCATGAAATACCATAGCATGTGGTAAAAACATCTGGTGTTTTTAATTTAAAAAAAATGCTTCCTCAAATGTGAGATATGGTTTATATGATACCGATTGAACTAGTCACTAGAACTTAAGTCCCAAACTACAGGTTTGATTCATAATTCATACCACAGAATCGTTCATAGCCAGATTCCTGCAGGAGATCCCCGCACCCGAAGTCAATCAGTTTGACCTCAAGAGTTTCTGTGTTGATCAGCAGGTTCTCCAGCTTAATATCCCGGTGAAACACTCCACGGCGACAGCACATCTGAGCCGCCATTGTTGCCTGCGCCATAATAAACCGTGCTGTGTCCTCATTTAGGATGCCTTCGTGACCGTTCCAGAAATCCCACAGATCTTCACAGGGTGCGGGACGCTCCAAGACCATGATGTATCGGTCAGGCTGGTCCTGCCAGTCCAGCAGCTCAATGATCTCGGAGACTTTGGGGCCGCTATTAGCAAGGGTTAATAGGCCGACCTCTAATGGGAAGCGTGCGGGATGACCAGGCTGGAACAAAGATCATTGTTATATGAAGGTGTTGTCATTATGTTTACATATTTTAATTTGAAAACAACATAGTGAGTGTAGCCGACTTACAATGTAGATGTATTTCATGTTCTGCGGCTTTCTGGCAATTTTCACTGCCACCTGATCAACAAAAAATCAATAAATAAATTGTTACATTTCTAACATGTCAAAAGCAGTAAATAGTGGAAAAATATCCACAAAAAAGACTTGAAATGGATATAGTGAGATAAAATAATTTGTTGGCTAAATATTGTAAGAAAATGGCGATACCTCAAGGCCGTCCTCCAAGCGTTTCCCTTCATAAACAGAGCCGAATGATCCCTCACCAAGCATTCTGCCCATTTCATACCGGCTCAAAATGTCGTCTGCAAAAAGATGATTGATTTTAGTGTCATGGACAGCAGTGAGTTTAATGTTTGAGGTCATGGCCGTAAACTCACCCTCAGTTGTCACGTCCACTCTGTTGTTGTGAGCTGGTGCTGGACGGACTGGACTGTGATGGACTGGAGCTGGAGGGGTTTGAACCTGCTGATCTTCAACACCACTGGATACAGCTTCCTGAAGACCATGATCCTCTGATGTAAAAAATAAAAGTTCTGTTTAAATATTTAAGACATGTCCTGGAAAAAATCATAACTTTGATCAAATTTTTGGATTTTGATATACGTAGGTGTGAATTTGTGACATATGGTAATTAATGGCACTTCATCCAAGGAAACAGAACAATTCCCTTAATTAATAAAATTCCCATGAATGACACATTTCCATTAATGGATACTCATATCTAGCTGAAAATGATGTAGACTTTCTGATGTACAGAGCACTAATAAACAGAGCATTTCCACATTCTCAACTGGTCACTGGATTTACCCTCAGCGTGTCTCTCACTAATGGTGTCAGTGGTCTGATCCTCCACTTTCTGAGCCTGACCTGAGCCACTGCTGTGAAGAGAGAGATGCTCTCCAGAACTCCAGTGAAGAGACAGCAGATCTACACAACTACTCTTCTTCCTCTGTCTCTCCTGACTAGCACTTTCCTCACTAACAGGCTGATGATATACATAGAGCACATACAAGAGATTTCACCTTCATTTATTCCCACTCAAAATCTTCCAAATGTTAATATATATTCAAATTCATTTGTAGCTTATAGGGCCAATACCTTAAAGCATTCCTGGAGAAGTGCTGGACTGTGATGGACTGGAGCTGGAGGGGTTTGAACCCGCTGATCTTCAACACCACTGGATACAGCTTCCTGAAGACCATGATCCTCTGCAGCACAGGCACTGGACTGGACACCATTCTGATCTAAAGCAGGGAATATCAAACAAAAGCATGTTTCAAACTAATAATTATAATTATTAAACATTGGATACTCATATTAATATTCATATTATTCTTCTGTTAAAATGTTTTATTTTTTTTACAAACAATCCTAGTTTAAATATGTCTATTGGCTTGATCAAACTTCAGATATAATATGGTGTGGTCATATATGGTAATTAATGACACTCCAGTGATATTCTCCAATGGTCATTTGATTTACCCTCAGCTCTTCTCTCAGTTATCGGTGCAGTTTTCTGGTCTGAGATGATGCCGCTCCAGTCACAGTAATGAAGCTTCACAAAACTCTCCATCCTCCTCCTCTTTCCTATTGGCATCTCATTTTCCTCAGCACCAGCACTAACGGGTTGATGGTGTTCAGCCGCATGGGTGCTGGATATTGAGGATGCGCTCTGATGGGAGTCGGACACCTGAGCGCTAGAACGACGCTTTCTCTTCAGTGCCGGACCTCTGCGAGAGTGTTTAGAGGAAGTGGACGGACGTCCATCATCTGGGCTCTGCTGGCTGTCTCTCTGCCACTCTCTCTCCCTGTGAGCCGGACCTGTGGACACAGAAACAAACTCACAAGACAGAGGTGTTAAATATCCAGGAATAAGCTCCTGGCTCTGTGCCTGGATCGGGCCTGGCATCCTCCTTCAAACTGCAATAAAAACAATACAAATACAATACAAAATACAATACAATAAAATAGAATGCTCTTCAGAAATACCCCTCCCCAAAAAATAAAAAAATAAAATAAAACTCCAAACTCCCTCTAAAATAAGAAAAGAACAATACAATTAAAGAGTCCTCAGAAATAATATGAACTTTTAAAAAATAAAACGGTGTAATGTTAGCTAGGATATATTATCCGATCTCCTTCTAGAATAAAAGTCTCCTCTCTGAAATCCTCTGAACAGCTTCAAAATATCAAGATCAACTCAGAAAATATTCAGCAAAAGTCTCTGAATTCGCCTCGTCTCTCAACCAACAGATAGCGATCAAAGTGTTGATATTTGCAGTCAGAATTCATAACACGCGTCGCCATAGCAACTCAAATTCGAATCACTCATATGCACGCACGCGCACCCGAAGTCGCGTGCGTGTGCAGAGCGCGTGGGCGCACATCGAATCTGCAAACAAACCGAATCTGTTCATGCAGGACTGAATGTAATTATTAAATAACCATTTAACAAGTGATATAATAATGTATATTTACTGCTTAGCTACTGTAGGATAATCTATGTAGTGGAACTACATAATAATGTATGTAACACATTATGTAGTTCCACTACATAGGTTTAGGCCCACAGTACTGTTTCTGCCCAGGAGTGGGCGTGGTGGAGGTTGTTGAATAAAGACGAGGTTGATGGAAAAGACGCACGAGTAAGTCTGTGTTTTGACTCACGGAGTCATAGATATAAACACTAGAGTTTGCCTTGGGGTTCTAAACATGCGTCAAAACCGCCGCCATCTTGGAACAGGGGTCTTGTCATAGGAAGCAGCTAGGTAACGCTGAATTCATGGATGATGCCGGACTTTTGTGCTGCGTATGGATGTTCACACGAACCAAATCTATAAACCAGACAGCAAGGGATTACATTTCACAAGATTGTGAAATTTTGTAAAAAATTTTAAATTTCTCTGCACTCTATAATAAATACATGTCTGACCGTTGGAACGAACCAAAACAACTAGAAAAGCGCATTCATGACGATTTATGGTGATTTTATTTCCGTTAGACCTTTTCCTACATTGACGCTGATGAGGGGTTCCCCTGTTTCAAGATGGCAGTTCTATTGACGCATTCGTTCCAATGAACTGCCGTAGCCAATGCGACATCTAGTGTTTATATCTATGTCACGGAGTAAACAGGAGAATACGACAGCTACAAAATGGATGTTTAAAATTCAACTGTTACAGCATGAAATAAGGTACCATGAATCAGTGAATTTGAGTTTGATGTGGCTATATTATCAGTAATAAAATAATCATTAAAAAATGTAATCGTTAAAAAAAAGTATCAGACATTTACTGTATGTCAATTCGATTCAGAGATGAATACTAATGTTGTCCACCAGAGGGAGCCACAGGATAGCAAACCCTTTACGATCACAGTTAATTAAGTTATAATGCTAACTTTGTTTTAAATGGTTGATATAAAAACTTTTAGATTGTTAGATTTATTCAGATATACAGAAAAATAAATGTACATATATGTAATATAGTGCCAAAAGTTATTTTCTAGAGTTATTTTTCTAATTGTCTAATGAGTTTATTGAATGACTTTTATGAGGTAAATGTGACATTGCTCTCAAGCTTTCTTAGTTTGAAACATTACATGAGACATGATTAGTTTATTCATGATAGTTTATTTAGAAAGGAAGAAATGGTATTCAGTTAAGAACTGCTTGAACTGAGGAGCTACATCATTTGAAATCTGAAACTTTATAACAAAGCACTCAAGCAAATTGCGATTTATTGGATAGAAGGTGCACTACAATGTTCTGTTCGTTCAACAACTAAAAATGACTGACTAAAAGATTGATTCTTCGAATTTAAGAATTGATATTCCTTCATAAAAATAAGAAACGAATAAAAAATAGAATGAGTTATTTTTACCCAGCTCTATTTTGAATCAATATTCATATGGATCACGCAAAATAAAAACGTGCAATGTGCTTCCGGGTTTCTCTTTGTGTTTTATAAAATACAATAAAAAATAAGGTGGATAGAGGACCTGCCCCTCCTGAAGATTTTTTTCCATATGAAGATAAAAGTGTTTGGAAAATGCTGAGGTTCATTCAATAGGTGAATGTCTGCAAATGTTCCATTTCGAGAGGTCTCTGGTATTGCGTAAGGCTAGCTCACGCTATGGGAAAACTACTTTTCTCCAGAATATTGAAGCCAAATTTTAAAACGTAGTGCAGCTGCACAGCAGACACAGATGAGTGACTAGCGTGGTCATTGGCTGTGCTGTGGCAACTGCACGAACCTATGGCGAGGCAGCTCAGACACGAGAACCAATCAGGCTGCTCCACGCCAGAATGGGCGTGGCCTAAGCCTTCATAATGGCCCATTCAGCCAAGGTAGTCAGATTTTGTCTCCTTCAGCAAACTCACCACTTTGCTGATCTCTGGAAAGAAGCCTTCGCCGCCGCCGAAAAGCCTTCAGCGGGATAAGCCTGGTCTTAACCGGACGCTGCCTTCAGCTCACTGTTCTGCTGTGCCATCCGGCACGCTATATCATTTTAAAACAATAGTGGGTTCGCCGTCGCGTCACACTTTTTCTAAAAGAGCAATTTAACTGGATCTCCCCACCCTGCGGGTTCGACTGCCTGTTTTCGCCGACGACGACCCCGCGCTTCCCTCTCTCTCTCTCTCTCTCTCTCTCCCTTTGATCGAGCCACGGAAAAAGAAGTGACACTCACAAAGGATGCCAGAGCGGACGGACACGAATCCTTGCTCTGTTTCGCGCGTCATGTGTCTGCATGACCCAGACGGACACTATGAGTGGGTTTTCGGCCTGGAACTAACCACGCTGAAACTGTGAACTGTTCGGTACGAGGCTTTCGGTTTGGTAATCGGTATGCATTGACAACTAAACAACTAAACAAATCCTTGCGCAAATTTGTCCCTTCACAAGCCATTTCTCATATTCGCCAGGCTTACCAGTACACAGTACTACCGTTCGGCCCATCACTAGCGCCTCGTACTTTTATGAAGTGCATGTATGCAGCACTTACCCCCCTGAGACAGCGGGGAGTGCGAGTGTTAAACTACCTCGACGATTGGCTGGTTATAGCCCAATCAGAGGAATAATTGATAACTCACAGATCCTGGCTCCTCAGCCATATAGAAAGCCTAGGGCTCAGGATCAACGTTTCCAAGAGCACACTGTCTCCCAGCCAGAGCATTTCTTTCCTGGGTACAGTGATAGACTCTGTTCAAATGAAATCGCGCCTCACATCAGAACGTGCGCTCACTATTCAGTGCCTGCGCGCCTCTCGAGATTTCAGAGGAAGTTGGGTCTTATGGCCTCAGCATCATCAATACTCCAGCTCGGGCTACTGCACATGCCTCCTCGCCAGCGCTGGCTAAAACCCTGTGTACCAACTCACGCATGGCGATCTGGCCACTTACAAATCTGCGCGAACCACGGGTGTATCAGAGCCCTGGCTGGTACAAAGCAGCCGACTGGTATCAGTCGGGAGTGAGTATGGGTGTGGTTACAAGGAGAAAGGTGATCTCGACAGATGCCCTTTACGAGGGCAGGCCCATCTCTGGCCTATTGCAAGCCCGGAGAGGCGCCTACACATAAACTGTCTAGAGATGAGAGCAGTTGCTCTCGCGCTGAAAACTTTTCTCCCATACTTAAAAGGCCACTACGTCCTGGTCCGGACGGACAACATGGCAGTGGTGTCCTACATAAATCGCCAGGGCGGTCTCAGGTCAAGCAACCTGCACGCCATAGCCAAGAACCTCATTTTATGGGCTCAGCACATGTGCATGTGCCAGGCATTATGAACCAGGGTGTGGATATGTTATCCAGGGACAATGTTCCCCCAGGGGAATGGTCTCTTCACCCACAGACGGTTCAGCTAATATGGAGCATCTTTGGTGAGGCACAGGTCGACCTCTTCGCCTCAGAAGACAACGCTCATTGCCAAATATTTTTCTCAAAGAGCAGTGACGCGCTTGCCCACGATTGGCCGAGCCGCCTGCTGTATGCATTCCCTCCGGTCACGATGCTACCACAGGTCATCGAACGGATCAAGGAGAGCAAGTGTGCAGTGCTACTGATAGCACCTCTCTGGAAGACCCAGTTATGGTTCTCTGAGCTGGCACAGCTGCTGGAAACAGCCCAATGGCCGATACCACTGAGGAAAGATCTCCTCACGCAGGCAAACGGGAAAATCTGGCATCCCCATCCCGACTTGTTGGCCCTTCATGTATGGCCCCTCAACGGGTACCCAGGTGTCTCCCAGGTGGGGTGCTGAAAACGATCACTGAGGCAAAAGCGCCGTTGACAAGACGCCTCTACGCTCAGAAATGGGTGGTATTCTCAAGTGTCTCACAATCATAACAGACAGACATGCATTAGATTTGGTATTTGTTCAAAGGTTACATGCAATTTATAGGATGGTTTGTATTTATTTGTGAAATATTATCTAGGCTCATTTATTTATATTGGCAAAACACAATGCATATGTGTTACTCCACTGCATTTCCGCTCAAATTGACCTTTGTACTTGCACATTGCTTTCTGTTTGTTTGTGAGTCGAGTATTCCTCTGCAAAGCAGATCGAGTTTGTTTGCAAAATGCTGGATTTGTTTGTTTAATTATGGCACAATATTAACTCCATACACATTTTTATTCTAGGTTTAATTCCAGGTTTAATGTAGATTTTCAATTAGATTTCACACTTGTATTAACTATAGCAGCCAAACATGAGCTGTATTTACAGTCATTAAACTCATTCTTCACATTCACTTTACAGAAACACAAAGTCAGTCACACAAAACACGTGTGCTGTAAGATATACAAACCAGGAATAATTTTACCTCAAACATGGATCACAGATTTAATCAGATCTCAAATTTCACCCATCTGATACGGCTATCGTTCAGAGGGGTTTGTGATGCTTGATGAAGCAGAAAAAGAAAAAAATATTTATTTCTTGCTTTTTTATCATTTGCTTATGTTTTATCATTTAATCATTTAGATCTTAAATATAATTTAATCAAATGTAATCTCATTATTATAATTTTGATGTGTTTACCAATTATTATCATTTGAAATGTATAGGCCTATGTTTAATGATTTTCTTTTATTAATCTTTATGCCTCAAATGTTGCTGATTGACTTAGGCTGAACTTTTGTACTTGCTGTTTAGATGAGGGCAAAAGTCTGTAAGTTTCTGATAGATGTTCGCATGTCACAAATGCTCGAATGTCTCAGAATAAAGTGACAAACGAATGTTATCTTTGCTGAACATCTTGCAGAAGAGACATGTTGTGCAGTAGTTCTTTATTGTGTATTGTATTAAGATTAACAACTTTCTGACACATTTGGGGTATGAGACAATGGCCCTCATTTATCAAAAGTGCGTACACCAAATTTCCAGCGTACACCTGGCGTACACCCAAAACCACGGTGACTTTTATATTTATCAATATGGACGTTGGCGTACGGCACGCTCAAATCCTACGCCAGGTCAGGAGGTGGTGTACATGTACGCACGTTTTGAGTTAGTGCGGAAATGCGCAGAAAAACAATTCCTAACACCACAAAACGCACTGACAAACTAAAAGATATGAGGAGCTCTTTTCCAAAACGCGATAAACGCCATTTTTAAAAATAAATTGGTATTTTATTTCTATTAATAAACTAGTGTTGTGTCTGCAAAGATGAAATTGAAAAATCTCAATCTGAAATCTCCGTAGTGAACGCGCCTATAGAGAGAGTAGCCTATTTCTTTTCGTTTATAATTGTTTCGTTTAAAGACATTTCAAGCTTTCTTTATAGATATATTTCTCATGTCTGTGAGGCATATACTGAGTTTCGGTTAATTTGTGATGAGATGCGCTCCAGTTCACGTGCAATGAAAGGGACCGAGCCTCCATGTCATGACTCATGATTATATTGTCTGCTATTTGCTTCTTATTTATTAAATCCAGGCAATTGGTTGATGAAAAAAATATTAAAATTAAGATACAATTTATACAAAACGAAATTCACTTTAAAGAAAGGCTTTCTACAAAACAAAACTTAATTAAGTGGCCAAAATCATGTCTGAGCATGTCTCCCGATATATTGCGCATCCTATCTTATATGTTCACTTTTCATAATCAACATAGATGGGGAAAAAATAACATTATAATTTTTTAACAAATATGAAACTAAATGCACTTAGTTAATGGCTACAACACGTAGCCTAATAGTAGGCCTGAATATTGTTATCATTACATTTTTCAAGTTCGGCATGAATGACTATTAGCCTAAATGTGTTACTAAATGATTTGAATGTATTTTTAACATTGTTGTATTTAAGGACTGTATTTGTGTGTTATTTTTAAATTATTTGTTTTATGTGGTGGACAAAATTGGAACGTGACATTGGAAATATTTATTTTATTTTTACTATTTAATTTATTTTACCATTTATTTTGTTTGGCTTTTATTTATTTCATGCAGTTGCACTTATTTAATTTATATTCATTTATAGTATGAGTCCCTGATTATATGTTGCATGTTCTCTTGTTGTTGTTTTTTTTTTTTTGTTTTTTTTTTTGACATAATTTTTCATGATGGTGATGGTCTCGATCTCCACGTCGGAGAAGTGTCTCCTCTTTGCCGTCTTCCGTGTGTCCATGGCGTAAAATGAGGGCGTGGGGAAGCGGATACTTGAATATATAGGGGCGTGTTATTCTAATGACGATCGTTTTCAGCCGCGGCATTTATCAAGAGCAGGTATTGCGTACACCTGGATTTCAAAGGTACGCACAGCTTCATAAATCAGGCGGTGAGAGAAGTGTAAGCATAATCTTACGCCAACATATACGCCCGTTTCTACGCAAGAATGATAAATGAGGGCCAATGTGTGTACGTTTTTTAGTCATGTGCTAATAAGCATCTGCATAAGAGAAATAATATTTGCTGTGCTGGTCAGTGTTTGGACTCATTCCTTGCTGTTTTTTCATAGAGCGATCTCTCAACCAACTTTAATTATCTTTAGGCAAATAATATTATACCTAATTATATTTTACTTAGAAATATTAAAAGTAGGCTAATTTAAAATGTTCATTTTATGTTTCTTAATTTTTTTTAATGCTGATTACGGATGAATTAATTTTACTCTTCATTTATTATTTGATTGTCTGCTGTTAAGAAATACATTTTGACTAAATCATGTGACTGGATCTCCTCCTGGCATCAATGCTTTAGACATCACCCTATAAATCATCCAAACGCCCCATTTGTCCAAGATATATTTGATTTAATTTATTGCTGGTATAACCAGCATCCATTATGCTAGTGACCAGCTATAATGGTTTTTCCAGCAGGGATTTAATCCAACAGCGAAGCGAATTCAATTCTAGCGCGAGAGCAGAGATATTCGCGAGTGCGCGCAATATCTGAGTGAGAAGAAAGCGGTTCATAAGACACCACGCGTCCAGCAGGGATGGGCAATGTCTGTCCTGAAGTGCTACTGTCCTGCAGAGTTTTAACAAACTGACCTTCCTGTAGAGCCTGTGTTTCAGAGTTGGCAACCCTGTGATTAATTACCGGGGCTCCGCCCTAAAGAGTCCAGATTGCCGGTGAGTGCTAAATCAACCTGTTCTGAATTATTAAGAGCGTTTAAATAACGCTGGCATCAGTGCAGTTGAACAGGAGTTAAGCTGTAGAGCAGTTGAACAGCGTGAATCTTAACAGAAGTGCTGCAGGGTTTTTGAAAGAGACACTTGATTTCTGTCTAGTCTTGGATGATTGCTCTTCATGGCTGTGAGGGAGATTTGTGTTTGGAAAGGGCTCATTTTAGCCCTTTTTCTCTTTGCTGTTGATGGACACAAAAGACCGTAAGTAACAGTGGCTTTGAAGTGAACAGAAGCAGCCTAATGTTTATGCTTTTGTAGTTTTAAAGATGGCAAAATTAAAACCTTTAAAGCTTTAACCATATGTTAAGTTAATTGATCCGGTTGTATTTTGTGGCCATCTAGTGGTCAAATGGTGAGTGGTCTTCATTGAGTTCATTAACACTTGGTTTTATATACGTTTCATTGTTACTTTTGTTATTCAAGATATATATATATATGGCTGGAGTTTATAGCTTTATTTTTTTTTAACCATGGCTGACCATTTAGTCAATTCTGTGGGTGTTTTCCCCCTGCAGTAAAGGTTTGTCTCACCCAGACAACCAACACCACGTACTTAAAGGTGCCATTATGCCCCGTTTCACAAGATGTAATATAAATCTATGGTGTCCCCAGAATGTATCTATGAAACTTCATCTCAAAATAGCCCCCAGATCATTTATTACAGCTTGTCAAATTTGGGTGTGTGCTGAAATGTACTATCAGAAAGAATTGTATATTATGTTTAACTTCCACAAGGTGACAGTTCCCTGAGGTCTTTAAGACTTTTTTTTTTTTTTTTTGTCAAATAGTGTTCAGTGCTCCTCTGTGCAGCCAACGACAGACATGCTTTGCTTGAACTTTTGCCTGGTTACACTGTTGTTGTTTGCAAACCAAATGGTGGAAACCTGCAGATTAAGGGCCGGTAATATAAGATCCCATTTCTACGTCAGAAGGGGAGTGAAATCTGATGGGCTTATTTTTTTACATGCTTGCAGAGAAAGGCTTGCCAAAACAGAAATACTGGGATGTCACACTTCATATTTTCTGGTTTGGTAGAGGCACCAGGGACCCGATTATAGCATTTAAATACAGAAATAGTCAGATTTTCATCATGTCGCCTTAATTTCGAAGCTCCAACATACAATCTAGAGCTGCACGATTAATCGTTGAGAGATTGTGATCTTGATTCAAACACCCACATGGCCTTTATTCCTAAATGACAAAGATTTGTTGATTAAACCTTTGACAATCAAACAGAACATTCAAATCTGCGTTGGTGCTGCTGAGCCAGAGAGCAGTGTTCATGTATGAAATCGTCGCTTCAAATAATGATTGTTTTGATTTGTACGCCACTAGTGGTGACCACTTGTTTACGGCATGTTTACTTTTATTGAAGCATTTATGAATCATTCAACCTGATTTTTTTTTTCATTCATTATTTTTTTAAATGCAATATCAATTAACATTGTTAGAACTTCTGTTAATGTTTTGTTTAGTTATTTGTTCAGAATCGTGACCTCTTCCTGGAACAAAGTTTATCCAGAGTCGTGCAGCTCAGTTCCCTGACGATGATCTATTTGGGCTATTTTTGATGCACAAACCTGTGGTTTAATTTAGCTAATTTCTGTGGCAGCCACTTTCTGTGGATGTTCAACCAACATGTAAATGTTCTGACCTGATTTCATTGTGACCCTGAACCTAAACTTCATGATGTTTACCCAGGTTATTCATGGTGACGTTCCCTTCAGTGATTGAAACTGGATCTAATGCCAAATTGTGTGCAAGTCTTCTGAAACCCCAAGAGAGTCTCACAATGACAGTTTCTCTGCTTGATGGTGAAAATGGGATGACTCAACTTGTGCAGCAGGTTTCTTCAAAGCCATTTCACCGCTGCTTTTGTTTCCAGGTCTGTCATTAGATGCAAGTTGTTTTGGTTTTTGTCATCTGGTTTTCTTAACAATTGTAAGTCGCTTTGGATAAAAGCGTCAGCTAAATGAATAAATGTAAATGTTAACTGGGTTTCTCTACAGGCTCCTCGAGTAGATGGAGAATCTGTGCAGACGCTGAAGGTAGAAGTTCAAGGGAAGGTCTTCAGAGCGACTGAAGAGAGGAAAGTCATGTTCAGACGTTACCTGCCTTTGACCTTCATCCAAACAGACAAACCCATCTACAATCCAGGACAAACGGGTGAGCTGTGAATTAACCTTGGTTACATATTCGAGGTGTAGAAGACCATTAAGTTACAAGTCTGATCGTCTTCAAGTGCATCTTGCAATTAATGTGAGCGTTTTCTCTTTTTGCAGTGAATTTCAGAGTTCTCACCATGGATGGCAAGTTTTTGCCTCTTGATCAGATGGTAAGGCCTGACCATGAACAAATTGCAGGTTATTTTTACATGTACAGTTTTACAATGTCCTTTTCTTCAGTGACTGCTGCATCAGTGGGTTTTGTTCTTTTTAAATGCTTAACATTCCTGTCTTTGTGTCTTTCAGTACAATCTGGTGGTGGTGGAGGTGAGAATTTGCTCCAGTGCAAGTCTTTGAATGGAGCCAATGCTATTTTATTTTTCACTTTTGTTTGCAGTTTCTCTGAGCTGTTGATTGTTTTAATAGGACAATAATAATAACCGCATTGGTCAGTGGACAAACATTTCCTCAACGGGGTGGATATTGCAGCTTTCTCACGAGTTAAACCCAGAGGCTCAGATAGGGATGTACACACTAAAGGCTTTTATCGGCGAACAAATTGTCTCCCACGTTTTTGAGGTGAAAAAATACGGTAAGTTGTTTTGAACACTGTGTATATAATGTGCAACAGTACAACGACAGATCTGAGGTCTTCATTTAAAGCATTTGTTTCTGGTTTAGTTTTGCCCAAGTTTGACGTGACTGTAAACCAACCACAGACGTACAGCATTGCAGATGTGGGACTGAAAGTTGAGGCTTGTGCCAAGTGAGTGACACTTATTTTCTTGTCTTGTGGTTGGTCAGTTCTTGATCTTGTTACATTTCCCAGATACACATATGGCCAACCTGTACCTGGCCAAGCCTTGGTGGAAGTGTGCCGTGATCCACTTCCATATGTTGTGGTTCCTGAGTTGACCCGTTGGTGCCTGAATCAAACCGCAAAGGTGTGACTCCTGCCTTAAAGTGTTTTTTTGTTTTTTTTATTCTGCTTGTGCATGACTAAATTTGACTCTTTGTTCTTCTACCAGATGAATGCCACAGGCTGTGTCTCCCTTACTGTCGATACATCCGTGTTTTTTAAAACCGAATTTGAAAATGATATGCAAGACACTCTTCTTGTAAATGTGATTGTCACGGAGGAGGGAACAGGTGAGCTATTGGCTGATCTGAACCAATGGTATGTGTATGGAGGAAGTTGACTTGTTTATTCAGTGTTATTGTTTCTTTTTCCCCAGATGTATTGATGTCAAAATCTGCAACAGTTTCCATTTCGTTTGAAGTCGGCAAGGTCACATTTGTGGGTCTCCCAGATTATTTTGAACCTGGATCAACGATTAAAGGAAAGGCAAGTAAAAGTTCATCCTCTGTCGCAGAAACCTTCACATTGGTTCCCTTTCCTAACCTTGATTACCAACAGATATCCGTGTCTCGTGTCTTTGATGGGACTCCAATCGCGAACAAAGCGGTTTATCTCCTGGATGGTAACAGCTGGCCCAACAAACTGCTGCAGAATCTGACCACAAACCAGAACGGACTGGCCTCGTTCTCCCTCTGCACTGCTAGTCTTCCTAAAGCCGCTCTGAATCTGGTGGTACGATTTGCTCTTTTGTTTTTTGTGAAATAAGGCTATATATTCTCACACTCGCAAGAAACCCATTCCATTTGTTCCCCAGGCAAGTGCGACTCCAGCGGCTGTTCATGGCTCCAAATATCCATACTTCACTACAGATACAAGGGTTGTTCAGCTTCTCCAACCTGATTCTTCCAGCAACCCATCTAGTGAACTGACTATAGTGAAGCTCGAGCAGCCGCTCAAATTTGATGCTGCGTTTCCAGTGACCGTGAAGTATTCTTTTGTTGGAGAGGCTGGAGACTACAGCACTGACATAATCTATATAGTGAGTGAACATCAGAGATGTGTATATATATATTTTTTTTATAAACGTTGCTCTTGCCTGTTTTATGCACCGTTTGTCTTGTCAGGTCTTGTCCAGAGGATTGATCGTCCTCCATGGATTTCAGACGGTCAAAGCGAGGGCCTCTAATACCGTCACGAGCGGCTCTGTGTCATTCCAGCTGTCTGTCAGTGTGGATATGGCTCCAGCAGTGCAGATTCTGGTCTACTGCGTTCTGCCCAGTGAGAATGTTGTTGTTGGTAGTGCGTCGTTTGACACGGAAATGGGTTTCCAAAACCAGGTATGATGTGCACCAGCATCTTTTGGCTTCAAGTGGGTAATTGTGACTTGTCCTAAAGCGTGTTGGTCCTTGTTCCAGGTGTCTCTACAGTTCTCTCCTGCAACGGCCGTTCCTGCTGAGGAAAACGTTCTGACCGTCTCTGCTCAAGCAGGATCTCTGTGTGGCATCAGTGCTGTAGATCAGAGCGTCCGGATCATGGAGCCAGGAAGACGTCTGAGTGCTAAAATGGTATCCATGTGCAGTTGATCTAAATTCTTGTTGGTTGTAGCGATTCTTAGCTCAAATAAGGGGAATTTGAACAAACTGGTCAGAATATGATCAGTGAATCTACTACAGTTTATAAAATTATCCCTAACGGGAATATTTCACCAACGTGTCTGTATGGACAATTCAATACAACGATTATAATCAAGTATCCATACAGGGAGGCAAAATTATAACAATTTTTATATCAATTCTCAATCAAGACATGTTATGATGAAATATTAATATATCAATTGTCTATCATAGATCTATTTTCAGGATAACCCTAAATGGAATTAATTTGTTATCGAATGGTTTGTTCGTCCAGCAAACTGACCATATGATCTTTATCAAATCGCAAAAGGCTATCCTTTTATAGACTTTCAAGAGACTGTTCTTCTTGGCCATGAAAAACACCTCTCTCGTTCTATAAAATAAAATACTCTTTAAAGTATCAGCAATTGTAAAGCGTGTAGCTTTCGATCGTACACTAAAGGGACTTCAATATGAGCACAACCAGAATCAATAAATGAGTATATATGGTTTTAATAAAGAAAATACTACGTATATCGGTGACTAAGATTATACGGAATAAAATGTATATACAATAAAACAATGAAAGTCAGAGTAATAGAAAGGGGGAGAAGGAGGGGTTACAGAATGGCAAAATACCTGGACAAAACCTTTGACAGATGACAAGAATCAAAACCCCTTAAGCAGGGCTTAACCATCATAGGCGCATATAAATCTGATTAGAAATACGATACTTGCAAATATAGCTCTTGTTGTATTGAAAGCGTGCCTGTGTGTGTCCTCGGAGGTCGTGCGCGTTCTCTTGGAGTCAGATCAGAGCTGCGCGTTCACGTGAGAGGTGGTCCGTGTTGCAGGTAAAGTTGCCCGATGATTCAGGCTAAGTTCATTTCACTCGTCGGTGGAAATGAACCAAGGAGAATCCGAAAATGGAAAATAAAAACTTGAAGGAAAAAACAAACAAAATAAACGAGAAGGCTTGGAGCGCTTGTTGAAGAGGATCACGAAGGGAAGAAGAGCGGAAGAGTATACTGGAGTCCTATGAAGAAGCTGGTCAAAACTTCTTGTTTTGTTTGGAGTTTCTGCCCTCAGGGGTGAACTGGCCAATCGACTTGGAGTTCTGTGAGCGGGAAAACTTTTCTTTGTCTTGTCGACACATCTAATTTGCATAATTTACGATGGGTGTTAAAAGATGCATTTCCTAAGCAGAAAGCTGTTGCACATAGAAGAATACATTTTACTGTATTCTCCTGTACGTGACCAACTCAGTTTGGTCGAGGGGATCACAACGGTATCAAAAGGCATACACGCATAATAGGAATACAAAGATATATCTAAGTGCATAATTACAAGCACTTATAGTTCATTTAATACTATGATAAAATCATGGTTATCTCAATATGACGTGGGCAAACAGGGAAGCATAAAAACATATCGAATATATCTTGGTAAAGTCTTATATGAGGAAATTAATGAAAGGTTCGTGTGTGTATCGTAGAAGGAGCTTTCTTGCGGCCACCTGGCATTCCTTTCTCTGCAGAAAGGAGTTGTCAAGAGATACTGATCTCTCTGAGGCTCGGGCGTTCGAGTTTATGGCTGTTTTTTTTTTTTCTCTCTCGTGTGCCAAAAAGTGTCACCGGGGCAATTAGGGCCCAGACTCTGTGGTGCCAGGCCGGAGTTATGGACCAGAGTCTGAGGTTAGAACCACTTTTACATGTATAAATGAATGAGTCATCCTGACACAGCCCAGATACGCTACATGGTCTTGACTGACGTTCAGCTTTCGAATTTGAGTAATGCTGATGGATCAATTGGACAAACCTATGTTGTAATTATAGCAATTTCAGTGTACATTAACACCTATTATTAGGGGTGTAACAATATATCGCAATACAAAAATGCAACTATGTGTTGTGTATAGTTCACCCAAAAAAAAAAATAGTACGAGAACTGACGTTTTCAGAGTTTAGTGTCAGTACTACTATATAATGTTGATTATAATGCAATGGTCCTGATAAAGCCACATGTCTTATCAATAAAAGTGGCCTACATTATTTTAAATGTATATAGTCAATGCAAGCATTTTCAGCTTCAGAATCATGATTGTTTGTTCTGGTTTCTCTATTGTCCTGTGCTTTGGGTTTCCAGCTCCAAGTCTATTCATTTACACACAATGTAATGCCACATTTAGCATTTTAATCAACTTTTTTTTTTTTTTTTGTTAACCTGTTTTGGAGTATCACAATATTGTATCATGAGTCCAGTTTTGTGATGTGTATTGAATCGTGACATGAGGGTATCTTTACACCCCTGCCTATTATGTGACCATAACATGCCAGAAATTAATGTATTTAATTCAACAATTTTCCATAAACCAGCGACATGCCAAAACTGTTTTATGGTCCTAGGTGTTTGACTTGCTCCCGGTGCGATTACTATCTGGTTACCCATACAGCGTTCAGGATGAACCCGAGTGTCTAGGTTTTCGACCCAGTCTAGCTTTTCATCTAGATCCTGCCTATGCTGGTCCTACAAATCAAGCCTACACAACCTTCAAGGTAGAAAACCATTCATGATATATAGTCACTGAATAATACAGAGTCATTAACTTTAAATCGATCTTGTTTTGACTTGTTACTATGACAGAGCCTGGGAATGAAGATCGCAACAAATCTTGCTGTACAAGCCCCTCCGTGCCCGCTGTATCCCAGTTTCCCAGAAAGTAGGTCTATGCAGATGGGCAGTTCTTTCCATAAACAATTCTGCATTACATGGTTAACTTGCCCTTTCTTTGTGGATAGGCAAATCGTTTGGTGTTAATATTTCTATAATTGCAATGAGGGGCTGTTATTCTGCAGACACTAATACTGTTCTGAGTAAATGGGTGTAAAGTTGCTCTTCTCTTTCAGTGAATTTGAATGGTCCACTTGAAATGGCTCCTGAAGCACAAAGTGCTGGAGGCGACACTTCCTCTTTAGAAATGACCGTCAGGACTTACTTTCCAGAAACATGGTTCTGGCAGCTTGCTCAAGTGGGGTTAGTGAATCATCTTGTGTTATTCCTTCTAAAACTAGTTTCCCACCCTTTTTACTTCTGTTCCCCTTATTTTTCTCTTCTGCTGTCCTACAGAGACACTGGATCCACACAAATTCCCCTTACTGTTCCTGACACCATTACCACATGGGAGACGGAGGCGTTCTGCCTGTCCTCAAAAGGTTTTGGTCTGGCTCCTCCTGCTCTGCTGACGGTCTTCCAGCCCTTCTTCCTGGAGCTCTCTCTGCCGTACTCCATCGTCCGTGGGGAGTCTTTTGAGCTGAAGGCCACGGTCTTCAGCTATCTGTCTAAGTGCATCATGGTATGCCATGGTTTCTTTTCCTATATAAAATGGAGTTGTGTGTGTATATATAGAAGGTCATGTGTCTTTGCTCCATGTGCTCTGTTTCACTGGCAGGTTAAAGTAACACCAGCTTCGTCCACGGCCTTCACTCTTAAACCATATACTGATCCATATTCATCCTGTCTTTGTGCCAATGGGAGAAAGACCTTCAAATGGGTTCTCTCAGCTTCTGTTCTCGGTCAGTTTTGGACCGCCTCTTTAAATTAGAAGTGTATATTAGGCGTGGCTCACTTCCTGTCTGTCACTGCAGGAGCCGTCAATGTGACTGTCAGTGCTTCAGCCGAAGCATCCCGGACTCGATGTGGCACTGAGGTCGTGACCGTGCCGACGAGAGGACGCATTGACGTAGTCACTCGGAGTCTACTTGTCCTGGTAAATGTGAACCAGCCTTCTGGAGTTTGATCACGGAGCTCATGCTGCTTTACTAATTTTTTTTTTTTTATAGCCTGAAGGAGTTGAAAGGACAAACACCCAGAGTTGGTTGCTGTGTCCAAAGGGTTTGTTGCACTCAATGATTCCCCAATACATTCTCCCTGTACAGCCAAACTTTTGCCTAGCACTCAGTAGTTTTTTTTTTTTTTTTTTTTTTTCTCTTCGGTCTGCAGGAAACGTTCTTTCTGAAGACGTGACGCTGACATTTCCAAAAAATGTGGTTCGAGGGTCAGCCAGATGCTCGGTTTCAGTCCTTGGTAAAGCATTTCTTTGTGTAGAAACTGACAGGTGATTAGCAGAGTAACTTTGTTTCTGATGAGTTTTATGCTTGACCTCTTGTAGGGGACATAATGGGTCGTGCACTGAAGAATCTTGATAAGTTATTACAGATGCCGTATGGCTGTGGAGAACAGAATATGATTGTTCTTGCTCCCAATATTTACATCCTGCTGTACCTGGAAGTCACGGGGCAACTCACCGCAGCCATCCGAGAGACCGCCACGGGATACCTTCAAAAAGGTATGGTTGACTAAATCCACTTGAAATATGTATGAAACTAAATTCTAAGGAGGTTTAGTCCTTCTCTTCCCCTTGGAGTGTGCCAGACTGTAACTCCCTGACCAATTTACATGTGGCTTTTGGCCTTATCAGGATACCAAAGACAACTGAACTACAGACACAACGATGGTTCATACAGCACATTTGGTAATGATGAATCGAATACATGGTGAGTTTCACACTGTTCTACTGTTGTGTATAATCTGTGGCACCAGTGGTTAAGTTCAGTTTGACATCTCCTCCATGGCCAGGTTGACTGCCTTTGTCCTGAGGTCCTTTGGTCTAGCGAGGCAATTTACCTTCATTGATCCACATGTCCTGCAGAGTGCAAAGGATTGGTTGATCAGCAAGCAGGGTTCAGACGGCTGTTTCACGCAGCAGGGAACTCTGCACCACAACGACATGAAGGTGCATTACATATTTCTTAAACTATGTTCTACTCAATAGACTTGGCATGAGACCGTTCTTCTAAATGAAATGTGGTGGTGTTTTAGGGCGGAGTTGGTGACGGCGTGACCATGACTGGCTACATTGTTGCATCACTGCTCGAACTAGGCGTCCCCACCACGGTAAAATAACATCTCCAGTAGTTCTATGAGCTCCTTGCAGATTACTTTTCTGATATTTGGTGGGTTTTTTTTCAGGATCCTATCATTACCAATGCTCTGTCATGCTTAAGGCCTGTTGTTGGGAACCTGGGAAACACTTATGCCACGGCTCTGCTGGCCTACACCTTCAGTCTGGCTGGAGAGACCACCACTCGATCGCAGCTTTTAACTTGCTTGTACAACCTTGCCATTTCTGATGGTGAGATTTAACAGCCTCTTGATGTTGGTTCATTGGTCTTTGTCATCAACCTTCTCCCCTCCATCTCATCCTAAGGCTCTAAGGTCCATTGGTCTCAGACAACATCTGGTGATACTCTGGCAGTGGAGATCAGCTCTTACGTTCTGCTAGCGGTACTCTCTGTCCAGCCTCTCACGACAGCTAATCTGGTTTATGCTAACCGCATTGTCAACTGGCTCGTGGCCCAGCAGAATCCCTATGGAGGCTTTTCCTCCACCCAGGTGCCTCTGACTACTAAACATGAGCGCAGTCATTTATGATGAGTTTTTAATCTGGTGCTTGTTTTTAGGACACTGTGGTGGCTCTTCATGCCCTGTCAGTGTACGCTGCTCAAGTGTTCAGCTTGGACAGCTCCAGTACCGTTACTATACAGTCCTCAGTTGTAGGAGGAGACTCTTATAGCTTCAACGTGGATCGGGACAACAGGTTGCTATATCAGGAGAAGCCGCTGAAGAACGTTCCTGGCAAATATAGTGTTAAAGTGTCAGGATCCTCTTGTGTTTCTGTGCAGGTCTGTAGTTTCATCCCCCCCCCCCCCCCCCTTCTGTTTCTGTTGTGCACATCCAAATGTTACTGTGCTTTGTTTGCTCTGTACTCATACTGTAGGTTGCTTGTTTCTACAACATCCCAACACCTGTTAAAACTGCCAAAACGCTGAGTGTCGAAGCGCAGGTGACAGGAGACTGCCAACTGCTTGGAGCCAATCTTATGTTGGGCTTCACGGTGACGTAAGAGCAGCTTTGAATTTGTGTCCTGAAACCAGCTCATGTATATGACTTTCAAAAGGAAGCGGTCTTGATCCTTTTGACAATACTTTATTTCCCCATCACCCTTATTCAGATACAATGGTGTAAAAGCAAGCACTAACATGGTTCTAGTGGACATTAAGCTCCTGTCGGGCTTCACGGCAGATACGTCACTGGTTCGTATGGTTTAGAAAGTCCCAAGATTCTTGAAGCTCCTTCAAGTGTAGTTGTCTGTAAACTATTGTCTTATCCTCAGCTTGGTTCTTCACCCCAATCGTTTGCCCCGCTAGTGGAGCGGGTTGATGCTGAAGATGATCATGTCTTAGTGTATCTGAAAGAGGTGAGACTGTGTACACTGGGTGTATATATTCACGAACTGCCATCTTGAGTGCGGTGTATGTGCTGCTGTTCATCCTTTTTTCTTTCTCGCAGGTTCCCAAAGGCGTCCCCATGAGTTACACTCTGCAGCTGAAACAGGTTCTTGCAGTGAAAAATCTCAAGCCAGCGGTCATCAACGTTTATGACTACTATCAAACAAGTATGCTTTCATCCTAATCATGCTCTGGATCATTTAACAGTTAATTCAGCCAGTTTATTTTCTGTTCCCTTTCAGGTGATTCGTTTGAGACCACCTACACATGTCCCTGTCCATGATTTGATTCAGTACTGGCTGTTGGACACAACTAGAATAAAACTGCTTTTATACAATCAGTCCTTTTTTGTCGCCTGTTTTCTTTCAAATCTGACATTTATTTGAAGCAGGAAGTTGCAGTGTTCATGAGTTTGTATTCATCCTTTGACTTCAAATCCTTGTAACATGACTGAAATGTAGTTCATTCAGGCAGTGGCGGTTATTAACTTGTTTGAGCTTGAACTTGACATTTTCCAAAAACTAATCTGCAAAACCACTTAACTGAATTTTAACCTTTTTGTACATTTAGAACTATTTTGCTTGCAAGCATCCATTCATCAAGCACAGCTTGCAGATAAAAAAAACTACTTTTACAACCATGGCTAGAAGCTAATTTTAAATGTAGGCGCTCAGTTAGAATAATACCAGTGTAGCCAGTTTTACTATATAAAAAAAGGGCAATAAACCAATACTGGAATGTATAGTTGAGTTATTCAATGAGCCTCTCAGTGAAGCAGTTTTATGTGAATTAACACACTTTATTTATTTCAACTTAACAACATCCAAATGATTATTTTTAGAAGATATTTCTGGTGTTATAAAATTTTGCATATTAAATTTCCATTCAAAATGTATGTTAGTCAGAATTATAGTGCATGCATCAGTGCTTGTTCAATGTGAAGTTTAGCAGCGAAATGTTTGCATGACATTCTAACATTTACAGATGGAGAATATGGAAAAAAACAAGTTTTGCACTGCTGAAAGCGTCTTTAACACAAAGCATAATATATGCCGTTTGCTGTGGTGTATCAATTTGATCTATGATAGACCTCCAGGCCTGGTTAAATGACTTGACTTTAAAAAAGAATATTCTGTCTTCACCGGTAGCTCTTGGAGAAATTAAAGTACCAGTGGTACTTCACATAATGCAAGGTCCTGGTTTTGGGCTGAGCACCAGCAGGAGAACACAGACCACTTAAGGGCATAGAGGCATCTCGTGGACGGACCTCTAGCCTCACAAATGGTGCTGAGGACTCTAGCGGGGAGGTCTGTAAGCTCCCGTCGAGGGGCCACACATGGAGGGCCCATAGTTTGGGACAGGGGTGCCAAATCATCCTGTTTGCCTGGGAAAGGAGGTTTTTACTCTTGGGTATCGGCCATGGGGCTGCTGTGAGCAGCTGAATCAACTCAGGGAACCAAGATTGGGTTCGCCAGAGTGGGGCCACTAGTAGGACTATGTGTCTGCCTTCCCTGATCCTTTTTATGATCTGAGGGAGGAGCGCAACTGGTGGAAAAATGCCTTTCGAGAAAAATATTGGGCAGTGATAGTTGTCTTTGGAGGCGAAGAGGTTGACCTTTGCCCTCCCAAATATGTTCCAGATCATCCTGGGGACACTTTGCCCCCCGGGACCGCATGTCTGTTCCCTGGCTCTGTTTGCTCGGCAAGTGCGTTGCTCTCAGCGAGCGCAGGTTGCCTCGTGCCCATAAGAGGAGACTTCTGGCCAGCTTGTACAGAGGTCTCGACCTAAGCCTCCCCTGGCAGTTTATATAGGACACCACTGTTGTGTTGTCTGATCGGACCAAGACCCAAGACGAGCTCGCTGCCGGCTGCCTAGGTGCTGCTGCCGTCCGTGAGGGAGCGGAGGAGTCACTGCCGTTTGCTGAGGCCGGAGCCTGCTGCCATCCGCCATGATGGGGAGGAGCAGGGAACGGGGTACTCCTGCTGTCTGCACGAACACGGAGGAGCCATCGCCGTCCACCAGGCGGCGGAGGAGTGTCGAGCCGTCCACCGAGGGCTATCCAGCACCACCGCCAGGCACCGTGGAGAAGATCGCCCAGATGGCAGTGTGTTGTGGGAACCAGACACACTGCCTTTTTTTCTCTCCCCGCTCTCGTCTCTGTCGCTCCTCATGCTTCCGTCTCCTTTTCTCTCGTCTCGTCTGTCTATACCCCCAGGTACTGCAGCCGCCGTGTCCGGTAGAGCGCCGTCTCGGATGTACCCCCCGGCCTGCGAGGGGTGATGGGGGTATGTGGCGAGCAGGACGAGGTTGAGGGCCGTGGGAGAATGACACGAGGCCGGTGGCGTGAATAATGATGATTCTACCTGTTTCTCAACAATATCACAGTGTTCTCACATAGTGAGCTCACAGTATGAGGCAGACCCAGCTAACAGATTTTTGTTATAAGAATGTTCTCTAAACATACAACTGACTTCCAGCCATAGGCTGAGATGAAATCAACTGAAGATAAAAGAAGACATTAAATCTCTGAAGATCTCAGCAGAGGAGGATTAAACAACTCCACAAACAGCATTACAAGCTTCATTTATTACCAACCAGGTTGACTTTATGTCTGTCACACATCTACAGAAGTTCTTGAGAATTAACAGCTTTAGATGTTTGTTTTATTGTTTCGTTTGACTTTGCCATCAAGGAGATCAGCGTTTGTTTTAGTTAGGCTCTTGACCCTTGACTTTTTTTGTTTGTTTACAGTAGTTTACCTTTGGTGTCTGTAACTGTCTTTAAAATACATTTGTTATGGCAAAAAGCCAAAAGAAAACATGATCAGGTGATGTTGGCTATTTATCAATTAATGACCACTATCATATAATGGCCTGATTCACTGATTTCATGAGATCCATCAGTGTTGCGATATCCAGAAAATATGAAGGAATTTGAAAACATTTAAAATTTAGATTTCTACATCTTTTAGACTCACACAGACATCAAGAATCAGCGTATGAATCTCAACAATAGTGACAACAAAAGTTTCATGCCGCAATGCATGCTGGGTACCACCAATCAAAAATCATCCATGACTCCCAGCATGCATTGTGACAATAATAAATGACGCAGTTCAATTGTTTTCTTTCATTTTTACTATTTGCTTTTATTTTTGCTGTTGGTTTTATGTTGACTTTTAGTGGCAGGTTTTGTGATGCTCAGAGTAGATCTTTTTATCTTTTTTTTATTGATCGCGATTCATACTGTCAGGGTTCCGTCACTTTGGTCTAGTTTATTCTTGGTTTTGTGACAAAGCCCCGACAGTCCCGTCTTGTCTGTATAAGCGCACGCTTTCGAGTTCGCTTGGGCCGTACGCTCTTCTGTCTGCTTGTTTGTTGTGCTTTGTGTAGCACGCGGTTCATGTCTTGTTTTGTGTGAACACGCAGCTTATGAGTTTTCATTAGCTGCGTGTTCAGGTATCGTTTTGTGTGAGCACATGGCTTATGATTGTTTTCACTGACCATGTGCTTGTTTTTGTCATGTTTGGTGTGACCACATGGCTTGTCATGCGTTTCTTTGTGCCATGTGCTCTCCTGTCGATTGTCTAACCCCGTCCATCTTGTTACCATCGTGCAGGGACTAGGGAGAGGACGCTGGTGCTGTCTGTTCGCCGCTTCTCCAGTCACGCCAAAAATTAAGCTTTTTAAAGTTTTTATTTTTATTTTTAACTTTTTACTATCCGTGCCACCGACCAGCGGTCCTTTTTTAAATATTGTTTACCGTCTAGCTATCAGGTAACGTTAGCTTTCGAGTCTAGCGGTGGCTTACCTGTTGCCGCTAGCAAAAACACCTGCTCAGTGACCCCTTGGAATTGATCATCGCCGCTGCTACCGCGGTCTGAAAAGTCTCCCCCTGGACTCAGCTTGTCCATGCCATCATGAAGTGTATCTGGGAAGCCTGATACCACCCATCGGCGCTGCTGCAGAGTTGAAAACGCAGCCACCGACACCACCACTATGTTGAGTTATTCCGTCAACCAGCTGATAAATCTCAACAGCTTTTTCACTCCACCAAGAAATGCAGTGATTAAACAATTAGGACTTCTCCGCCGTCCGCGCTATATCCATAGAAGTTCCCGCAGAAAGTTTGTCTGTTCACAGACAACCATCCCGGCACTTTGGTCAGCAACGCGAACTGTCGCTTCACGCATACGTCATCTGAGCGCTGTCTCTTACCGGATAAGTAGTTTGGATGTCTCCATGGAAACACCACTCAGTGAGCTGAATGGGAAACGTGGAGTGGACTCCAGTCTGCTACGGCCAGTGCAAAGATTTGTTGCATCATCAAGTAGCAAAATCGAACTTTTAAATGCACAGTCTATTACAAACAAATCCAGTTTCATTTATGACCATATTCTGGATAAATGTCTGGATTATATGTGCATTACAGAGACCTGGCACAAACCAAATACCTTTTCTTCTTTAAATGAGAGCTGTCCCCAAGGATATAGTTACCTCCAGAAAGCTCGCAGTACAGGGCGCGGTGGCGGCCTGTCAGTCATCCATTGCAGTGATCTGGAGCTGTCTCTGCAACCATTACCTGAACTGTCTTCATTCGAATGCCTTGCATTTAAATGTAAGTCCCCTTCCCCTGTGCTTTTCCTCCTCATCTACCGACCACCAAAACCAAACCCATCATTTATTACTGAGATGTCAAATCTCCTCACAACTTTCTGCACATCCTCCGCCGACGTTATAATTTTAGGTGATATGAACATCCACGTTGACACCCCCTCCTGCCGTTTTGCAGCTGAATTTCTTCAACTACTGGACTGCTTTAACTTAAAACAACTAGTTGGTGTCCCCACACACACCAGGGGGCATACGTTGGACCTGGTCATTACAAACTCTGCCTCTCTTACCAACTTGCAGGTGTATGAACTAGGTGTGTCTGATCATAAGGCCATTTCTATGGATCTGCTAGACCCATCTAGCCTCTCCAAGCCAAAGCGGAATATCTGTTTCAGAAACCTAAAACATATAAATCCAGAACTCTTTGCAGCAGACTTTCAGCATCTTTCCACACAATTTTCGTCAGCCGACGAAGCAGTGGACTACTATAACAGTCATCTGAGCAGTCTCCTGGACCTTCATGCCCCTGTCAAAACAAGAACAGTCACCTTCACCCGCTCAGCACCATGGTTCACAGATGGGCTTCGTAGGATGAAGGCAGCAGGGCGGGTCCTTGAGCGCCGTTTCAGAGCCTCTGGCCTCACTGTCCATAAACAAATTTACCGGGAGCAACAACAAAAATATGCACAGTCCCTCTCAGAGGCAAGGTCACAGTTTTACTCTGATGCCATCAGGAACAACCGTGGAAACTCCAAGCAGCTTTTTGCCACTCTAAACCACCTTCTCAAACCAAAATCTCCACCACTTACTGTCAGTACAGAAGAGCAGTGCAATAAATTCATGGATTTTTTCACATCAAAAATTACACATATTCGCTCTGCCCTTTCTGGTCCTCCCTCCCAAACTGCTTCCCCAACATTTACCATGGTCCAACCACTAAACTGCTTTCCTGAGGTTTCATTAGAAGAGGTGCAGAACATCATCAGGAAGATGAAATCCTCCACCTGTCCCTTGGACCCTCTCCCAACCTCCCTGGTAAAAACCCATACCACTGTTCTGAGTCCCCTGATCACCACTGCCATAAATCATTCCCTCCAAACTGGTCACGTTCCCCCTGCCTTAAAAAATGCCATTATCACACCTTTGCTCAAAAAACCCACTCTTGATCCAGAAGTCCTATCAAACTAGGTGAAAAAAACATGGCGGGATGAAAAAAACATGGCGGCGCGACCGATGTTTGCGGCGGCCTCTGCTGACACTAGTAGTTTTCCAGTGCTAAAAAATATAGTTTCGTCACTGCCCTGCAAAGCAAATGGGCGAAAACATGTATATGACCGCGACTTTCTATTAGATATTAGACAGCAATGCGGAAAAAGGCAACCGAGAGACCTAGATCGGCTTAGCAAGTTTAGACTGCTACACCGAGGCTGCACACCGGGCTCACTTGGAGCCATCGCGACGAGGAAGCACCATCGCCGGCGCTGTGATAGAACACGTAAGCGGGGGAAGCGAGGAGGCCTGAGCGCTAGGCTAAGGGCTAACCCCTGCAAGCCGGCTGTTCCCTCGGTCTTGTTGGCAAATGTTCGTTCATTGGACACTAAAATGGATTACATCAGTATTTGGAGATCGTTACAGCGTGGAGTACGGGACTGTTGCGTCTTTGTGTTCACAGAAACGTGGCTGACGGACAAAATCCCAGACTACGGAATTGAGCTAGAGGGGCTAACACTCCATAGAGCGGATAGAGTGATGTCAACATCGGGTAAGCTCCGAGGAGGAGGCCTCGCAATTTACACAAACAATTCGTGGTGTTATGATGCAAGGACAATTTTTAAATCCTGTTCTCCTGATGTGGAGTTTATGACTGTGAAATGCAGACCTTTTTATTTACCACGTGAACTGGCAGCGATTTTTATTACTGCAGTGTATGTCCCTCCAAATGCAGATGTAAAGCAGGCCATGGGAGAACTTTATAAAACTCTGAGTCAGCTACAGACAACCAATCCAGCTGCATTTTATATCGTGGCTGGGGATTTTAACAAGGCTAATCTGAAGTCTGTTTTACCTCATTTTTACCAGCATGTAACATGTGCAACAAGAGGGAAAAATACACTTGATCATCAATACACAAACATCAAGAATGCATATGTTGCAGCACCATTACCTCACATTGGCAGCTCTGATCATTTGACTATTCTGTTGAAACCTGAATACAGACCCAGAGTGAGACAGGAGCCACCAGTGGTCAAGGAGATTAGAGTGTGGCCACAGGAGGCTTTCTCATCCTTACAGGGCTGCTTTGAGTGTACACAATGGAATATTTTTAAGGAAGCAGCAACATCTGAGGACTGTATAAACCTAGAGGAATATACAGAGACTGTGTTGGGATTTATTAGCAAATGCATTGATGATGTGACTGTTACAAAAACTGTCAAGCTGCGTTCAACTGATAAGCCTTGGCTTACATCAAAGGTTCGATCATTGCTAAGGCTTCGGGATGCTGCATTTAGATCTGGTGACACTGAAGCGTACAATTTAGCAAGAAATGATCTAAAGAGAGCAATTCGAGAGGCTAAAAGTGAGTATGGGAAAAAGCTGTCAAGTAATTTTAATGACACTAGGGACACAAGGCGGCTATGGCAGGGATTTCAGACAGCTATAGGATATAAACCTATTGTCCGGACAACGGAAAATGATCCCTCTTTACCAGATAATCTTAATACCTTTTTTTCTCGGTTTGAGATTACAGATGACAAACTAGCACAAAGGCAGGTGCTGCCTCCTATCAACCAGGCAGTCCAGCTGACGTCTGGTAGCGTGAAGAGGGTCTTTTCTAAAATCAACCCTCGAAAGGCGGCTGGTCCAGATTACATCCCAGGTTGTGTGCTGAAGAAATGCGCAGAACAGCTGAAAGATGTCTTTACAGACATATTCAACATCTCTCTCAGCCAAACCAGAGTGCCCATCTGTTTTAAAAGCGCAACTATAATACCTCTGCCTAAGACGCCAAATCCAGCCACCATGAATGATTACCGTCCCGTAGCCCTGACCCCAATAGCCATGAAATGCTTCGAGCAGCTTGTTATGAATCACATCAAATCATGTCTCCCAACCAGTTTGGACCCATTGCAGTTCGCATATAGAGCAAACCGATCAACGGAGGATGCTCTATCTACTCTGCTCCACCTCAGTCTGACACATCTGGAGAACAGGAATACTTATGTACGAATTTTATTTATTGATTTTAGCTCTGCTTTTAACACAATTTTGCCACAACAACTCATTGAAAAGTTGCTATTGCTGGGAGTGGATCTTGGCATGTGCAGATGGATTTTGGACTTTTTGACGGAGAGGCGGCAGACAGTCAGAATAGGTAACAAAACATCTAAGACAACCACAGTGAGCACGGGATCACCACAAGGGTGTGTACTTAGCCCTTTACTGTTTACTTTGTTGACACATGACTGTTCTGCTAGTTTTAACACCAATCATATTTTAAAGTTTGCTGACGATACCACAGTTGTTGGCCTCATTTCTGACAATGACGAGTCGGCTTACAGAGAGGATGTGGAGCAGCTGATAGCATGGTGTAAAATACACAACCTTGCTCTTAACACCAAAAAAACCAAGGAGATGGTTGTCGACTTCAGGAGGACTAGTCATCGGCACCACCTGCCACTGACCATCAATGGTTCGGAGGTGGATATAGTACACAATGTTAAGTTCCTGGGATTCCATCTGACCGATGAGTTAACCTCCAGAGAAAACACAACAGTTATAATCAAGAGGGCCCAACGGTGTCTTCATTCTCTTCGTAGACTGAAGAAGGTGGATCTCCCTATTCCAGCTTTGACCATGTTCTACAGAGGCACCATCGAGAGCATTCTCACATATTGCATCTCTTGCTGGTTTGGAAACAGTACGGCAGACGAGAGACATAAACTGAACAGAATTGTGAGAACTGCTGAAAAAATCATTGGTGCTTCACTACCACGTATTCAGGACATCTACACAGAGCGCTGTGTGCATAGAACACATAACATTGTTAAGGACTTCACTCATTTTTCACGTGACATGTTCATACTCCTTCAGTCTGGTAAAAGATACAGAAGTATCAGAGCAAGAACTAGTAGGCTATTAAATAGCTTTTTCCCCACAGCTGTTAGACTGCTTAACCAGAGAACGTGATTTGAAATTTGAAATTATTTATGTATTTTATTCTTTTATTCTTTTTTTTTAGTGTATTTTAGTATATTTATATTTAAATTGTGCTTTTTTTTTTTTTTTTTTTTTTTTTTTGATTAGTTAATATTGCACTGAATTACTGAGTGGTGGATGTGTGAAACACAATTTCGTTTTTATGTACACCATGAAAATGACAAATAAAGGAATCTCGAATCTCGAAATCTCGAATCTCGAATCTCGAACTATAGGCCCATTTCCAATCTCCCCTTCTTATCAAAAGTACTTGAGAAAGCAGTTTCCACTCACCTTCAGGACCATCTCAAACAAAACAACCTCTTTGAAAAATTCCAGTCAGGTTTCCGCTCTGCTCACAGCACTGAGACTGCCCTCGTCAGAGTCACAAACGACCTTCTCATATCATCCGATGCTGGTTTTCCCTCCCTCCTCATCCTCCTGGACCTTTCTGCTGCATTTGATACTGTCGACCATGGCATTCTTTTAAACCGGCTCCACCTCACTACTGGACTAAATGACACTGCCCTCAGTTGGTTCAGATCATACCTCACAAACCGGACAGAATACATTTCCCTGGGCAAATCCAAATCAAATCAACACACAGTTACTTGCGGTGTCCCTCAGGGGTCAGTCCTTGGCCCCATCCTCTTCATCCTCTACCTCACCCCCCTTGGCCAAATCATAAGAAATCACAAAATTTCATTCCACTGCTATGCAGATGACACACAGCTCTATGTAAATGCCACAGCTGCAACCCCACCCTCACAGTCATCTTCATCAAAACTCTCCGCCTGTCTGGAGGAGATAAAGGAATGGATGGAGCAAAATTTTCTTAAATTAAATAGCTCCAAAACCGAAGCCATACTGGTCGGCACTCCTCACCAGACCAAATCACCATCCATAACCAGCATCACCTTCTCTGGGACCAACATCCCCCTCTCATCAATAGTTACAAATCTTGGTGTAAAAATTGACGCACAACTCACTTTTGAAGCCCATATAAATCACCTATGCAAGACCTCTTTCTACCACCTCCGTAACATCTCCAAACTGCGCCCCATTCTCTCCTTCTCAGATGCTGAAAAGCTGGTTCATGCCTTTATCTCATCTAGACTGGACTACTGCAACGCAATTCTCATTGGGATTCCTGTAAAAAGTCTGCAGAGGCTTCAGTACATCCAAAACTCTGCAGCTAGGATACTGATGAGAGTGCGGAAACATGAGCACATTACCCCCATTCTCCACTCACTCCACTGGCTTCCCATTTCCACAAGGATTGAGTACAAGGTTTCCCTCCTCACACATCAATGCATCCATGGACATGCCCCCTCCTACCTCAAAGAACTTATCAATCCACAAAACACATCCCGTTCCCTACGTTCCACTCACTCAAACCTCCTACACATACCCAGAACCAGACTCAGGACTATGGGAGATAGGGCCTTTTGTGCTGCTGCCCCAAAACTGTGGAATTCCCTCCCTGACAACTTGAGGGCACCTCAATCCACTGTATGTTTTAAAAAAGGAAAAATTTCTTTTTAGCAAAGCTTTTGGTCCCCTTTAGATGTTTTTTTTTTTTTTTTTTTTAACCTGTAGCACTTTGAGATCCTCTGATGAAAAGTGCTTTATAAATAAAATGTATTATTATTATTATTATTACCTGATTATTTGGTTAATTTGCCAAATCTGCCTTTCCTTGTTACTCTCTTTTGTTTGCTTCCCTATTTATTCTCCTGGGGTGCTTCTCATTTCTTATTTTTGCATCCTCGTTACCTTTCCTCGCGTCTCAGCTCCACCCCTGTAGGATGCGAGGGAAGGTTGCAAGGAAAGAAAAGGAGGACGGAGGAGAATTGTTACGTGCGTCACGTTTGTCAAATACACTGACCTGTGTGAGTAGTAATTCAGCACTTGCGTGTAGTTCGGTAGAATTAAATGTCCTTATTCCTTTATATCCGCGGGACTCGCGTGTGACGCTGATATCTGTCTCTCATTAGCAATCACGCCCTGCTTCATACCACAGTCATGTTAAAAACATCAATGTATTCACTCATTCATAAACATTATTAGATCCATCGACATGTTCCATAATTCCGCTTATGCGTCATCAACCTACGCCTTTGCTATTGTAAGAGGTCACACCCCTAGCTGTGAAAAAATTACATATTGTAGCTTTAAACTCACCTCTGAATGCTGTTTTACCTGCAGTTGGCTTAAAGCAGGGGTGCCCAACCCTGCTCCTGCCGATCGACTGTCCTGCACAGTTTATCTCCAACCCTAATCAAACACACCTGAAGCAACCAATTAAGGTCGTCAGGATCACTTGAAAATTAAAGGCAGGTGTGTTTGATTAGGGTTGGAAATGAACTGTGCAGGACAGTCGATTGGCAGGAGCAGGGTTAAGCACCCCTGGCTTAAAGGGATACTCCACCGTTTTTTTCATATTAAACTATGTTATTCCCTTAACTAAGACGAGTTGATACATACCTCTCTCATCTCAGTGCGTGCTCTAAATCACTCTGTCTTGCGGCAAAACTTTGTTAGCACTTAGCTTAGCCCAGTTCATTCAATAGGATCCAAGCAGGGAAGCAACCAAACAACTCCACGTTTTCCCTATTTAAATATAGTTTGACTAGTGTAACTCGACCAAGAACGGTGACACAAAATAAAACGTTGCGCTTTTCTAAGCGTGTAAAATGGATAACTATACAGGTCCTTCTAAAAAAATTAGCATATTGTGATAAAGTTAATTATTTTCCATAATGTAATGATAAAAATTAAACTTTCATATATTTTAGATTCATTGCACACCAACTGAAATATTTCAGGTCTTTTATTGTTTTAATACTGATGATTTTGGCATACAGCTCATGAAAACCCAAAATTCCTATCTCAAAAAATTAGCATATCATGAAAAGGTTCTCTAAACGAGCTATTAACCTAATCATCTGAATCAACTAATTAACTCTAAACACCTGCAAAAGATTCCTGAGGCTTTTAAAAACTCCCAGCCTGTTTCATTACTCAAAACCGCAATCATGGGTAAGACTGCCGACCTGAATGCTGTCCAGAAGGCCATCATTGACACCCTCAAGCAAGAGGGTAAGACACAGAAAGAAATTGCGGCGTGGCATGGAGGCAATCAGCCTGTGGCACTGCTGAGGTGTTATGGAGGCCCAGGATGCTTCGATAGCGGCCTTAAGCTCATCCAGAGTGTTGGGTCTTGCGTCTCTCAACTTTCTCTTCACAATATCCCACAGATTCTCTATGGGGTTCAGGTCAGGAGAGTTGGCAGGCCAATTGAGCACAGTAATACCATGGTCAGTAAACCATTTACCAGTGGTTTTGGCACTGTGAGCAGGTGACAGATCGTGCTGAAAAATGAAATCTTCATCTCCATAAAGCTTTTCAGCAGATGGAAGCATGAAGTGCTCCAAAATCTCCTGATAGCTAGCTGCGTTGACCCTGCCCTTGATAAAACACAGTGGACCAACACCAGCAGCTGACATGGCACCCCAGACCATCACTGACTGTGGGTACTCCAGTGCTGCTTATCTGTAGCCCAGGTCAGGTGCTTCTGCCGCTGTTTCTGGTTCAAAAGTGGCTTGACCTGGGGAATGCGGCACCTGTAGCCCATTTCCTGCACACGCCTGTGCACGGTGGCTCTGGATGTTTCTACTCGAGACTCAGTCCACTGCTTCCCCAGGTCCCCAAGGTCTGGAATCGGTCCTTCTCCACAATCTTCCTCAGGGTCCGGTCACCTCTTCTCGTTGTGCACACTTTTTTTTGCCACACTTTTTCCTTCCCACAGACTTCCCACTGAGGTGCCTTGATACAGCACTCTGGGAACAGCCTATTTGTTCAGAAATTTCTTTCTGTGTCTTACCCTCTTGCTTGAGGGTGTCAATGATGGCCTTCTGGACAGCAGTCAGGTCGGCAGTCTTACCCATGATTGCGGTTTTGAGTAATGAAACAGGCTGGGAGTTTTTAAAAGCCTCAGGAATCTTTTGCAGGTGTTTAGAGTTAATTAGTTGATTCAGATGATTAGGTTAATAGCTCGTTTAGAGAACCTTTTCATGATATGCTAATTTTTTGAGAAAAATCCTCTCCCCCCGTTCCCTCTCCTCCTCCCTCTCATTTCCGTCAATAGAACCAACGTGACTTTTACCACCGGTGCTATTAGCAAACTGCAAGAGATCATTTGCAATGGCGGACTTTGTAGATGATTATGACTTGTTTGTAGCAGACCCAAACCATATCTGTTTGAACCCGAGTACACGGAGGATTTTTCACGAGTGATGATATTACTGTGCCGAGTTGATATTACTAGTCTCGACCCATACACAGCAGACAACAGGCTTACCCAAGACGTCAAATTTCAACGCCGCAGGTTCTGGTTCAGAGTTCTATAGAAGTCTATCGGACTACCCTGCATGTTGATAAATGATGCCAAAGGTGTACCCAGTGAGTTAAAAAGTGACGCCAAGCTGTCCTGACCAAGCATCCATGACGAGTTGGGAGTGAGAATGTGTTGTGTTGGCCATGCTACTACGCTTGCATATGATTCGATGCTACCACTCAATTGAAACATTCTGACAATATGTCATTCAGCGCCAGAGTATGTGAGCGGAGTGGAGTGGGAGCGGAGCGAGGAGTGGAGCGATGTGATTTTGAATGGAGCGCGGAGCGGATTTTTAAAAGTCGGAGCGTCGTGGTTTTCACTCGCTCCGAGAGCGCTCCACTACCGCTCCACCACGAGTACAATTCATGCCAACGGCTCATTATAGAACTGCATTTTTAGTAAGGATTCACACGTTAAACACATTACGCTAGCATGATACAGATGGATAACTCAAATCAGAAAAAAATGTGAAGGTTATGATGACGCCGATGGACATGAGTGGCTGCGGGAGGTTCTCAAGCCTACTGAATATGATCGGGCAACACGATCTCATGAAAGTGCGTATCTATAGCACGAGTTTTATTTCTCGTGCCATTTATACGCCAAAAAATAGTTTTTGCATGCAAATGAAACACACTAAACCCCTTGGTTAGGATTAGGGATGTGAAGTGCGTGCACGCCATAAAGTGTGTATCATATGCACGCGAAAACTGCTTATCATAGGCTATGCAAGCAAAAACTATTTTTGTAAATGGTACAAGAAATAAAATTTGTGCTATAGATACGCACTTTCATGAGATCGGGCTGGATCGGGTGAAAGCACATTTTAAACAGGTAACACTTATTCACACACGCAATCGCTTTCTCACTAATGCATTGCATTCAAACAAATGTAATCTTACAGTGCTGTCGGTAGCCTATTTGATTTCGAATGAGCAGAAATCTGTAAGAAATGTAGCGACCCGTAGATAAAATAACTGATGAAAACGTAGTTATTTTCCTCTTTCCAAACAAAATGTGCTCTGCAAAAAGCAGCAATGATATTTAACTTTTAATGCTGATAACCATGTAGGCTAATAAGCATAGCATGGCATAGGAAAAGTTTGCACACTATCCAATAAACCACATTGAAACTATTCTCCTAATGTTGTTTTTTATTTATTTTTATTTAATATGCCTATATAATATGATGAGGAGAAATTTTGTGAGATTTCAAAGCATACTTAAATACTTCATTCGCAATTTCCTCGGGGAGCGAAGACGGAGCGGTGTTTCTGATATCAGTGAGCGAGGAGTGGAGCGGGAGCGGTAAATGGTGAACCCGGCGCGGAGCTGGAGCGGAGTGATTATTAAATGCTTGGAGCGCGGAGGGGAAATTGTTGCCTCTCCACTCCGCTCACATACTCTGTTCAGCGCCGACTTACATAGTGTCAAGTAATATTTAATTAACTCAGGGATCCAGAAAAACAGTAAACATGCTGTTCACGATGATCCAATCTTGTGTAAATTATTAACTAATGATGGACTATTCACAGCTCACCATCTTAAAACCATGGAAAATATCCCAGATTAAACACGAGAAACCACAGGCAGAGGTGTAAAATAATGTTGATTTTATTGTTTATTTTGATGACAGCAGCAGGTAAATGAGGAACATTTAGGCTAATAAACATATGGTGAAAACCAGAGAAAATATAAAAGACAAGTGTCCAAAATCGCACCAGAAACCTCAAATGTGAAAAAGTAACCTGGGAATAATTTTTTATTAACAGAAGGAAATACATTCATTCCTTTTTATAAAGGATCATGAGCAACAAAGATGTTATTTTTCCTGATATGTGAAGATCAGCATAACTATCATCTCATGGCTAATAAAACAGGGCCAACTGTGATACTTTAATGTGGTATTTTTCTTTTGCATAGTACAGTAAATAAAAGTTTTGCAGCTGACATGCACAAATAGCACAGCAGTTTCTGTATATAATATACATATTCCTATGGGGTTGGGCACTCGTACTGCATACTTACAGAGTACTATGCTTATTATAGTGAATTCATGCAGCAAAGCAATCATTTCCAGTAGGGTTAGCAGCGCTGACAGCCGAGGGAGATGGACGAGAAAGGCCATATAATAAGGTCTGAATAATATGTCTTGATTGGCTGTACAATTAGATGCAGATGATACAAGGTATATTTAACGGACTGATCAGGGTTATTGCATTTATTTCAGGTAGAGATGCACCGAACCACTTGTTCCAGAACGAGTCCGATACCAATACCGATACTTTTATTTTTGGTTACCTGTATTTTCACTGCATTGGTAACTTTTCATATTAGATCATATTGACTACGAGTTATATTAGTATAACTCATAGTTCATATTAGAACTATCATATTAAGTACCACAGACACAGTACAACCCACATGGGACAATCTCACAGTATAACAAGCAGCTGTACAAAATATGATACACCAGTGTTTTGCCAGTTTATCTCTTTTAATTATTTTTATAACTGTACGTCCGACTGATTGCACTGTTTTCTTCCTTTTGATTCTAAACTGAACTCAAATGGCACTGAGAATTGGGTAATAGAGAAACATAAATCACTTAATTGGGGAAATTGAGAGTGATGGCCTGGGTCTGTGGTGGAGTAGTGAGTTAGACGTGATTAAACTCGAGGTTCTGTAAGGTGCGGACTGGATCGACTCCATTCCTAGAGCTTCCGAACAAATGGGTTTTTTGGGATCGGACTGATGGGGCAGTGAACCCGAGGTTACCGTGAGTCAGTCCTAGAGCTCCTCCTGTCCGATTTTAGGGAAAAATCGGGTCCACCGGAGACGTCCAATATAATTCTTAGGCGTGCCGAATAAACACCACAGACACAGTGTCAGAGTAAAACTATATGCAAAATAAGATACACCGGTGTTTTGCCAGATGAGATATTATTATATGTATCATCATTTTACTACAATTCAATTTTATAACTGTATCATTTATCTCTTTTAATTCCTTTTATAACTGTTTTAATTACCTTTGCTTTTATTTTTGGATTATGCATTTCCTTTGTTTATGATCATTAAGATATAACCGACTATTGTTTACCAGGATACTCGCCAAGACGGACGTTTTACATAATTTTGTGTTAATTTGCCCATTTGTGTTAATTTGCCCATTCGTAAGACGTAAAAGACAATTCAATTTGCGTGCTGTCTGAGACCGCTTTCAGGGCACTCGCTTCAGATGTTTGCGTTCATGAAACTTCTTAACCTGCAAACGTCCTGTAATAATAAGAGTAGAGCAGATGTGACCTCACTTTGTAGGACAACCGGCAGTTCGCATCACACTGGTTCCCTCGACAAAAACCCAACAGGATTTTCCCATAGGCTTTTGGATTATCGCTGAAAACAAGCTCTGTGATCAACAAAACTTTATATTTACACGTTTTATCCATCAAGATCATTTTCCCAGATGAACATAACTTTAATGAATTTTGAAGTCTAAATGCAGTCGCTAGAAGTAAAAAGCTGAAGGTAGGATATAACGAACTACACCGCGGTCCCACGAATGCAACGTCACACTAACTCTTTCAGTTTTATCTAAAAACATTTCCCCAGAACGTTTGAGTTAGAATAGTTTATAAGAGCACAGTTATAAGCGTAACGATGCTGTAAAAGCGGTCTGAGTTTAGCAGTTCAGTGTGATGAAGTTTAATCTCCTCCACAGACTCATGTAGCCTACTCACATTTACACACTTGTTAGCAACCGCCTTTTTCAAGACACATAACAGCTTTAAAAAAATCATGAGTGGGGTAATTCTGATGTATTTTATGTCGTAGAATAAACGTGAAAGTGTCTTGAGCTTGTGTTCACCACAGACCTTATTTCAGCCATTTCATCAAAAACCCATTGACTTCGAGACGATGCTAAAATGCAACTTTTGGCCTACAAAGTGATGTCATTCCTGCACCACTCTATGTAGGGAACCACTCGTTATACATAAATCACGTATAACAGTTCATTTTTTACTTACAAATACGATTTCGTTTTAATCCAAATGATGCATGTGTGCTGAGTGAAAGATCAGCAACCAAGAGCATTCAACAGAAGTGTGCTCTCGCTCTCTTTCTCCCGTCAGTTAAGATTAGTAATACATGCTTCGTTTTACTTTCTTTGCCACTTACATATGACCGAACTACAAACTCTCCACTGATGTCTGTGAGAAAAGGATGAGCTCGACAAGCTCGCAAGCCCCTGCCCGCTCAATCCACTGCGTTTATCAGCTCGCGCACCACAGCTTACTGTACTTTTAACCACAGGAGTTACTACATTTTGTTTAATATTTCACATATTTGATATATTTACTTAATCGACAGCCTCCTCTTTAATCCCCATTATACTCTCTGTTATCAGTGTTTCTTTGTCTGGACACAAACACTGTGCACACGTACGCTGCGTGGTGTCGGAGCATTTTTATAAATACAAGTACACGAGCGCAGTATCGATACTAATGGTATTGCATCGGTGCATCCCTAATTTCAGGTGATCAGTAAAAATACCTCGCCCCAGCAGGGGGAAAATAGCAATAAAGTGCTGTGTATTACATCGGAAACTCACTTTTTCCTTTAGATCTTTGGCTTAGAATCACCTCCTCATTCAAAGTGCAGTGTAGATCACTTACATTCAGCTGCACAGCCCCATATCAGACAAATACCAACAATAACAGACAACTCACACACACACACACTACTAAATGTACAGGGTTTATATGAAATCAACTTTCAACATATTAATGTTTGCTAAAAGTGTAACAATTTAGTCATGAGCATTCCTAAAATATGCCACTAAATATGCTCCATAAAAAGAGAAAAGAAACAAGAACAAAACTAGTGAATTAGAAAGAGCAAAATTATGTTATAAATTATGTTATTCATCTTAAAGGCCATGTTGCAGGTTAACCACCACTGTTGATTAATGGGTACATAAATCACTCAAGATATGTGTATCATTTTAAAAATGTCTCAAAAATCGTCTTAAAGACCATTTTTTTTACGTTTCTGGTATAATTATTTTTTTTACGCAACTCTGTGATGACGTCACGTTGGGGAGAAGCAGAGGAAAGGGTGCCTCAGCCTAGTATTAGAACTATGGCAACTGACTGGGATGAGGAAGAGTTGGCAAGAAGAACTAACATGTATTATGGCCCGCAGCCGTATAATTTTGAACCTGCTAGACGTGAGAGGGCAAATGAAGAATTGCCAAGAACTGATGGCCGTCAAAGCCAATTGAATGCATGGTCCGAGGAGAATGAGTGGAGAGTTGGTGAAGTGTCCCGGTGAGTTGCTATCATTTAGCAACGCAGAAATGAACACTGGAGCTAGTCTACAAGCTATGGCAAGCCGTTTTAACTTACGAGCAGCAGTGCACAATAACGACACATATATTTTTTTTACGGTCATTGAATAGCACCGAGTGAAAAATCAACGTTTTCTTTACATTTACATTTACATTTATTCATTTAGCTGACGCTTTTATCCAAAGCGACTTACAATTGCTATATATGTCAGAGGTCGCACGCCTCTGGAGCAACTAGGGGTTAAGTGTCTTGCTCAGGGACACATTGGTGTCTCACAGTGGATTCGAACCCGGGTCTCTCACACCAAAGGCATGTGTCTTACCCACTGCGCCATCACCACCCCTACCTCTTTATATCCAGTGGCAATATATGATCATGACGTTAGTTCAGATAAGTAGGCTACCGGTAACCTTTGTCATAGTGTCGTAGTACTGGTAATGTTTGTCTTTGTCATCTAGAAATAGAAAGCATCATGCTCGCTATTAGGGGTGGAATTATACATGTATTCGTATTGTGTGTGTGAGTGTGAGAGAGAGAGAGGCGCGATCGAACGGTGGAAACATAAAAACATCGTCATTTTGTTCATACAGGATATCGTTCAAACTGCAAAGTGTTTACTTATATTTGTGTACACTCGCAATAAAACACAACATTGCGTTCTGTCACACTCAAAACTCTTGTCAAACTGTAACCTACAACTGTATATATTTCTATCTAGCTGCTAATGTTAGCTATATCTGCTAACGTTATGCTGTCTGCCTATCTCTCTCTATACTTGACTCTATATATCTAGTCTGTCTATATATCTAGTCTATATATATATCTCGTCTATCTATCTCTCTATATTTATCTAAAATCTGCGCTATCTGAATACTCTCGTCTACTACTCGTCGCTCTCAACAAGGCTGGCAGCGGGCTTTGGTAAATTCTCTCCCCAAGGTGACGTAATGCAATGCATTGTGGGGGAAAGGAGAATCGTTGCAAACCGCTGTAAGATAGTACCTACTTTTTTCGTTTTGTGATACCCAACAACATAATATACAATGGATAACAGTTTAAATGTTTATTACCAACAAGCAAATTGCACAAATTCGTTGAAAAATTAAACCTGCAACATGGCCTTTAAAGGCATAATTCACCCAAAAATGAAAATTCTGTCATCATACCCTTATTGTATGTCTTTGGCTCCATCTTTTGGTCTATGTATTTAAACCCTCCGTTCAGTTCTTTGTCTGTCTGGTGTCTCAATGTAAACGTGTAGTTCTGCTGTGCCTTCCCAGAGGAAAGGAAAATCAAAAATGAGATCTCTTTAACATCTCAAATGTTTCTCCTAGTCAAAAATGAGGTTACTTTAACATCAAATGGAGACTTTTGCTGGAGTCTCCTGAGACAAAAACTCAAACACTCTCACAACGGTCTCCAATAAAGTTTAGAAGTGATCTCAGCAACATCACACACTGTGCTCAGATTTTTCTCCTTAGCTATAAAAATTAGATCACTCATGATTGTCTCCTCCAAAGTTTCAGACAAGATCTCAATGACATCTGACACACTGTAGGCTCAGATTTTGCTCAGCTAGAGGAGCTCTCAAATATATCTCTTTTAAAGTTTAGAAGAAACCTGAACAACTTTACAAATTGTGCACCAAGTCAAGTACTTGAAAGGCACTAAAGTAAAAAAAATAAATTCGAAGTTTAAGCCTATGTTAAGAGTGAAGTTATGTAGAAATAATGTTAACATTACTCTTAATTGCTGACACACAATAAGATAATACAGAATATCCAGTGTCTCTAGCTAAGGAAAAAAATCTGTTGTTGAGATCTCTTCTAAACTTTAAAGGAGAGTTTTAGATTTTGTCTCAGGAGACGTGTGTGAGGAGCAGGAGACGTGTGTGAGGAGCAGGAGACGTTTGTGAAGAGCAGGAGACGTTTGTGAAGAGCAGGAGACGTGTGAGAGGAGCGGGAGACGTGTGTGAGGAGCGGGAGACGTGTGTGAGGAGCGGGAGACGTGTGTGAGGAGCGGGAGACGTGTGAGAGGAGCAGGAGACGTGTTTGAGGAGCAGGAGACGTGTGTGAGGAGCAGGAGACGTGTGTGAAGAGCAGGAGACGTGTGTGAGGAGCGGGAGACGTGTGAGAGGAGCAGGAGACGTGTGTGAGGAGCAGGAGACGTGTGTGAGGAGCAGGAGACGTGTGTGAAGAGCAGGAGACGTGTGTGAGGAGCGGGAGACGTGTGTGAGGAGCGGGAGACGTGTGTGAGGAGCGGGAGACGTGTGTGAGGAGCGGGAGACGTGAGGAGGGGGAGACGTGTGTGAGGAGCGGGAGACGTGTGTGAGGAGCAGGAGACGTGTGTGAGGAGCAGGAGACGTGTGCGAGGAGCAGGAGACGTGTGCGAGGAGCAGGAGACGTGTGCGAGGAGCAGGAGACGTGTGTGAGGAGCAGGAGACGTCTGTGAGGAGCAGGAGACGTGTGTGAGGAGCAGGAGACGTGTGCGAGGAGCAGGAGACGTGTGCGAGGAGTAGGAGACGTGTGTGAGGAGCAGGAGACGTCTGTGAGGAGCAGGAGACGTGTGTGAGGAGCAGGAGACGTGTGTGAGGAGCAGGAGACGTGTGCGAGGAGCAGGAGACGTCTGTGAGGAGCAGGAGACGTGTGTGAGGAGCAGGAGACGTGTGCGAGGAGCAGGAGACGTGTGCGAGGAGCAGAGGAGCAGGAGACGTGTGTGAGGAGCGGGAGACGTGTGTGAGGAGCGGGAGACGTGTGTGAGGAGCGGGAGACGTGTGTGAGGAGCGGGAGACGTGTGTGAGAAGTAGGAGACGTGTGCGAGGAGCAGGAGACGTGTGCGAGTAGCAGGAGACGTGTGCGAGGAGCAGGAGACGTGTGCGAGGAGCAGGAGACGTGTGTGAGGACCGGGAGACGTGTGTGAGGAGCGGGAGACGTGTGTGAGAAGTTGGAGACGTGTGTGAGGAGCGGGAGACGTGTGAGAGGAGCGGGAGACGTGTGTGAGGAGCAGAGGAGCAGGAGACGTGTGTGAGGAGCAGGAGACGTGTGTGAGGAGCGGGAGACGTGTGTGAGGAGCGGGAGACGTGTGTGAGGAGCAGAGGAGCAGGAGACGTGTGTGAGGAGCAGGAGACGTGTGTGAGGAGCAGGAGACGTGTGTGAGGAGCGGGAGATGTGTGAGAGGAGCGGGAGACGTGTGTGAGGAGCAGGAGACGTGTGTGAGGAGCGGGAGACGTGTGAGAGGAGCAGGAGACGTGTGTGAGGAGCGGGAGACGTGTGAGAGGAGCGGGAGACGTGTGTGAGGAGCAGAGGAGCAGGAGACGTGTGTGAGGAGCGGGAGACGTGTGTGAGGAGAAGGAGACGTGTGTGAGGAGCACAGGAGCAGGAGACGTGTGTGAGGAGCAGAGGAGCGGGAGACGTGTGTGAGGAGCAGAGGAGCAGAGGAGCGGGAGACGTGTGCGAGGAGCGGGAGACGTGTGCGAGGAGCGGGAGACGTGTGTGAGGGGCGGGAGACGTGTGAGGAGCGGGAGACGTGTGCGAGGAGCGGGAGAAGTGTGTGAGGAGCGGGAGACGTGTGAGAGGAGCAGGAGAAGTGTGTGAGGAGCGGGAGACGTGTGAGGAGCGGGAGACGTGTGTGAGGAGCGGGAGACGTGTGTGAGGAGCGGGAGACGTGTGCGAGGAGCGGGAGAAGTGTGTGAGGAGCGGGAGACGTGTGAGGAGCGGGAGACGTGTGTGAGGAGCGGGAGACGTGTGCGAGGAGCGGGAGAAGTGTGTGAGGAGCGGGAGACGTGTGAGGAGCGGGAGACGTGTGTGAGGAGCGGGAGACGTGTGTGAGGAGCAGGAGACGTGTGTGAGGAGCAGAGACTCAAGCTGAAGTCTCCATTTTAAGTAAATGTAACCTCATTTATGTTTTCAGTGTGTTTGGAAAATGTGCTGCAAATACAATGTTGGGCATTGAATATAAATATAAATTTGAATTAGTAATCCTTAATATTCTGAAATGTATAATGATTTTTTAATTTTAGTATTTACAATATTATATATATATATTTTTAATTTAACATGTTTCTCCTAAAATAAAATAAAATTGAAGACATCTTAAGACTGATACCTAAATGAGACATCACTGAGTATCCTGGGCTCAGAGAAAGCTCTGTCCGAGTCATCGACATCAGGACACAACTACACCTCAGACAAGTTTGAGTCCCAGCTAAAGGTACTTTCCTGCTACTGTTCCCTTCTCGCTGTGTCCCGTCTCTCCTTATACTGTCCTGTCCATTAAAGGTGAACAACCCCAATGTCATAAAAAATAACAATAATAATAAAAAAGAGCAACCTTTGCAAAAGAAAATAGTTTCTCACAGCCCATTCTCATTGTGGACTCCTTTCTCTCAGAACTTTCTCATGTCTCATTTGTGGCAACTTTATTTTTTTCCTAAGGAATTTTAATAGAAATAACTGAGACACTGTTGATACAACAATGAGAGATATTTGAGTCTCTTAAGCTTAAAAAGAGCAACCTATGAGCAATAAAATACTCCTATAATGGAGTCTTGAAAGAGATTGCAGCGAGACAGTAAAGAGATGATCTCTGTTTCTTCCACCAGTCTCAGTTTTGACTCTTTTTCTCTCAAATATTTCTCATGTCTCATTTGTGTCTGTTTTTATTTATCCAAAGGAATTTTAGGAGAAACATCTGAAATGCTGTTGATACTAAAATGAGATATATATGAGAATCACAACTAAGTCTCCTGAGCTTAGGGAAGCAACCACTGAGCAATACATGTTTCCTCTGGGTTGTGCCAGTGTACTATGGTACTTTCACTGTGCTATTTTAACCTTATTAGAGCGTGTTGCCATTCACTTTCACAGTGTACAAAGAGTTGCCAATATATTGACATCTGCTTGACATCTTCTTTATATCCCCCACTGAAAAAAGAAAGGCACACCGTTTTGGAACAACATGAATGTGACTAAATAATGACAGAATTTTTACTTTTCTATGAACTATTCCTATAGATTTTTCTGGCCATTTATATGTAGAATCAAGTCCATCCCATAATTCTACTCAACATGTCTCTCTAAGACTAAGCCATGCAGCTATCAATTACTTCTGTCAAATAAACAATCAAGAAATTATAGGGGTCTGAGATCGTATTGACAACGATTATGTTCTTCAAAGGTCATTATGGTGTATTCTGAATATGGGCATTAGCCATGCAAAACCTTCAAAGAGGTGCCAAGGCCAGGCCGGTGTGATGTCATGCTTCTGTAATGTAAGAATGATCTGATTGGCTGTTGGGGGAGAGTGGGATGTGTCAAACTGGCTCTGAGAGAGAGGGTGGAGCTTACAAAAGGGGGTGGAGCTACACAACTAAGGTATTGTTGGTTGAATTCTTCACTATTATGTATAATATTTTCAAGTATAACTAATGCCAGAATACAGAAGCTCCGTCAATTGGATCGTTCCTTCTAGATGGCAGAAGCACTTGGATCATATCCTCGCCGTTTGACGTTTCTTGTTGTTTGGAAGAAGAGGAAAGAAGAAAAAAGTTATTGGGAAACAAAACACTGCTGTTTTAGAGATAGAAATGTATCATAACCACGACTCTGTTTCAGCTCCACAGCATCCACATCAGAAGAATCCAATTCTATAGTTTAACTGAGTATCTGCACATGGTCACTGAAATGTGTTGTTTAGGTATGAATTTGTATACAGTTTACACATTGTGGAACTGAAGCAGAACAATGTGTGCTACAGAGAACAAGCCTCACGACTATTTCAGTGGAAATGCACAGCTTCAAGAAGAAACGACACACTCAGTGTTCATGTGATCTACTGAAGGGGTGTCGTCTTCAGGGCGTTTACACTGACAGCAAACTGTAGGGATCAAGCAACCAGTTAGAGTTGGAGATTTGAGGTGACATGAGTGACATATCAGTGTTTCCAAGATCAAGAAAAGAAAAAAAAAAAAAAACTAAAAAAAAATGTAGAAGAAATGTACACTTTGTTAGCCTAGAAATCTAGACGCACCCTAGCGGCAGCAAAAATTAATTTTGGAGCCAGTGTGGTCTAGCAACTCTCCGTTGGCATTCGAGCTGGAAAAACCAAACTCTGGTCAGGGCTATCACATTGTGTATAGAGTTGGTGGGCGGGCTGAACATAATGACGGCAGAGTTGTGACGGTTCCACGTGATAGGTGCTTTCCCTCTGCTACTTGAAAACAAAGAAGATGCTGCTGGCGAACAGCGGTCTTTCGAATTGGCTTTGGCCGCGACTCTGGATGACTTGGAGTTAAGAGAACGTCACTTAAGTCATTCTTAAAAAAAGGAAGATGTGTTCTGAGTTTTGACGACCGGATACGGCAAAAGTGTAATATATCAACTAGTTCCGCTGGTGGAAAAACGCATGGGACTCACTCATAGACAGTAAAAGAAATGGACACAACGACCCCACAGATTTCAACGGAGAAGACTGAAGCCCGATTATTGCACTTCCTGTCTGATGGCTGAGTGACTGAGGCTCAAACTGAGCGTGACGACAGTCTGACAGTTGTAAATCTTCTAGTAGCTGTGCCAAGACAAATCTGAATCACCTAATTCCTCAAAAACGTTGAAATATTTTGTCCCGTTGCTGTTATGGACTCTTTATCTATGGGCTTCTCCATTGACTTTATGCCTCTATGTCCCCCCGATTGCCTCATAGACAGTAAAAGATTGCCTGCGAGCTTCTCCTCCTGTCTATACGGTAATGTCTCTATTGTGCGACACAGAGTCGCGTGGTTATGACGCAATCATTAGCCTATTTTTACAAAACGGCTTTTACGGGGCCATAACGTAAGATACAAAGTAATGGAGCCTTTTATACATTGTCGTGTTTCTTTAGAAATAAATAATGGACAAATGAAGTCTTTGGATGCCTCAGATGTAAAGTTATTCGCTGTCAAAGTGACGCCAAAATGAATGGGAGTCAATGGAATGCTAACAGCAGGTGAAGTTCTGCTACAATGGCGGGCTTGGCGGCTCCCGCAAGGCTTCAGTTTCCGGCTGATGGATTACCCCCTTGGACTCACTCAGCCACAGCCATTCGTTGCTCTGGTTGGTTGTAGCGCAGTCCTATTGCGTGCAGAGTGAATTTGAAAGACAACCGTTTATCCCGCCCCTTGGATTGAGGTATGCCAATTGTGAGTTCCCATACCTAACATCTTGATGTAGGTCTGGCTTGCCAGGCAAACACTTTGTATCTATGTTGGTTTTATATGGTAAAAAAACAAACCTGTATACACTGTTCAATACGTTTTTTTATTTAGTTTTTAAATTTAATTGCTCTAAAAATTGCTATTGTCATGTCCTCTAGCCACCCAGTAAAAAGTAAAGGTGACACTACATTAGTTAACTTGAACTAACTTTGAAAATTTCTAATAATTATTAAATATGAATTAATATTAGCTAATGCAATTACATTATTGTAAAGTGTAACCAAAGTGCTAAAATATTTTCCTTGCATTTTGAATACAAGTGAGAGCACACATTGCAATAATCATTATAATTTTTAATACCATTGTTTTTGGTCACACCATATGCCATTTTACGACATAAGCTAACCAAATTACTAGTCAAATTATCTGATATTTTACTAGATGTGATGACATTACCTATGATTATATGCAACCTCTTAATGCTGTTTTTAATCACAATAAACAGGCACATAAAACACTATAATGGCATAGGCCTACCGTAAAACTTCAAATAATAGCCGGGGCTTTTATTTTCCCAAATCGTCGAACTGCACCGGCTTGTATATGAGACAGGTCTTTATAATTTATTGTTGAGATGTTGTTCATTGAGATGTTGTTCCTAGAGTCTCTAATCTCTAAAAATCTCCAAATGCTCCACGTGAAACTGCGGTCTTCCGACCTTTTACTATCGTGACAATTGATTTTGATTAATATGCGCGAGGGACAGAGAGCCAGACAGCGCTCGTGTTGTTTGAAGACGTGAGAGTGTGCGTGCGCGGCTGGGGCGCTCTCTCTCTCTCTCTGCTAGTTTGCGCCCTGTCAACCGCAGCAGTCATTCTATTACATCACTCACCGATCAAAAAAGACTTTGGCGGGACACAAATTTGCTTTGGCGGCCGCCAAAAAGCAGACGATCTGACGGGTTTTAGAAGATTAAATACAACCCGAAACTAAAAAACAGACCCGGCCTCTATTTGAGACCGGCCTTTATTTACCCAAACCTGTCGCCACACCAGGTGTGTAAAAGAGACAGGCGTCCATTTGGGACTCGGCTATTATTTGAAGTTTTATGGTATATTCCACTCTGATCAAAGTGTGCATATGCTTGTGACAAACACAACATGAATATATTGCAGTATATTGATGGTCGAAAACATTGAAATTAAGACATTTTAGGCGCATCACCAAAAAAATCCAATACATCCACAGAAATGTGTATTGCATTTGACGTGAGTAGATTACAACAGTGGCCAGTAACACACTGACTGTATGGAAGTTTACCATTTATGCTGTGCATTGGGGTTTGTAAATAATGGCGATAATATAATAACCATAATTCTTAGCAAATAATCAAAATAATGAAAACTGCACGTAAATGGAAGTGAAGAGGTTTGAGGATCCACCTACAGTTGAAGCACACTGCAGTCGAGTAGAAACATCTACTAGCACTACCGTAATTTGGCAACCTCCAGAGAATGAGGTGAATCCCTGTCAGTGTGAACGCCCATCCAACATTATGCATTTCCTGGACAGCCCCATGCAGATGGGATAATTGTGTGCGAGAGTGAATGCCAGCATTTCTGGACGTGGTCATGCAGACCAGTGCCAGTGAGAGCTGTCTGTACCAGGAGGGCCAGCAGCTCCGCAAGGAGACGGGAAGTGAAGAGCACGTGTTATGTCAAAGGCTGATACCCTGCTCTCATGTTGAGTTTACACAAGACTGAAAGAGAGTGCAAGGGTTAACATGATGTCTCGCCACACTCCTCCATTACTCACCCATACACTTCGTCACTTAAAAGAACAGTGGACTCAAAAATGAAAATTCAATCATCATTTACAAACCCCTTAAACCTGGATGAATTTCTTTTTGTCAGTCAAGCACAAATGATCCACAATTCAATGTTTGAGACAAATTGTCTCTCCAATTACTTTTACATTACGGCTGATTTTATGTCAATTTCATGATGCATCTCAATCATAAGATAAAGGATCATAATCTAATCAAATCACTATACAATTATATATAATTTTCATTGTGTAGAAAAGAGCACTCTGGAAAGAAAGTCATACGTTTGGAACGACAAGAGGGTAAGTAAATGATGACAGGATTTTCATTTTGGGGTAAAATAGCCCTTTAAAACTGATTGTGAATATAAAGCTCATTGTAGGAAGTTAGTGACCAGTCACAACTTTGTATGCATAGATATCTATTCTAGATACCACATTAGACTACTCCAGATACGCCAACGCATCCGCCATCTTGGAACATCAACATTTCAGACAATACTCAGTCACATTAAAAACCGATTAATTTTCAAAAATACCACATTACCACTATATCACATAACATATTTTTTAAACAAAAGTCATTTAAGTGTACTTCGAGTATACTTTCATGACTGTGTAAGTTAGTTTTACATTAAATTTACATAATCTTTAGTCGTACTTTAAATAAGTACCCTCACAGGGATTTTCTTTGATCTAGGTCTTGGAGGAATTCGTACTCTGCATGAGTGTATACACATGCTACCTCAACATATTCTATGGTGGTTGGTCTGGGAGGTTACGAGGGTGGAAAAGACACTTGAAGGCTGTCTCTCTCCCTGAAGTGCATCGTTGTGGAGGAAACCTGCCTTACCCACCAAGCCTTGTAGGGTGACTTCGGCCCTTGTGGGTAAGGCTGACACGGCAGCAGGTCAGGCTGGTGCGTCCATGCACACCATGGCGGTTTTGCAGGCTTACCAGGCAGACCTGCTTAAAGAATTGGATTATGAAGAGGAATTAGCCCTGAATGCAGTTAAAGAGCTATGCAGGGCCACAGACCTCGCCCTCCGTGCATCTAAGCAGATGGTCTACACCATCGGCCCTTCAATGCCTGCTATGGTCGTTATGGAGCGGCATCTGTGGCTAAACTTCACGGGGATTAAGGAAACAGACAGGGCTTTCCTCCTGAACACCCCGATCTCGCCTTCTGCTCTGTTTGGCGATGTTGTCAACACCATCGTCAACAGATATCAGGTGGCTGGAAACTGGCAGCAGCAATCCCTCACCATATCCAGGAGTGGGTACCATCCACCAGCCGCTCCAGGCCAGGGCCCAGTGATAGGAGAGAAGAACAGAATGACAACGTGGCGACACGTTTCCCCTCACAAAGGGGACAGGGAAGCACACTCAGGCACAGCCATCCTGGGGGAGACAGGATCCTCTAGGATGGCAAAGAAAATGTCCTGAGCGATATTACCAATTGGCCTACCTGATTGGTCCCTGCCAGTTTGCTGATTCAGGGCTCCGAGCAGGCCAGTGCTATCAACAAAAGTATCCCTCTGTCAGACTTTGTGGCAGCAACTAACAAACATATCTCAGTGGGTGCTGAAACATATCTCAGGAAAGTTTACAGGATTCGGTTTGCCTTCCGTCCACCTCGATTCAATGGCGTTGTAGCTACAGTGGTACGTCGGGAGTCAGGAAAGTTTTCATTAAACAAGAACTACAGTCTCTCTTGGTAAAAGGGACCATAGAAAGTATACCCCTTCCAGAGAGGGACTTATGGTTCTACAGCCGGTACTTTATTATGGCAAAAAAAGGATGGGGGTTGCATCCGATTATAGATCTGAATGGCCTGAACCGTACTCTTTGGACATACAGATTCAAGATGCTCACCCTAAAGTTTAGTTGTTTTGCAAATCCAGTTCAAGGAATGGTTTGTGACAAATCTAAAGGATGCCTACTTTCATGCCAGAACAGGAAGTTTCTCAGGTTCGCTTTCGAGGGCGAAGCATACCAATATTGAGTCCTTCCCTTTGGCCTAGATCTATCCCCCCACAGGTGCATGGATGGTGCTCTGGCTCCTTTGAGACTCCAAGGCATCTGTGTGCTGAACTACATAGACGATTGGCTGATGCTGGCTCAATCGGAAGAGCTGACGGCGCAACATTGAGATTGCTTTCTCCAGCTCAGAGAACCACTTTCCTTGGGGTTGTTTGGGACTTTACCACAATACAGTCACGTCTGTCTCTCTCACATGTAGAATTGTTTCTAAAAGCTATGAAAGATAGCTAGGTCAGGAGCTCTCAGTTCTTCAAGTTCAGAGCCTGTTAGGTCTCATGGCGGCAGTGGCCAACATCATTCCATTAGGCCAACTACACAAGACCATTTCAGTTCTGGCTCAAAAGCAGGGGATTTCATTCTCTGAAACCCTTCCTTTCAGGGTTGCAAGGATCACGTTCCATGGGCTACGTGCTCTATGACTTCGGAAGGAGTCATGGTTCCTGAACAAGAGCCAGGCTCTTGGGGCGTGTTGGAGTCACAAGACTTTAACAACGGATGCCTCTCCCTATTCAGTCTCCCTAGCTTTGCTATGAATGCCAGTTAGGGGAATGACAACTGAAGTTGTGTGTCATTTTAACATGCAGGTCAGGATTTCAGCTGGGCCCTACAAGCTGGTTTGAGGTTCTGCTGCAGTGAAATTTAAACCAGGTTTTAACGCTCAGAGTTCTGCATTATTTGCCCTAGCTCTCAGTCGTTCACTCCGTTGGCATCTGCAGAGCATTTCTCTCCTGCAGCAGAAACCCAAACCATATAAGTGTAAGCTGCAGGTATAGTGTTGCCTAGAGCGAAGAGACATGCAGACTGGTGCTTACTTAAAACCCCAGCCCGTCCCACCCAGGACTATAGCTGCCACCAGGATGGCCCCTGCGATGGACCCTATGATGAGATTGGTGGCACTAGGACCTGTTTGGGCAAGTGTAGGAAAACGAGACATGAGCTTTGATTTGCTAGAACTCAAAATATCTGTTCCAGCAAAACAGATGGTGTTTTAAAAAGATCCAGCATTTTATGCCATGTTTGCAGTTTCTTATTTAAATTCTTCCGGTCAGCCCTAATAACACTGTATGTAACGACAACGTATCAAACTGTGGTTGGTCACTTGTTGGTCATTTTTCAAAAATATTGTATTAGAATATTTGGGCTCATAAATAACAAATATTTGAATATGAATTTATTTAAATTACATTTAACGAGAAAGACGTTATTATTTTATTAATCAAGTTTTTGTTACCATTTCTGAACAAGCTTACCTTTTGGACAGGAATGTTGATGCTTGTTCATTCTGCAGATCATTGTTCAGAAGTTTGAGGTCGGGAAGATTTTTAAATCTTAATTTAGCAAGGATGATTTAATAAAGTATTAATTTCTTAATGGCCCCAAATCTTTGAACAGTATTATCTGTTAAGTTTACAGACGTTTCCTTTAATGCAATGCGTAGTCCAAAATATGGGTAAAACACCTGTGAAAATTGTTGTTTTCACCCTGTCTTCACAGACTCTGTGATTTATTCTTTCCTGTCCACTGGGTGGCGCTTGTCTCTATTTTTTACATTATGTTTTTAGGAAATGTGTCATGTATTAACTTGTATATTTGAAACACATATATGCACTACAGTGGACAGACAACTAAATTACTCAAATTACTATTTCTACTAAAACAATAATAGTACATTATAGTTAAAAAGTTTGGATTCAGTAGGATTTAAAAAAATAAATAATTATACTTTTATTCAGGAATGATGCATTCCAAAACTATAGTGAAAAACTCTAACCAAACCAACTTCTGAGCCTCATTCATTAAGCGCAAATATACCACATCTCTGTGTAAGTCGATCATGAATCCATTCAAAATTGAAAAACTTTTTAAACTGAAATCCCTCCTGCAGTGTTTTATGAATGAGCTCCATTGTTTTTGTATGTGTAAGCTTATGTGTTTGTGTAGGAGCAAAGCAACAAACCCTTGGGTTCCTCATCTTCACTAGGGGCCGGTTCTTTTGGAGGGTCAGGCATGCTACAGTCTGTCCCCGCCCACGTTGTGTCACATGTACAAGCCGCCTCATTATTGCACACCTGTTTAAATTTCAAATCGCCAAAACAATGCATAAAATACAAATCACATTAATTATTTCTAAGTATTACTTTCTAAGTATAATGAGAAATTGATTAAATGTACATCAGTAAACCTCAGCATGGCATGTATTCAGTGTGTGTATTCGGGATTGTTCTCACCCCATGACTGGAACAGATGTGTCCGTTGTGTCCGGTGGGACAGGAGCTCAGGTTCAGATCCTGAATAGGGAGACACTTCCTGTCCAGACACATCATTGACGGACCACATGGAGTCCCATCCTCCACATAACCGTGATCAGTTTGATCATCCAGCAAGACGTGGCCACCGCTGAGAAAACAATGTGTGTGTGTGTTCAGATCAGAGCGTTCTGATATTGGCAGCATAATCTCAGTAATGAATACTGTGATATATTGCGATTGGCTCTGAAATAGATGCTGATTAACATACATGATCAAACGTATTAATCTCTGCATTTGCCTCTGAGCTTCTCACCTGCAGTCGATCACTCTGCCCTGATGGTTGAAGTTTGTGGGAGTGACTTCTCCTTTCATTATTCCAATCCGTGGGATTCGGCCCATGTTAGTGCACAACAGATAACCGCAAAACACATCACTGCAAATATAGAGAACACAGCGACACTACTGTAAGGGGCATTATACTAAAATTCACACCAATAGCACATGCTTCTGCTGAAAATAAGAAACAATGTATCATGTGTGTTGCCATTGCAGACGACTGTTGAATTTTAATCTATTTTTTTCTTTGTATGTGCATATTCAAATTTACCAACAAAATTCAGCCCTAAAAGTGTGAGAGATAAAAGAAAGAGGCTAAATATATTTTGCAAAGTATTTTTGAGACTAAAGATGTTAGGAGTGATTCATTGTGATTAAGATCTAATTTGTTATTTTTAAGGTTTCATAGTACACGTAATGTAGAAGCATACCTTTGGTGAAATCAAGGAATATTGTATGATGCAAATACCTTAATGATAAAGGAGAGGGACAATGAGAGCTGAAATGCAGGAGCGCCTTGCTTATAATTTCGCTTGATACTCAATGCCACTCTCAATGGCCTAATGTATTTCTGTGGTTGCACTATTATATGAAACAACAGATGGCAGTGCAGAGGAAATATCAGTTAAACAAGCAAGAATAGGCAGTGAAGAAGTGCTTTACTAAACATTACATTTAGCCTTGCAGGTATAATAATATTTCATGTTCACAAAACAATAAAAACACTTAAAGCAGGCAATAATTAGTCCCCCTGTAGTCAATAATTGTATCCCTTTAAACTCATCTTTGATCACCAAAATGACATATTTAAGCATTTATTCCTTGAAAAAAAATTCTTCATGTCTTAAAATATCTTGAATGTAACTCGACACCCTTGCCTCATTTAGTATATGCGGTTCTATAAATATGCAAATGAGCCCCGCCTCCACTCACTCAGCTCAGAGATCCACTCGTTGACGATCACACGTTGATCTGATTGGTTACAAGGTAGTTTGTGACGTCAGAAACACCAGCGATTTCAAACCGTGTTTTTGAGACTGTCTTTGATTCACTGCAGTTTTAAGGAGAAAATACTCAGCAATGCTGTCGACTTATGAATTTACACATGGTTTGTCTTAAAACATATAAAAAACACCACATAGACATATAAACAACATGGACTTTCACCACAGGGGGACTTTAAGAACTATTAGGATGTTTACACTGTAAATATCTTGCTTCCGACACTAATCAGCCAAACAGGAAAATGTATTAAATTAAATAATGCCTTGGAGATTTATCAGTCATATAAACTTATGAGTGTTTTCCACCGTTAATGATATTTCACAACACGCAGCTTGTTGAGCAGGTTTGTGCTATTTCTTGTCCAAGCAAGCATATGATTTTCTCCTGGCGGACAATAAAACACCCGAGCCATGTCTAGATCAGAATATCCCAGAGAGAGGTGGATCTTTTAGTCTCGGTCCGGTAAGAAACCACCCAGAATGCTCTAGTCTATATTGCAGTGTCAAGTTTTGAATGGTTTTGAACTCACTGCTTACTGCACTGGATCCATTTCTCTCCATCTTGACCACAGTTGCCCTTCTCTGAGCCCTCTGTGTTCAGCTTCTCATAACAGAACTTCTCAGAACTCGCAGCCTCTGAATGAAAACAGAAAGAAAAGAAGAGAAACAAAGGGTGAAAAGAAAATAAACTTCAGTATATATAAGCTAGTTTGACTAATGTTAGTTACTGTATGTACTCTACAGTATCCACCTTCTTTTTAACACAAGACCAGCGTGGTCATTAGTAACTTGATCGGATCAAGGCTTCCGGTGTCTTCTTATAGTTATTTAAGCTGTAAAACAGTCTGGTATGCTGCTTGATAGTGCAAAGTAGTATTTGTTATCATATTATTTCATTATCACACTCATAAACATACTGGTTTGTACACTGCAAAAAATTATTTTCTTACTCAGAATTTTTGTCTTGTTTCCAGTCCAAATATCTACAAATTTTTACATCAAGATGCATTTACTAGATGAGTAAAATTACATAAGATATTATGTCTTGTGTTGTGAGGGGAAAAAAATCTTTAAAGGTGCAGTCTGTAAGAATCGTATCGGAGATGGTGGTTTCTCCCGCCTCCTCAGACTCGACGCTCACACGGGTTGCCAGTTTGAGCACATGCAACAGGAACGAGCGCAAGTGAGAATGAAAATTGGCAACGTGCAGTATCACACAGACCATAACAAAAACAAACATTCCAGCATGGAAACGCAGATGTGATAATGAATGTGTGATAATGAAATAATATGTGCCGCATGAATCATCTCCTGATAGGTCTGGCACATTGATTGATGGTTGAGCTGTTTAAAACAACTTCCCCAAATAAGTAAGTTATTTAAGCAAGGGATTTGGTGTTGGAACCAAGGGAGTCAGGGCAAAACCTAAAACATTACTAGGTAGATACGCAGTTCATAGTGGAGCAGACTGCTGGGATTAAGGCATGATGTTGACAGGTAATGGTCACTCACTTGGACCCCACACATATTTACACTGACTGTCTCTCATCTTGCACTCCCCAGCGTAGCAGCGACCCTGCAAAAACAACACAATCTCACTAATCAATAGTTAAACACCTACATATATCAATCAAACAGACTGATCAGATGATTACTGGCCTTTTTAAGATCTATAGCATCGACTGATATTAGTGCCTGCTCTGCTAAAATATGCTGACTCTTGCCAATGGCTAATGTACATTTTTAAATATTTTATTTAGCCTAATTATCAATTTAATGCGATTAATGCAATTTGCTAACATTATATTTATGTTTAATAGTTTTTTTTACTACCATTACATGTATTTATTTAACTACATTTCATTCATTAACTTATTAATTACTAACTTATTAACTACCAATAGAATTATAATAGAATAAGCATTAAAAGCTATGAAATTACACAAGTGGAAATAGGTGTATGATGTAAAAAAAAAAAAAAAAATCCTACATGCATGGAAACTCTGTTTCCTTTTATATAATATATCAGGTCATTTAAAAATCTAAATTAAAATGAGTTTTGTAAAGTCAAAAATTCAAATTCAAATTTGTCTACATAACTAATTTCTTGCATTCAAACATAAGCTTTTGTACCAGAGGCTCGTTAACCCTCTGAGGTCGGCGCGATAGTCTCGCTTTTTGTCTTATCAGTGCAAAAGAGACTCAAAATACTCTGTTGATTTTGATCTTACGTGTTAGTGTTATACATCATTAGATCCTGTTAAGTGTCCATTTTTTTGTGGGTACTCACAATAAAAACAAAGTGTTGTGCTGTTCGTCAAATAAAGAAAAATAAATGATGCTAGTTTTGCCTTCTCTCGTCAGTGAGGTCCATTCTGAAAGGCGTCCGAAAAATGAACTGTAACTCTGTCAATACTTGTCATACAGGCACGAGTGTTTAATGAAGCTTGAACTCTCTTCTTTTAAATGAATTAATTTATATAAAAAAACAAATATTCTCAGTTTATGTAATCTGTATGAAAAGAGAGAGATGTCAGTATTTTTCTTTCCAGCTCATTATACCTCACTACGCGTTAATGTGCCACGCCCACGGAGAGCGCGCGGTATTCAAACGCAAGTGATCTAAGGCAAGCCATGCAAACATGCCAACGCCCACCAGCTGGATTATAAAATCATGTTTAGTAAGTTTCTTACTATGGCTGTGAACACAGCCTATCCCTACGCTGTGAGGAATAATACTATCTAATAACCCTGGAAAATGTACCAGAAGTGCTGGTAGTTTCATTTCGAGGAGCAACGGAACCAGCTGATGTAGTAAGTCATTTATTCTTAAGTGCTTTGTTCTAATCGCGATATTGAATAGTGTCTATAAACCGCAAAAGACTGTTTAAATATGAATTGCGTGTCTGTGTGTAGGCTAAATGATGAATGAATGGCACAGGCGCGCGCGCTTTGTTTACTACAGTTATACAGCGCGTGTCTGTGCGTTCATTCACTCTCGCATCTACATTAGCAAACATGTTATTAAATTTACATGAACACATCCAAACTATATTGCTATAGCCTACCAAGATGAGTAAAAATAGACTGAAATATGTTGAAATACAATGTCTGTATAAGCAACAAACTGCAAATTAACATGTGCTAATATATCATAAACACAATATGTTACAGACTAAATATGAATGTTTAGACAAGATTTCGTGATTAGTTTTGGATAGATTATAAAGTTTTGACTGTAATAAAAGACTACTGTCACATTAAATAGGTAAGCTTTTGTTCACCAATTTCTGCTCATGTTAAATATACTATATGATGTTTTGTCAAAAATAAAGTAGGTATATTGAATTATCAACTAAGATGTTATTATAGTGTTTGTTCCAATATTCAAACTAATGAATCCTTACCTTTTTTAATACGTATGATAAAATGTATACTTTTTACAAAGAAAGAATACACTTGAAATATTGTTAAAATTGTAATTGTTGTTGTAATTGTAACCTATTTGTAATTGGTTACAATTTCTAATTGTAAAATATGTATATATAGATAATTTCTTTTGTCCTTGCATTCTTTGGGACCCTGTGACACATCTGTGTGAAAGGCTAATTAATATGCAGCTCATTATGTATGTGGCACATTATCCGGCCTTTGTCTTCTCAGGTGTGAACACGCCTCCACGCATATTGCCTTTCCAAACAAAAGGTGTCTTATGAAATTTAAATCAATGTATTGTTTTGTGTAAATGATTAGGCAGGATGATTTTCAGATCATTTTGAAGCAAAAACTCTAGGCAACAATGACCATTAGTCAAAAGTCTTGTGGACACATATTTAGTATGTGTTTTGTGGCCTTATTTCAGACACTTTAAGTTTTAGTTTTTTCAATAACCATGCATAAACAATATTCTCTCAAAAATACAAACATGTACATACATGCTGCTCACATATTACGGTAGCCCCGTTTGTGCTATATAGAGTGAATTTACACCTTTGCCATTAACATGTTTATAAATAACTGAAAAAAGCACAAATGTCAGAGCATGTCAGAACACCTCCAGGACCCAGAAAACCCCTGACTCCAGAGGGTTAAAGAAGCAAAACATTACATCATTAAAAACCAAAGAGAAACCCGGAAGCACATTGCAGTGAATAAAATTAGAAAATTTGTCCCAAAATAGTTGTGTGTGAGGACAATCCCAGAAGATATGAGGAGCAGTTTCATCAGGGACTCCACAGAAAGAACAACGTGTGTCTATATCTGACTTAAACCTTTTCAAAAAAGCTTTAGCAGGGTAAAATTTGTGTAATAATTTGAATGAAATGTCTCTAACCTTGTTTGTTATTATGTATTTTAAGGCAGAGTCCATGCTTTTTTCCAATCAATATGTTCAACCAAATTCATTCAATATGACGCCACATATGGAATTGTTACAAGCTCCTTTTGAAAGAGAGATCTAATTCTATAATTATGTGATGAAGGATGTGACAAAAAGCACAGTTTTCCTACTGGAAGTTCAAATGGGTCTAAAGAAATAGGTAAAGTGTTAGATGATCTAACAGACTCTCTTAGAAGCATAACAACTCCTTTAGGAACATCGTTCCTTGGGAAAATTCCTTGGGAGTTACTGGGAAATTTAATTTATGCAAAAATTCTTCATAATTTAAAGTAAGACCTTCTGAATTTAATAACTGAAAAACAGTCAAAATTCAAACCAATTACTAAAAAACTAAGACTTATTCTCAACATCCCGGTTCTTCCAAATAAAGTACCGGTGAGGGGAAAAGTTGTGCTTAAAAATTAAAGACCATGCAAGTAATGCTTGCTTATGGAACTTAGATAAGTTGTAAGGGATTCTAGCAATATTATAATTGCAGATCAATAAGAAAGGCAGACCACCTAATTTGGAAAAGAAGTAATTAGGGATACAATTCCAAATTGAGTTTGGATTACACAAAAACTGTCTAATCTAATTAATTTTGAAAGTGTTGTTCAGAGATGAGAAATCAGAAAATTCACCCCACCATCCTCGTATGTATTCATTATTACAGACTTCCCAACATAATGTATTTTGTTTTTCCAAATAAAATTGAAGAGGGTTTTATCGTCTGTCAAAAATGTTATGTTGACTTTACTTAATTTTATTATGTCAAGGGGTTGCACGAAATAAAATTATCTAAATCCAGATATATTTTTTGAGTTGAATGTACTTATATTTTGTAAATTGGTTGTACTTATATTTTATAAGTAATTTCAGATTAATTATATTCATAAATTTAGCTAAATTATTATGAGTTGAATTTACTCAATTTTTTCAAGAGTCAGACTGTGAATCTCAACAATGGTGACAATTATAAAGCATGCTGCAGTTCAAAATAAAATTCAGTGATTCAGGTCAAATGCTTGTGAAATAATGATTATTAAATAAAACCTAACTGTCACGGCAATAATGGCGAGGAAGCAATATGCAAGTGAACAACTCTTCTCTTTATTTAACAATGAGTAGTATCAGATGAATCCTGGACACGGGGAGTGGCGCAGGGACATCGATGGTCAACAGCGTGCAGGTGGAGTGAAGAGAAGAGGTGATGATGAAGACGGTGAATAATCCAAAACACGGAGACGAAGACACGACCGGAAACCAGGAACAGGAACAAGGCACAGAACTGGACGCCAACCGGGATCAGGAAACACACACGCGACAAACACCAAACAACGATCTGACAAAGGAGAGGACGAAACGGTGAGTATATGAAGGGTAAGGTGAATGAGCTGCAGCTGGTGATGAGAGTGAAACCAGCTGCGCGCTGATCAGTGCTGATGGGTTGGTCACGCCCTCTACTCACACACCCACACACGAATAACAACAAAGCCACGAGACAAGAAGGAAACAGTGAATTCATGAATCGTGACAGTACCGCCCCTCCTAGGAACGCCTCCTGGCGTCCCCAGACTCCCTTACCTGGCGATTGTAATCATCAATAAGGGAGTGATCCAGGATGTCCCTAGCAGGTACCCAACTTCTCTCCTCCGGACCGTAACCTTCCCAGTCCACCAAGTACTGGACTCCGCGTCCCCTCCGTCTTGAGTCCAGAATACGATTGACCGAATATGATGGTTCCCCATCTACGAGTCGCGGCGGTGGGGGAACCGGGGCTGGCTGATTAATGCGAGAATAAAACACGGGTTTGACTTTGGAAACATGGAACACGGGATGAATTCTCCTGTACGCAGGAGGAAGGTTAAGGCGGACTGCCACCGGACTAACGATCTTGGTGACAGCGAACGGGCCAATAAATTTGGGAGCAAGCTTATTCGAAACGGACCGGAGAGGAATGTTCTTTGTTGAAAGCCACACTTTGGAACCGACGACGTATACGGGAGGCTTACGCCGGTAGCGATCGGCTTTGGCCTTGGTGCGCGCCCCCACTTGGAGTAGAGTCTCACGGGCTCTAGTCCAAGTACGGTGACACCTCTGGACGAATGCGTGGACGGAGGGGACCGCGACTTCGGACTCCAGACTGGGAAAAATAGGTGGCTGGTAACCTACACTACACTCGAACGGAGATAGGCCCGTGGATGATACTGGTAAGGTATTGTGGGCGTACTCCACCATTGACAGTTGCTGACTCCATGAGGAAGGATTCTTGGAAACCAAACATCGCAACGCTCTCTCCAAATCTTGGTTGGCTCTCTCAGTTTGACCATTGCTCTGGGGGTGAAACCCTGAGGACAGACTGACAGTCGCCCCCAGTAACCTACAAAACTCTCGCCAGAATTTGGACACAAATTGGGGTCCCCTGTCGGAAACCACGTCAATCGGGAGGCCATGTAAGCGAAAGACGTGGTTGACGACGGTCAACGCTGTCTCCTTGGCTGAGGGTAATTTGGGCAAGGGAATGAAATGGGCCGCCTTCGAGAACCGGTCCACCACGGTCAAAACTACCGTTTACCCCTGAGAGGGTGGGAGGGCGGTAATAAAATCTAGCGCTATATGGGACCAGGGTCTCGAAGGGACCGGCAGCGGTTAAAGTAACCCATCAGGAGGTCGATTGGAAGTCTTACCAGTGGCACAAACTGAGCAAGCCAAAACAAAACTGTGAATGTCACGAGCCATAAGTGGCCACCAGAATCGTTGCTTGACTAAAAATCTAGTACGACTAACTCCTGGATGACAAGCCACATTGGAACAATGCCCCCACTGAATAACGTCGGACCGTAATCCCTCCGGCACAAATAAGCGTCTCGGTGGACACCCGGGCGGAGGCGTTACCCCTTCTAAGGCCGTCTTGACCTTCGATTCGAGCTCCCATGTGAGTGTGGAGACGAATAGGGTCTCGGGTAAAATGCACTCGGGAGTAGACGGGCGTTCGGAACGATCAAAAATGCGCGATAAAGAGTCAGGTTTTACATTTTTGGAACCCGGGCGGTACGAGAGAGAAAAATCAAAGCGACCGAAAAAAAGTGCCCACCGAGCCTGCCTGGAGTTCAACCTTTTGGCAGTTCTAATATATTCCAGATTCTTGTGATCGGTCCAGACAATAAAAGGTACCCCTGACCCCTCTAACCAGTGACGCCATTCCTCCAATGCTAGCTTGACTGCCAACAACTCTCTGTTACCAATATCATAATTACGTTCAGCAGGAGATAACCGATGGGACAAAAACGCGCACGGGTGCATCCTGTCGTCTATGGGGGAACGTTGGGATAACACTGCACCTACCCCCACCTCTGACGCATCGACCTCCACCACGAACTGCCGTGAAGAGTCAGGGGTAACCAGGATGGGGGCTGAAACAAAGCGGCCTTTGAGTTTGGCAAACGCGGCCTCGGCTGCGTCTGACCACCTGAACGGAGTTCTGGGGGAGGTCAAGGCGGTCAGAGGAGCGGCTAGTTGGCTGAAATTGCGAATGAAACGCCGGTAAAAGTTGGCAAACCCCAGAAACCTCTGTAGGGCCTTACGGGAATCTGGACTTGGCCACTCCACCACAGCCTTAACCTTGTCAGGATCCATACGTACTCCCTCAGACGAAACGATGTACCCTAGGAAAGGAACAGACTGTGCATGAAACGCGCATTTCTCCGCCTTGACAAAAAGCCCATTCTCTAGCAACCTCTGAAGCACTCGTCGGACGTGCTGCACATGTTCCTGGAGAGAAGAAGAAAAAATCAATATGTCATCCAGGTAGACATATATGAACTGATCGACCATATCTCGCAGCACGTCATTGACGAGTGCCTGGAAGACCGCTGGGGAGTTCGATAATCCGAACGGCATTACCGAATATTCAAAGTGACCCCTGGGGGTATTAAAAGCGGTCTTCCACTCATCCCCCTTCCTGATGCGGACCAAATGATAAGCATTACGTAAATCCAATTTTGTGAAGACCGACGCTCCCTGCAACCTCTCGAAGGCTGAAGACATCAACGGCAAAGGATAAGTATTCTTTACCGTGATGTTGTTCAACCCTCGGTAATCAATACAAGGTCGCAGGGACCCGTCCTTCTTCCCCACAAAAAAGAACCCCGCCCCCGCTGGAGAAGAAGAAGGGCGGATGAACCCGGCTGCTAGAGAATCAGAAATATATTTCTCCATAGCCTCCCTTTCTGGAGCAGAAAGCGAATATAACTTGCCCTTAGGCGGAGACTTACCTGGCAGTAAATCTATGGCACAGTCATAGGGACGATGCGGAGGAAGAGAAGCAGCACGAGACTTACTGAACACTTCCTTCAGGTCGAGGTACTCTGCGGGCACGTTTGACAAATCCACTGTCTCCTCCTGAAACATAGGAACAGAAACAGACGAACAGGCAGACACAAGACAAGACTCATGACATTGATTGCTCCATGACACAACGGTACACTGCTGCCAGTCCACACGGGGGTTGTGTTGTATGAGCCACGGGTGACCGAGAACGATGGGTGCAAGAGGTGAGTCCATGATGTAGAATGAAAGTCTTTCAGTGTGATTGCCAGACGTGGTGAGAGTGATGATTTCAGTGGTGAATTCGATGGTTGGGAGCTCTTGGCCATTAAGTGCACAAACTGAGATCTTGTGTGTGAGGGGTTTGATGGGAACATGAAACTTGAGTGCAAACGAATAGTCCATAAAATTACCTTCGGCTCCCGAGTCCAAAAGTGCACGGTCGTGGTGGGTGTGTGTTGACCATCTAAGTCTTACCGGGAGGAGCGTAGATGTTGATGAGGTCTTCTCGGCGGAGATCCCACCCGATAGTAGCCTCATAGTTACTATCGGGCTTGGCCTTTTACCGGACAGCTGTAAGCGTGGTGACCGGTCCCACCACAGTAAAGGCACAGTCCCTGGGATCTCCGCCTCTCCTTCTCCTCCCGGGAAAGCCGAGCTCGCCCCACCTGCATGGGCTCATGATCGTGAGCGGGGCTGACCGCATCCGCACCGCTGAAACGCTGATTCTCAGCTCCACTGGAAAACCGACTGGGCAGAGCCCGTCTCTCGACTCTGGTCAAACGTGCGTCAACTCTTAAAGCCAGTTCAATAAGTCCGTTGAGGGATGTGGGTAGATCCAGGGTGTAAATTTCTCTCTGGATGCGGTCAGCCAGCCCATGCAGGAACATGTCCCACTGCGCCGCCTCGTTCCATTGACACTCCGCCGCTAATGTCCGGAATTCGATGGAGAAATCTGACACGGACCTTTCTCCTTGGCGTAGATCAGCAAGAATTCTAGCCGCTTCTCTCCCGGCCACTGCCCGATCAAAAACTTGTTTCATCTCAGCGGCGAGTGTTTGGAACGAGGCACAGCATGGGTCTTGGTTCTCCCACACCGCCGTCCCCCATAGTGCTGCCTTCCCAGACAACAACGTTAGAACAAACGCTACCTTGGATTGTTCCGTACTGAAGGTTCTGGGTTGTAGTGCAAAGTGCATAGAGCAACGAGTGATAAATGCCCTGCAAAAACTGGGCTCACCTGAATATGGTTCGGGCACTGGTAGTCGAGGCTCTGTCTGGGAGGGATTCGCTGGTGGTGTGGGGGGAACAGGCGGCGTGGGTGGCGCAGTGGGAGCTCGCAAAAGTTGGATCTGCTGGGTGACCTCGGACACCTGCGCCACTAGAGCTTGAACTGCTCTCCCCGTGTCGTTGATGTTTCTCTCACAGGAATCCATCCTCTGCATGCTGTTATCGACGAACGCTTGAAGAGACGCTGACGATTCACCTGCTGCTTCCATGATGGTCAGATCGTTCTGTCACGGCAATAATGGCGAGGAAGCAATATGCAAGTGAACAACTCTTCTCTTTATTTAACAATGAGTAGTATCAGATGAATCCTGGACACGGGGAGTGGCGCAGGGACATCGATGGTCAACAGCGTGCAGGTGGAGTGAAGAGAAGAGGTGATGATGAAGACGGTGAATAATCCAAAACACGGAGACGAAGACACGACCGGAAACCAGGAACAGGAACAAGGCACAGAACTGGACGCCAACCGGGATCAGGAAACACACACGCGACAAACACCAAACAACGATCTGACAAAGGAGAGGACGAAACGGTGAGTATATGAAGGGTAAGGTGAATGAGCTGCAGCTGGCGATGAGAGTGAAACCAGCTGCGCGCTGATCAGTGCTGATGGGTTGGTCACGCCCTCTACTCACACACCCACACACGAATAACAACAAAGCCACGAGACAAGAAGGAAACAGTGAATTCATGAATCGTGACACTAACTCTATTTCTATTTGTTCATCTGGTTGTAATGACTCAGTCAGGTACAGCAGTCAAACAAAAATCTAAAGTTAAAAAGTTAAGGGTCAAGAGCCCAACTAAAACAAACACTAATCTCCATAATGGTGACACAAAATTACGGTTTTCTCCTTCAGTGATTCTGCTTGTTAACATCAGGTATCTTCAATGTTGGCAATAAAAATAAAGACTTATTACTTCTTCTTTGACGTCTGTCTGTTATTTTTGTTTAAAATGCATAGGGATTTTGTATTGAACATAGCTCTAGATCACAGTGTCAAGGGGGCGGGCTCATTTTACTCAGACAACCAATCAGTCTCTCTCAGTTTACTCATTTGAAAATGGTTAACTTTTAAGGAATTATTTTGATTAATTATTACTCAATTCTAATGTGTTAAAGTTAATTAATAATATTGCCTGTAATCTGTTGCCACAATTTTAAATTAAAGATATTTTTTCTAATTACTTTTAATTGAATAAATTTAACTTGTTTTTATCAAGGGCAGTGAATTTGAAAATTACTAATAAAAAATAAGTAGGATTAAATAACACATTAAAATCAGTGAAATTAACCAGATAAAAACATGTAACATTTACAAGGGGTCAGAATCATTTTTTTCAGTGCATGTTGTTGTCCACATCCAGAGAGAGTGCAGCAAGTTATGATTGATTATTAATATTTCCCCTTTGAGCTAACTCGTTACAATATGTTAACCTGAAGATTCCCTCAGCCTTAGCAAGCAGTGCTCTGCCTCTCAAGGTCAAGTCTCTCTGCAACCATGCATTCAATCTTCTTTGGGCTTTTATTAGAACAGGGTCAAAGTTAAAGGTACTACTATTATCTTGATTTTTAATAATCACGATGCCTAAATATGTAACTTCAGATCTAACTGGAAAACCGTACTCGGTTACTAACGTAACCTCGGTTTTCTCTAGAGAGGGAACGAGTACTGCGTAATATCTTACGCTATGGGGAAAACCTCTTTTCCACGAGATATTGAAGGCAAAAATTATCCTTAATTTTGAATTAATGTAAAACGCTGTGCAGCAGCATGCAGACATAGGCAGGACAGCTCGCACGCCTATTGGCTGCCCTGCGGCAACAGCAGCAGCCTATCGAGAGAGGCGCTGCGTGACACATATCCAAAGGGGGAATTTCGTCACGTCCCGCCAGAAAGGGCGTGGTCTCGCCCTGTAAATATAGCTCGATAAGGCTGGTACACTGGTTTTCATCGCCAAAGCGAACCAGAGCTGTGTATGCACGGCAAGATACGCAGTACTTGTTCCCTCTCTAGAGAGAACCGAGGTTACGTTAGTAACCGAGTACGTTCTCTTACGAGAGTATCTCTCGTACTGCGTAATATCTTACGCTATGGGGAACACAATGCAAAACGCCGTGCGTACTGGGATCCGACACCAAAGTCCCAAGGGCAGTAGCCCGGGGCTCATGTAGTGCATAATCACCATAGACTCACAGAGAGTCGGAGAAGAGAGGCTGCAAGCATCATTCCCCATGAAATAGCATCCTATAGGAGCTAGTTATGTTAATAGTGTTTCACACAGACAGGGTGAATGTGTTCAGCCTGAACTGGGTAATAGTACAGGTTATTCAACACCCATGGAGCCGTGTTATCGCTCAGTGAGCGATGCACAAGCAAAACTCAGCATCTGGGCCGGCACAGCGGGGCAGATAGTACTGAATTCTATACCGACAGAAGCTTGGCTTGTAAGGCGGGAACCTCTAGGTTATAAAACCTTATAAATGTAGACGGCGAGGCCCAGCCCGCGGCCGTACAGATATCTTGCAAGGTAACCCAACTATACCACGCCCACGACGAGGCCACGCCTCTCGTGGAGTGCGCTCTGACACCCAAAGGACACTGCAGGCCCTTAGAAGTGTAAGCCAGTGCTATGGCGTCGACTATCCATCTGGATAGGCTCTGTTTTGATGCGGCCAGTCCCTTGGATCGTCCGCCAAACAAAACGAAGAGCTGCTCGGTCTGTCTGAAGGCAGACGAGCGGGACACATAAGCTCTCAGTGCCCTGACAGGGCAAAGGAGACTCGCATCCTCCTCCTCATTATGAACCGAGAGAGCGCACAGGGAAATAAACTGGGCCCTGAACGGTGTGTTGAGGGATTTGGGCACGTACCCGTGCCTTGGTTTGAGTATGACTTTTGAGTCATTAGGCCCAAACTCCATGCATGACGCGCTTACCGAAAGCGCTTGCAAGTCCCCTACGTGCTTCACTGAAGCGAGAGCCATAAGGAATACCGTTTTGAGAGACAGATGTTTCATGTCTGACAAATGGATTGGCTCGAATGGGGCACCTTTCATGGCTTCCAAAACCGTAGAAAGGTCCCACACAGGGACTGAGGGGGGTCTGGGAGGATTCAGCCTCCGAGCTCCCCTGAGGAATCGCACGACCAGGTCGTTTTCCCCAGTGACTGGCCAGACGTCAGTTTTGCAAATGCCGCTATGGCCGCCACGTATACTTTGAGCGTGGATGGGGTTCTGCCCTTATCCAGCAGCTCCTGAAGGAAGGAGAGCACTTCCGTAACCCCGCAGTCTGCGGGTGAAAAGCCCTGAGCTTGACACCAGGCAGAGAACACTGACCACTTTGAGGAATAGAGCCGTCTAGTAGACGGGGCTCTAGCCTGCTTGATTGTATTTAACACTCCCTCTGGGAGGTTAGCGGGTACCCGTTGATGGCCCATGCATGTAGGGACCATAGTTGCGGGTGAGGATGCCAAATCGAGCCCTTGGCCTGAGAGAGGAGGTCTTTCCTCAACGGTACTGGCCACGGGGCAGTGCTGGTCAGCCGCATCAGGACTGGGAACCAAGTCTGGTTCGGCCAGAGCGGAGCCACAAGCAGCACTGGGCATCTGTTTTCCCTGATTCGTTCCAGGACTTGAGGCAGGAGCGAGACGGGGGGAAAAGCATAGAGGGGACAGCGGGGCCAGACGTGGGCCAGCGCGTCCTCGCTCTTGGAGAAATATTTCGGACAGTGAGCTTTCTCGTGGGACGCGAACAGGTCCACCTGCGCTTTGCCGAATGTCTCCCACAGCAGTTGGATCGTCTGCGGGTGCAGCGACCATTCCCCTGCTGGGACATTGTTTCTGGACAGTCTGTCTGGTCCCAGATTCAGGTGACCAGGCACATGCGCTGCTCTCAGTGAAAGCAGGTTGTGCTGAGCCCAGACCAGGAGGCGTTCCGTTAGCCTGTAAAGGTTTCGGGACCTGATGCCGCCCTGGCGATTTATGTATGCCACCACTGACATGTTGTCCGAACGGACCAAACATGGTGACTTTTTATCTGGGGACAGAAGCGCCGTAGCGCGTTGTCAACTGCCATCATTTCCAGACAGTTTATATGTAGGAGCTTTTCCCGTTCAGACCACTGGCCAAAGAACGGTCTGCCCTCTAGCAGCGCTCCCCATCCCAAGGTGGAGGCGTCCGTGGACACCACCTTCACACTCGAGGGAGTCCCCAGACTCACACCTGACTGATACCAGTCGGTTACTTTCCAAGGTTCCAGAGCTGAAACGCATTCTAGATCGACCCGGAGGCGAAACCGGCCAGCGGTCCATGCCCGGGGCGGAACTCGCGCTTTCAGCCACAGCTGCAGTGGGCGCATGCGAAGCAGACCCAGCTGGAGTACTGAAGCTGCTGAGGCCATGAGGCCCAGCATTTTCTGAAACCTTTTGAGCTGGACTATCGAGCCGCGGCGGAAGGATTTCACGGCGCGCTGAATGTCCAGCTCGCGCTTTGGCGACAGACGCGCTGTCATGGATAACGAGTCCAGCACTGTTCCCAGAAAAGAAATTTTCTGGCTGGGAGACAGCTAACTTTTCGCCCAATTGACTGTGAGACGCAGGTTCTCGAGATGCTCAAGTAATGTGGTCCTGTGTTCTATGAGCTCTGATCGTATCAAGCTAGAATCAGCCAATCGTCCAAGTAGTTCAAAAATCGCATGCCCTGGAGACTCAGGGGTGCGAGAGCCGTGTCCATGCACTTCGTAAATGTACGGGGGGCCAGGGACAGGCCAAACGGCAGGACTTTGTATTGGTATGCCAGGCCCTCGAAGGCGAATCTCAAGAATCGCCTGTGACGCGACGCTATTTGTATTTGAAAATAGGCGTCTTTCAGATCTATTGACATAAACCAGTCCTCCTGGCGAACTTGCGCGAGGATTTTCCTGGTTGTAATCATTCTGAACTGGCGCTTCGTGAGCGCTCTGTTCAGCTGTCGCAGATCTAGAATGGGTCTGAGACCCCCGTCTTTTTTCGGTACCAGAAAATACCTGCTGTAAAGACCCCCTTTGCTCTGAGCCTGAGATAAAGGTTCTATAGCCCCTTTGCTCAGTAGTTTCGCTATCTCGGCTCGAAGTAGATGAGATACTCCGTTTTTTACCGTCGTTTCGACTCGCGCCGGGCAACGCCGGGGGCGTCGAGCGAACTGCAGCGAATAGCCTCTTTTTATAGTCTTCAGCACCCATTCTGATACCCCGGGAAGCTTCGCCCGCGCATCTGCGTGAATAGGTAGAGGTAGAATGAAAATCTGGGCTCTGGCCGCGGCATAACGGCGGCCGGAGAGCTCCAGTGTGCTGGGAAATAAACACTGTGTTTGCAGTGAGCGAGGCGGGGGGTGCGCTGATCACAGCGGGCAGCCCGGCCGCGCTCAGCTTCTCTCTGACAGGTTGTGGAGAGAATGCGAGCGGGACGAGCCCCGTAGGGTTCGGCATGTCTGTGAGGGAATGTGGGCGCGGGATAGCGGGCACACTCACTGCACTGGGAACACTGTTGGCTCGCGCCGACTGAGAATGTGTTGGTTTCGTTTTTACAGAAACCGTGGGACATGCTTCGTGTAGTGTTTGTGGGCACTGTGTTGTGGGCACGTACACTACATTTATTGCACAATCGACATGAGTCGATTTTATTGGTGCTAGCCCTGTATTGTGGCGGGCTGTGTCTGTGTGTGGGAATGGGCACTGAGACGTGGGCATTCTTACAACACTTATAACACCATCGGCCGTGGCCGGAATTCCAGAAAATACACTATTTTTGGGATTTATCTGGGTCGCCGTAAAACTGGCGTTTGTGTGCAGGCAAGCGGGCTGTGGTACCAGCTTGTTTACTGCAAAATACACTGGAACAGTCACATTGTTTGGAACTGAACGAGCGAGAAGTTTCGGTAGAGTCTGGCCGCGGCGAGACTTAAACACCGTGGGCCTTAGCTGACTGTATGTGTGTTGGTTTCTTTTACAGAAAACGTGGCACATGCAGTGTGTAGTGTTTGTGGGCACTGGGTTGTGGGCACATTCACTATAATTAATGCACAATCAACATGAGTCGAACTCATTTGTGCGAGCCCTGCACTTTGGCGGGCTGTGTTTGTGTGTAGAAATGAACACTGGGCTGTGGCATTTTTAATACACTCATAACACCATCGGCTGTGGCCGGAATATCAGAAAATACACTGCTTACATGGTTTTTCTGGGTCGCCGTGGAAACGGTATTTGTGTGTAGGCAAGCAGGCCATGGTACCGGCTTGTTTACTGCAAAATACACTGGAACAGTCGCATTTTCTCGGAACTGAACGAGTGAAAAGTTTGGGTGGAAGTCTGGCTGCGGCGAGACTAAATTTTTATCCACTGCGAGAGCTGGGCTCGAACACAGGTCTCCCGTGCGAAGGCTTTGGGTTTCGCCACTGAGCCACAGGGGGAAACGACAAAAGCTTAAAATAGCCCGAGTGGATAAAGAGCGTCATCACAGTTTTGTGTGTGTCGGCGTTTGTTTGCAGGCGTGCGTGTTATACAACAGGCTCACCGCTGCAATATTGACATTTTCAGCCGCTCAAACTAAGAGGAGCTGAGAAATGTTTGAGAAATGGTGATTGGTCCGGCCTCGGCGGGACTAAAAACACACTCTTTCCTCATTTCGCCGGTGACGCATGACCACGGGGGGCGGGGGCGGGGTAGCTTTCTTATAACGTAAAGAAAGCTAGCCGCGGTTTTGAAGCTGGCCTTCTCTACAGATGCAGCTATCTCGTCGTCATTAATGGCGGAAGCGGCGGCCGTTGTCCGTCAGCGAGCGACTCGAGTGAAGCTGGTGAAGCTGGCAGGCGAACTGGCGAGCTATCACGGGCTGGAGAAGGCTCGGGGCTGTTTCGTCGACCTCAATGGCGGAAGCGGCGACAGACGGCGGCCGCTGTCCGTCGGTGAGGGACTCGAGCGATGCCGGCGAAGCTGGCGGGCGAACCGGCGAGCTTTGGCGGGCAGGAGAAGGCTCGGGGCCGCGCTGGGCACGGCGCTTTTACGGCGCGGCGCTACAGCGGGCTGAAGTGCAGGCTCTGAGAAGGATGCCAGGCGAGTCCTCAGAGTCACCATAGGCAGTAGCTCACAGTGAGAGCATCCGCCGTCGACGAGAGCGAGAGCCGCATGATCCTCACCCAGGCAGGAAACGCAGATGACATGATGGTCCCCGTCGCTGAGTGTGGCTTGGCACGAGCCGCAGGATCTTTGCATCTTGAAAAAGACGCAGCTCTTTTAGCAGAGAGAGAGACAGTGAAAAAATGTGTGTCGCAGCGGCGAACACACACACATAGTTTGAAAGGATATAACGCCGGAAAGCGTAGCAGGTACGGCGGCTAAAGGCGGCGATGCCAGCGACTTCAGACTCAATGGCTCGTCCCGCTGTGTGCTTTTCCTCAGACGGCGTGGCTTCTCACTCCGGATCCAGCGATGCGTGATGCTTCGCTGAAGAGATGAATATCAGTGTACCAGCCTTATCGAGCTATATTTACAGGGCGAGACCACGCCCTTTCTGGCGGGACGTGACGAAATGGGCGCGAAATGCCCCCATTGGATATGTGTCACGCAGCGCCTCTCTCGATAGGCTGTTGCTGTTGCCGCAGGGCAGCCAATAGGCGCGCGAGCTGTCCTGCCTATGTCTGCATGCTGCTGCACAGCGTTTTACATTAATTCAAAATTAAGGATAATTTTTGGCTTCAATATCTCGTGGAAAAGAGGTTTTCCCCATAGCGTAAGATATTACGCAGTACGAGAGATACTCTCGTAAGAGAACTCCAGACAACATGAGCGGTGGAAAATTGTAAGTGATCTAGGAGATTTATACAGCTTTTTACAGCATTGTGTATATCCACACACACAGGAAATCAGACCATCCTCTCCCACAGCCAATAACCTTCTCTCCTCCTTCTCTCCACTAACCGAGGAAGAAGTATCTAAACTTCTTCTCTCCAGTCATCCTACCACCTGCCCTCTAGACCCATCCCCTCACACCTTCTTCAAGCCATCTCTCCCACACTGTTACCAGCACTCACACACATCATCAACTCATTCCTCCATACTGGCATTTACCCTACAGCATTCAAGCAGGCCCGGGTAACTCCACTGCTTAAAAAAACAACATTAAACACATCACTTTTAGAAAATTACAGACCTGTCTCTCTCCTACCATTCATTGTGAAAACACTTGAACGAGTTGCTTTCAACCAAGTGTCATCTTTCCTGTCTCTGACCAACCAGCTGGATGTCAACCAATCTGGCTTCAAGAAAGGGCACTCAACCGAGACTGCACTACTGTCGGTCACAGAAGCTCTACGGATCGCAAAAGCTGCTTCCAAATCATTGGTTCTCATTCTGCTGGATCTTTCTGCTGCCTTCGACACTGTGAATCATCAGATCCTTCTGTCCACCCTCTCATCACTGGGCATCACTGGATCTTCCCTCCACTGGTTTGAGTCCTATCTCATAGGTAGGTCCTTCAGGGTCACATGGAGAGGTGAGGTATCCAAAGCACATCAACTGACCACAGGGGTTCCTCAGGGTTCAGTTCTTGGACCGCTCCTCTTATCCATTTACACCACATCACTGGGACCCATCATACAGGCACATGGTTTCTCTTATCATTGCTATGCTGATGACACCCAGCTCTACCTCTCATTTCAACCAGATGATCCCACAGTATCTGCACGTATCTCAAGCTGTCTGGCGGACATCTCGGCATGGATGAAGGAACATCACCTGCAGCTCAACCTGGCAAAGACTGAGCTTCTCGTTCTCCCTGCCAATCCGTCTCTACAGCACGACTTCACTATCCAGCTAGAGTCATCCTCAATCACCCCATCAAGGTTGGTCAGAAATCTTGGAGTAACATTTGATGACCAGCTGACATTCGCAAACCACATTACAAAGACAGCTCGATCATGTAGGTTTGCAATGCTCAACATCAGGAAGATCAGCCCTTTCCTAACTGAGCATGCAACACAACTTCTTGTCCAGGCCCTGGTTATTTCTATGCTTGATTACTGCCATGCTCTTCTGGCTGGACTTCCATCATGTGCAACTAAACCTCTACAAATGATCCAGAATGCTGCAGCCCGTCTTGTCTTCAACGAGCTCAAAAGGGCCCATGTCACTCCTCTCCTCATCTCACTACACTGGCTACCACTCACTACTTGCATCAAATTCAGGGCTTTGACGCTTGCTTACAGATCGACCACTGACTCAGCTCCGTCCTACTTTCACTCACTCCTACGAGTCTACACCCCTACCAGAAACCAACAGTAGGATATAATGCAACATTTAGTTTTGGTTTATTATAGATTATTGGCCCAAGAGTTGTAAAAAGTTGCTTGACCAATTTAAAATTTTTGGAATGATAATATATATTTTTTAATATTCAACAGTGTTGTAGCTCACATAATGGAAGCCAGGGAGACTCCCTTTTTATCCATAATCATGCACAAATGTTTATATCCATAATCATGCACAAACGTTTTACTGGGGTTGAGAATTAATAATTTGGCAGTGATTTGGGCAGTTTAACCCTCTTTTCAATATTATATCAGTTTTGTAGTAAGAGGAATAATAATAGTCTTTCATTGTATGGAATTTTTCAAAATGTAGTTTTTTGTACAGTAAAATACTGCCAAACTTATCAGATTTACTCAAATTACAGTAGGGTGACCAGACGTCCCGAAAAATTCGGGACAGTCCGGAGATCTAAGCTGTTGTCCCGAATCCGACCCCAATTGTCCCGAAAATTATACTAAAGCAAAATCTTGAGTAGTTATTGTCTGATAAAACATTAAAAACTGTCCGTGGAGGTTGAGTCGTCCTTGTCCTGCAGCCAGCCCCCGCCGGCTGCTCATTGGCTGCAGCATCTTTTTTTGAAGTGCTACAAAGATACCGTAGGCGCGAATTTAGATATGCATTAATAAGCTAATTTTCATTCATTCATTTCGTTGACATGACACAGATGAAGAGAGTGCAAGTTGCAGCAACCGCAAGCTCAGTGAATGTGCAGGCAGCCAGTCGTAAAGGAGTGATTGATTTGTCGCGACACTGTATAGCGACAATGAGTCTTACATTAAATTAGCTCAAATTATATATAGGGAATTTTAATAATTAATCATGAATATGATTAATATATTGCATATTACAGTTAAATTATCGAAGTTGAAAATAGATCGATTGTACATATGAATGATCAATCACAACGAATTATAATTCATCATTCATATATCAATGGTCCACTTCCAGATTGATTATATGAGATAACCTTTAATGGAATTAATTTAGCTATCGAACAATCTGTTTGTCCAGCAAACGGCCGTAAGATTAACTTATCAACTTCTCAACAAGGTTATCCCTTCCTTATAATTCCAAAAAGCTATTTTCTGGCCATGAAAATTCACCTTCTTGTAATTATAAAATTTAGGTTACTGAAATAGTAACGAATTGTAAAGCTTTGTAGCTAGATCAAACACTTCATTGACTTTGTAAAAATGAGCAAGATTGGACAATTAGCAATCAAGAATATAATGGTTTTAATAAAATGAAACTACGGATACAGAATTCCACATTTAAACACGCGATACATGTATGTACAGTAAACAGTAAAACTAATGAGACAGACGAATAACGAACGGGAGTGAGAGAGAGAGAGAGAGAGAGAGAGAGAGAGAGTAAGAGGATGAGAAAGTGAAACTAACGGTCAGGATGAGAGAGATCACCGGGGTGATCGCAGCATGGCAAAAATCACAGACATCATAATACTTAGAGAGACAACAAGGAATCACAAAGATCAAATCCCCTGAACGGGGTAAACAGATCTTAAAGCATTTAGATCGATAGGAATTACGATACTTGCATGATTCTTCGTGTGGCTGAGAACCAAAGCGTGTGTGTGTGTGTCTCTGTCCTCGTGTCACGCGTTCACGTGGTCTTTCAGAGCGAGGGAGCGCGTTAGTTTGAATGTCCTTTGAGGTGCAGTTGCTGGTTGGTTCAAAGAGTCTCTTTAAAGTCGAAGTTGCCGATTACGTTCATTTCGCTGAAAGTGAACGTAGGAAAGTCCGAAGATGAAAATAAAGAAAGATTAAAGAAAAAGGAGAAACACGGCGTAAAGCTCCCTAAGGAGCCATGGCACCGGAAACCTCTCACAGGGAAAAAGCTCTCCCAGAAACTTCTGTGTCAGTCTTTTATGGAGAGGAGGGGTTCACGCCTGCTTCGCGTACGTGAACCAATCATCTTAGAGTATCTCGAGCAGGAAAAGTTTTTCTTTGTCCTGTCAGGAGAATTTGTGAGGGTATGAAATTTTGTCATTTCTACCCAGAAAGATTGTACACACAGAACAATACATTTTACTGTAATATCCTATGTATGACTTGTTTAGTCAAAACAAGACGGTCAAACAGGTACCAAGAGTGGCCGGAAAGAGTAGAAGAAACATAAAGTTACATTCATATGCAGAATTACACACATTTAATGTTCACTCACACGACTATAAAGTCATAATACCGGCTACCATGACCTAGGAAAGATCAAATTCATGTTTATACATTTCTTAAGTGGTTATACTTATAGAAAATATAAGATTGCAGAGTCTATTCCTCTTTCTTTATCATAATTCAAGTGGGAGCTATGGTTCCCTTAGAATTCCTTTTGGGGGTCATAAAGTTTTATGACCTAGCAAGAGGGAGAGGCACAGAATTTGATCCTGTTAGGTATTCTTTCTTTAGAAATACACTTAAGATTCAAAGTTACCGAACAGTCTCAAATTTAATCTATAGAATAAGACAAAACTAATTAGATATGCATGCATACAGGAAGGTTAGATACAATTCTGTGTTATATACATTAAGGATATTTCTATCCTAAGTTGCACACAAAGGACGTTTGTGTGCGGGTCTGTATGGCGTGTGTGTATAAGTTCATCCCGTGGTTGGCGCGGGCTGTTGATTCCCCCTTCTTGGGGAATCACGTGGGGAATCCTGTGGTCAGCATCTGTCCATCCGTGGTGTGTACCACGTGAGGGTTTCAAGAACAACGGGGTTCTGTTTCTTAATTGCGCAATGCGTCATAAATGGAGTTAATCAATGACCTGCTGGCAGACATTGGGGCACCATTTCACATGATTCAAGGTTTTGTGAATTAAACATATATGTGTTCATATTTGTTCAGTAGTGAAAGGAAAACAGGATCCGGTCAGTCGCTACAACTGTGTGCAAAAAAATATTTCGGCAAAGAACAATGACATTTGAGTTCATGATTTTAATGTTGTTTTTTTGTGGCAGACTGATCTTTGAAAAAAAAATGTTTGGTTCAGGATTGAAATTCATTATCTTTTATTATAGGCTATGATGACAATGATCACCATATTAGACTACTACCCCCCCCAACCCCCCCGTCCCGTCCCGTCCCGTCCCGTCCCCTCCCCAACATCATGTGTGTGATGCGTGTGACGTTCAACCAGAAGCTCTACGCTATTACACTACGTGAACTATCTCGAGGCCAAGATAGAAGGAAATGAATACTTGAATAAAGTCGTTATTTTTGTTTGTTTTTTGCGCACAAAAAGTATTCTCGTCGCTTGATAAACTTAAGTTTGAGCCACTGTACTGACTTGGACTATTTTAATGATTTCTTTAATAACTTTTCTGGGCCGGCAAGTTTCAATCCCTTAGAAGCCTATGGAGGAGTGATCCAGCTCTCAGATTTAATCAAAAATATCTTAATTTGTGTTTCGAAGATGAACGAAGGTCTTACGGGGTTGGAACAACATGAGGGAGAGTAATTACTGACAGAATTTTCATTTTGGGGTGAACTATCCCTTTAACCTATAGGCCTGGCTTTAAATCTCACAAATGTTGATGTTCAGATGAAATGACAAAATCAAAAATAGCGTAGTCATTCATCAAAAGTGCTGAGATGAGATTTTGTGATCGTGTAAGTGAGTAAAACCAAGAAGTGGTGTGTGGCTGAAACCAAGAGGCTCTCAGAGGGTTTATTTTATGTTTTGTTTGTTTAAAAGCTTGTGAAAAAGTTTATAGTAGTATAGTGTTCGTTTTTTTCGTCAGGTTAAAACCTGTTGATTGTGTATGAATCCGGAACACATATTGAGGGATTGCCCTGAGTTTCGGTGCTACAAATGTGAACAACAAGGGCACTTTGCAAGAGACTGCAAGGCAGTGAAATGCCCAGATTGTCAAGAAATCCTTGACAAATGTGAATGCTGGATGGGAGGTGAAGGAGAGGAAAAGAAGAGGAGCAACAAGAGGTGGGAGGGCAGATGCAGGATGAGACTGTGGAAACCCAAAGGGAAGAGCAACGAGAGGAAACGAGGGCAGAAAAGATGAAAGAAGCAGAAAGGATGGAAGAAGGAGTCAGCACAACAGAGGAGGAATCAACATATAAGAGAACTGAGCATATGGAAGTGGAGAACAGGAAAAGAGACAGTGAAATAGAGGAGGACAGTGATACATGTGAGAGGGAAAAGAAGCAGAAGCCAAAGAGTGAAGAAAAAGGACTTGGAGAAGAGATAAGAATTGAAGATGAACAGGATAAAGAGGATTCACAGTTGCAAATGGACGCACAGATTGGAATACAAGGACAGCAGGAGACGGAGGAGGAGAGAATGGACAAAACACAAATGGAAGAGGAGGAGATGGGGAGAACAGAGTGGGAAAAGGTGATGACGACAAGAAGAAGACTGCTAAAGGTAACCCCAAATGTAGAATTTGCACAAAAAAGACATATATTAAGAGAAAAATGTAAGGAAAAGGGGACCAAAAGAAAAGATTGTGATGAAAATAGTTTTGAGGTTTTGGTGGATGTGGAAGAAGAAAATGAATGAAGTGGACATTATGGACTTATTTGCATTTAAAGCTGCTAAAAATAGCAGTATTTAATGTTAGAGGTGTAGTGAATAATTAAAAATTTGAACATTTGAAGGTAACATGTAAAAAAGCAAATGTAATATTACTACAGGAAACAAATTGGAGAGAAGAGATAATGGAGGGTTTAAAAAAGAAATGGAGTGGAGAGATTTTTATAATAATGGTGATGGGAAAAGAGGAAGAGGGGTAGCGATTTTAATTAAAAGAGGTGTGGGAGAAAAAATAAAAGTAGTGTATGATGATAAGGAGGGGAAATGTATAGCGGTGAAAATAGAAGGAGAGGAATGTGTTACTATATTTAATATAAACGCAAAGTTTTGTTTTTTAGGAAAATTAAGGAAATTGCTGTTAAGTTGGGGAATTTTGTAATAATGGGTGACTTTAATACAATTTTTAGTAAAATGGATATTACTGAAGGAATGGTTTTTAAATCTGATAGTGGGAGAAAAGAATTAAAAGGTATGATGGAAGAAAACGATTTAGTGGAAGTATGGCGAGAAAGAAATGAAGGGATAAGAGAATTTTCAAGACAACAGCTGGTGAAGGATTTCATGTGTAGAAGTAGAATTGATTTTATTTTAAGTAAAAGAGATTTAGTTGAATTTATAGACGGTATATATTATAAAGAAACTTTTCTAAGTGATCATAAGATTTTATGGGCTGAAATTGATATGAGTGGAATTAAAAAGGGGACCAGGTTTATGGATGCTAAATACTGAGATTTTGAAAAAAGAAGCATTTTGTATGAAAATAGAAGAATTGATAAAAAGAGAGATGGAAGATCAATTATACATTGAAGATAAAAGGATATGGTGGGATAATATGAAATATGAAATAAGTAAATGCACAAAGGAACATTAGGTTGATACAAAAAGCCAAAAAAGCAGAAGAATATAGAATAAGAAGGGAACTAAAAGAAGAGCAAAGTAAGCAAGGAAAGGATTCACAAAGAATTATACATTTGGAAGAAAAAATTAAAGAAATAGAGGAAAGGAAATGTAAAGGAGCGATGGTAAGAAGTAGAGCAAAGTATATAGCTGAAGGGGAAAAGTGTACAAAATTTTTCATCATGGAGAAAAATAGACAAAGATCAGGAATTATCAAAGAGTTAAGAAGTAAAGATGGAGAAAAGGTGAAAGAAACACAAGATATTTTAAAGGAAGTAAAAGATTTTTATGAAGAATTATTTAGAAGCGAGCGACTGGATCAAGAACATAAACAATTTTTCGAAGAAAGAATTAAAACAAGAGTAGATGATGATGACAAAAAGTTAGCTGAGAAAGATATTGGGAAAGAGGAAATAGAAGAGGCAATTATGCAATTGAGTAATGGGAAGAGTCCAGGAAGAGATGAGATACCAAATGAATTTTATAAGGTTTTTAGCAAAGTATTGATACCGATTTTAAAAGAAGTTTATAAGGACATTTTTAAAAGAGATGAAATGAGTACATTTATGGGGATAGGGTTGATTAAATTAATTTTTTAAAAAAAGAGGAGACACTAAAGATCTAAGAAATTATAGGCCAATAACAATGTTGAATAGTGATTTTAAAATTTTGGCAAAAATTTTAGCAAATAGATTAAAATTGATTTTACCGAACATAATTCAGACAAACCAAGCATATGCAATAAGGGGAAGAGATATTACGGATACTATTAGTAGTATAAGAGATGTGGTTAGTTTTATGATAGCAGAAAAGAAAAGAGGTTATGTGATTAGCTTGGATCTGGAGAATGCTTTTGATAGAGTTGAGCACCAATTTTTATTTGGGGTCTTAGAGCAGTATGGATTTGGGGAAACTTTTATTAAATGGATAAAGATTTTATACAAAGATGTAAGAAGTCAGATTAAATGTAATGGATTTGTGACGGAGACTTTTAAATTAACACGATCTATAAGACAAGGATGTCCACTATCGGCATTGTTATATAGCTTAGTTGCAGAAGCATTGGGGTTGGCTTTAAAAGAGGAAAAGGGAATTAAGGGAATAGGAATAGAAGGAATGGAAGAATTACAGAAAGTTTATCAATATGCAGATGATACGACTTTAATAGTAAGAGATGTGGATGATGTAAGACAATCAATGAATATAATTGAAAGGTATTGTAAGGGACCCGGAGCTAAAGTAAATATACAAAAAAAAAAAAACGTTTTTTATGAGTATAGGAGAGGTAGGAGAGAAAGTACAAAGTTTTTACTCATTTAAAGAGGAAGACAATTTGAAAATTTTAGGGGTTTGGATTGGGAAGAATGAAAAAATAGGGAGAGATTTGATGTGGGAAGAGGTGGTTGGGAAAATGGAAAGGATTTTAAATTATTGGAAATTAAGAGCACTAACATTAAAAGGGAAGGTATTGGCTTTTAATGCATTAGTACTGGCAAAAATGTGGTATGCTTTAGGGGTGGTGCCAATGCCCACATGGATTGTTAAAAGGATTAAAAATGCAGCTTTAAATTTTATTTGGGATTCTAAACCACCAAAAATAGCTTACAATACAATAATAGGAGCAGTGGGAGACGGTGGATTAGGGTTGCAAGACCCAGAGCTAAAGAAAAAGAGTTTTAGAATCAAAACAGTGAAGAAGTTTTTAAATGAAGAAAATAAGGCTGAATGGAAGAAAACGTACTCGGTTACCTAACGTAACCTCGGTTCTCTCTAGAAGAGGGAACGAGTATTGCCTAAGTATAGCTTACGCTATGGGAAAGATTCATCTTTTCGAGATATTGAAGCCAAAAAATTATCCTTAATTTTTGTATCCATTGTCAACGCAGTGCAGCAGCCAGCAGACCTAGAGCAGGCTGTCTAGCGTGCTCATAGGCTGCCCTGCGGGAACTGCAGCAGCCTATAGCTGAACCCGACGTGACGCCACGTCCAATGAAGGCGCTCGCGCCTTCACAGCGTCAGAGCCCGCCAATATGGGCGTGGCTTAGCGTATATAAGCAGGGTTCGTAGGCTGATTCTCTGGTTTTCATCGACTGAAGGCACGGCAGGTTACGCAATACTCGTTCCCTCTTCTAGAGAGAACCGAGGTTACGTTAGGTAACCGAGTACGTTCTCTTACGAGAGGTTCTCTCGTATTGCGTAAGTATAGCTTACGCTACGGGAACCCTTTGTCAACGCCATGCACGCCAGCATCCACTTATGAGTCCCAGAATTTCGGGGATCCCAGATCAGCGGGAATAAGCGCATGTACATATAAGCGCATGTATATAAGCACTCACAAGGAATACAGAGCGGCGACGCCGGTCAATGTATATAAGCATATAGCACATAACCTGATACAGTGCAGCTCAACCAGAAGAGCTAGTCATATGAGAGTAGTTTGCGCATGATAGTATCTGGGCAGAACCGACCTCTCACTAAATTGACAGTAGTTTCGCCTGTAGGGCGGGAACCTCCAGATTATAGAATCTGACAAAGGTGGAAGGGGAAGCCCAGCCCGCCGCCACACATATGTCATGAATGGAAATTCCACTGGACCATGCCCACGAAGAGGCCACGCCTCTGGTGGAATGAGCCCTGACGCCCAGGGGGCATTGCAGACCCTTTGCTGTATAGGCAGCTGCAATCGCGTCTATTATCCATCTGGATAGACTCTGTTTCGAGGCGGCGAGACCCTTGGCGCGCCCACCAAACGAAACAAAAAGCTGCTCAGAACGCCTGAAAGGGGCGGAGCGCGTAATGTAAGCTCTCAGCGCCCTGACCGGGCAGAGGAGATTAACATCACTCTCACTATCGGACGCTGGCAGAGCCGATAGCGAAATGACCTGTGCTCTGTACGGAGTGCCAATCACTTTAGGAACATAGCCGTGTCTAGGTTTGAGGATGACTTTTGAGTCATTCGGGCCAAACTCATGACACGCGGCGCTAACAGACAGCGCGTGTAAGTCCCCCACACGTTTGACTGACGACAGAGCGATCAGAAAAATGGTTTTAAGTGATAAGTACTTTAGATCCGCAGAGTCTAAAGGTTCAAAGGGGTATGCTTTCAGGGCCTCGAGGACCAAAGAAAGATCCCACATGGGAACTGAAGGGGGGCGCGGAGGATTCATCCTTCTGGCTCCTCTGAGGAAGCGGATGATGAGCTCGTTCCTGCCTATTGACCGGCCGTGCGTCGATTCTGAGAATGCTGCGACGGCTGCCACATATACTTTGAGCGTGGAAGGGGACCTTCCCTTTTCCAACAGCTCTTGAAGAAAACTGAGCAACCGCGAAACCCCACACTCCCGTGGGTCCAGGTTTTTGTCAGCGCACCATTTAGAGAACACAGACCATTTGGACGCGTAGAGCCTTCTGGTAGAAGGAGCTCTAGACTGCGTGATTGTGTTCATTACTGCGTCTGGCAGGGCAACGGGTAACCATTGGTCAACCATACGTGCAGAGACCAGCGCTCTGGATGGGGATGCCAGATCGAGCCGCGAGCTTGCGAGAGGAGATCTGCTCTCACCGGAATAGGCCACGGGGCTGTCTGTGACGTTGTCTTGTGACGCAAATAGGTCGACTTCCGCTTTGCCAAAAAGGTGCCATAGCAACTGGACTGTTTGGGGGTGCAGGGACCATTCCCCAGGGGGAACATTGTCCCTGGACAGTCTGTCTGGGCCGTCGTTCAGATGGCCTGGCACATGCGCCGCTCTCAGCGAGCCCAGGTGGTGCTGAGACCAAACGAGGAGGCGTTCTGCCAGATTGCAGAGGTTTCTGGATCTGACACCGCCCTGACGGTTCACATAGGACACTACAGACATGTTGTCCGAGCGGACTAGAACATGGTGGTCCTGTACAAACGGGAGGAAACGCTTCAGCGCATTCTCGACTGCTATCATTTCCAGACAGTTTATATGGAGGAGTTTTTCCCGGTCTGACCATAGTCCAGAGGCTGGTCTGCCTTCGAAGAGCGCGCCCCAACCCGAGTTGGACGCGTCTGTTGAGATGACCTTCCGGTATGAGACAGTCCCCATACTCACTCCCCGCTGGTACCAGTCGGCTGCTAACCAGGGCTGCAGAGCTGTGATGCAGCTCTGAGTCACTCTGATCGGGGCGCAGCCTGACTTCCAGGCTCGGTGAGACACACAAAGCAGCCAGCCAGCTTTGTAGCGGGCGCATACGTAGCAAACCCAGCTGAAGTACCGCAGAGGCTGAAGCCATGTAGCCCAGCATCCTCTGGAATGTCTTCAGAGGTGCGGTGCTGTTCTTCTGGAAAGACGCGGACAGTCGCTGAACACAGCGCGCACGCTGCGTTGACAAGCGGGCCGTCATAGCCATGGAGTCCAGTTTTATTCCTAAAAAGGAAATTGACTGACTGGGCACTAATGAGCTCTTGGTCCAGTTGACCGTGAGACCCAGGCTTTCCAGGTGACTGAGGAGCACAGCTCTGTGAGACAGTATTTCTGTCTCTGATTGTGCTAGAACCAGCCAATCGTCCAGATAGTTCAGAATTCGCATGCCCTGATTTCTCAAGGGGGCGAGTGCCGCGTCCATGCACTTCGTGAATGTACGGGGTGCTAAGGACAGACCAAACGGCTGGACGGTGTATTGATAAACCTGACCGTTGAAGGCGAATCTCAAGAATGGCCTGTGACGGGGTATTATCTGAATCTGAAAATAGGCATCCTTTAGATCGAGAGATATAAACCAGTCTCCTGGGCGAACGTGCGCGAGAAGTTGTCTGGTTGTAATCATTTTGAACGGTCTTATCATAAGAGCTTTGTTCAAATGTCTCAGATCTAGTATGGGTCTGAGACCCCCGTCCTTCTTGGGCACGAGAAAATAACGGCTGTAAAAGCCTGACTCGCTCAGAGAAGGCGGTACCGGTTCTATGGCCCTTTTGCACAGCAGCTTTGCTATTTCTGAGCGAAGTAGATGTGCTACTTCTGCATTCACTGTCGTCGCTGTCCGTGCTCGAAAGCGAGGGGGATGGCGAGCGAACTGTAACGCATAGCCCTGCTTTATTGTGCTTAGCACCCATTCTGATACCCCTGGAATCGCTTCCCATGCTTTTATATGTGTAGCTAGGGGCAGAATGGCCTCCGGGTTCTGATCGCCGCGCTGTGCGGGCTCGAGAAACTGGACCGGAGAAATGAGCGCGGCGCGCGCGCTCTCTGTGCTTGAATGGGGCGGCTCGTTGACAGCGACAGCAGGCTGTTTCGTATATAGCGTCCCGATAGCTGTGGATGGGGAGCGCTTTATAATCACTTTGTGATGTGTGAGTGGCGCCGTGGGCGGCATGTATGTTAGTAAGCGTGGGCGCTCGTGAGCGGGCATGGGACTTACATTCATAGCCTGACCGATATAAGGCTGCACTTTGTGACGCGCGTTTAACGCCGTGTGCGGAGTGCTTATTAGTAAGCGTGAGCGCTTGCAAGTGGGCACGAGACTTACATTCATATTCTGACTCATGTGAGGCTGCACTTCGTGGTGCATGCGCGGCGCTCTGTGCGAAGTGCTGTTTAGTAAGCGTGAGCGCTTGCGAGCGGGCACGAGACTTACATTCACAACATAATTTATATGAGTCTGCACTCTGTGATGCGCGTGACTTGGCCGTGTAATAGAGCGGGCAGATAGATGTGGGCACGGGCACGTGGGTACATTTTCTGCAGATAACACTCGAGCGGCATTTGCCAGCTTTGTGAGAGTGGGCTCTCTGGGTGACACGGGAAGTGCTGTGTTTGTGTGTAGGGGTGAGCACTGTGGCGTGGGCACTTTTTCTACACTTAAAACACCATCGGCGTGAGCCGGATAACCAGGCATTATGCTCTTTCTGAGATTTCTCTGGTTCGCCGTAAAAATTTTAATAGGCCTACTGTTTTTAGCAAATTAGAAATGGGTGAGGGAATGGTTTTTAAAAGTGACAAAGGAAGAAAAGAGTTAAAGTTATTAATGGAAGAAAACAATATGATCGATGTATGGAGAGAAAGAAATGAAAAAACGAGAGAATATTCAAGAAGACAATTAGTGGGGAATTTTATGTGCAAAACAAGAATTGATTTTATATTATGTACAAGGAACGTTGAGGATTTTATCAGTGGTATTAAATACGAAGAAACAAGTCTAAGCGATCATAAACCAATTTTTATGCAAATAGACTGGAGTTCTGTGAAAAGAGGGCTGGGAGTATGGGTTTTAAACACAGAGATTTTAAAGAATGAAGATTATGTTTTAAATGTTAAAGAGATTATTGAAACTGAAAAGGAGAATGAAATGTATATTGAGGATAAAAGAATATGGTGGGAAAATACAACTTTTTTAGTTAAAAAATTTACTATGAAGTACTGCAAGCTAATACAGAAAAGTAAGAGAAATACGGAGAGAGAAATAAGAGAAAAATTGAAAAAAGAATTAAATGAGAATGGGAAAGATATACAAAAAATAAAAGAATTAGAGGGTAAATTGAAAGAAATGGAAGAGGAGAAATATGAAGGAGCAAGACTAAGAAGTAAGGCAAAATATACGGTGGAGGGCGAAAAATGTACAAAGTTCTTCGATCTAGAAAAAAGTAGAGGGAAAGCGAAAATGATAAAAGAAATTAGAGGAAATAATGGAGTGGTTGTGGAAACAAACGAGGAAATACTAAAGGAAATAAAAGCATACTATGAGAATTTGTTTAGTGCAGAGGGAGTGAAAGAAGAAGAGAAACTGGAGTTACTGAAACAAATAAAAACAACCGTTGGAGATCTAGACAAAAAAGAGTGTGATGAAGAAATAAGAGACGAAGAGATAAAAAGAGCAATAAGTGAATTAAACAAAAAGAAAAGTCCGGGGATGGTTTGGGGAGTGAATTTTATATAGTTTTAAAAGATTTTTTAACTAGCATTTTAAAAGAAGTATATGTAGATATTTTTAAGAAAGGAGAACTGATTGAACGAATGGGAATGGGTTTAATGAAATTGATATACAAGCGAAAAGGAGAGAAGATAGATTTGAAGAACTACAGACTAATTACGATGTTGAATACCGACTTAAAGATTTTATCGAAAATTTTAGCCAACAGATTGAAGGAAGTAATGCCGAGTATAATAAAAACCAACCAAGCGTACGGAGTGTAAGGAAGAGACATAGCAGACACAACAATAAGCATAAAAGATACAATAAGATACATGCATGAAAAGAACAAACAAGGGTACATAATTAGTTTGGATTTTGAGAAAGCGTTTGACAGAGTAGAACATTAATTTTTATTTGATATTTTAAAAAGTTTTGGTTTTGGAGGGAATTTTATTAAATGGATAAGAATTTTATACAAAGGAGCAATAACAAAAATTAAATGTAATGGCTTTTTAACACAGTGTTTTAAAGTTACTAGATCCATAAGGCAAGGATGTCCACTTTCAGCTCTTTTATATTCATTAGTTTCTGAACCACTAGGCCTGGCCATAAAACAAGAAGAGGGAATTAATGGAATAGGTGTCGAGGGAGAAGAAAACAAAATATTTCAATATGCGGATGATACTACAGTGATAGTAAAGGATCTAGAGAGTGTTAAAAAAGCAATGAGAATCGTAGACGTGCTTTGTAAGGGATCAGGAGCAAAAGTAAATGCAGAAAAAACAGTGTATATGAGATTTGGAGGGGCAGAAGATTTAACAAATAGTCTTGCTTTTAAGGAAACAAAAGAAATGAAGATTTTAGGGGTTTTAATGGGAATAGATGAAAAGAAGGTAGGAGAAACAATGTGGGAGGAATTATTAGGGGGTATTGAAAGGAGGATGAACTTTTGGAAACTGAGAACTTTAAATTTGAAAGGGAAGGTTTTAATTCTGAACGTTTTAATGGTTTCTAAATTATGGTATGTTTTATATGTGTCATCCATGCCATTGTGGGCAGAAAAAAGGCTGAAAAAATGTTTTTTAGATTTTTTATGGGAAGGGAAGCCAGCAAGAATTGCGTACAACACATTAATAGGAGAAGTGGGGAAGGGAGGTTTGGGCTTAATGGATTTTGAACAAAGAAAGAATAGTTTAAGAGTAAAAATAATACAAAAGTACTTGAATGAAGAAAATAAAACAGCATGGAAAAAGACAATGGAATATTTTTTAAGTAAATGTGGGAATTTTACACTCGGAGATAATGTACTGTGGATGAGAGCAAAGAAATGGATGACAGAGGAGTTGCCAGATTTTTATAAGGAATTGATGAGCGCCTGGGGTAAATTTTTAACTAATGTACATTTTAATCCAAGAGGTAGAGAGAACATTTTAAATCAGCCTTTATTCTTAAACAATGGCATTTTAAATCAAGGAAAGGAGATATTTTTTAAGAAATGGTGGGAGCTGGGAATTACAAGAGTAAGAGATGTTTTATATGAATTTGGAGAAGGATTTTTACCAGTGCAGTATATTGTGGACGTAATGGAGGAGGCAAAGGAGGATTTTAGCAGACAAGAGTTAATAAACAAATATGAAATAATCAAAAAGGCAATACCCAAAGACTGGATTAAAAGGATTGAAAGTATGGAAGAAGGGACAAATGGAAAAGAAGTGTATGTAAAGTTGAGAGAAAAATTGTATGGTTTTAAAACATGTACGCTGAAGATGTTTTATGGTTTTTTTAGAGATGGTGTTTTTAAAGAACCGATTGTAAATGGATACTGGGTGCAGAAATTTAAAGATCTAAAAAAAGAGTGTATATGGAGAAACATGGGGGGGAGGTGTGTGGAAACAAAATTGGGATGTTTGGAATATTTTATAAGGCATAAAGTGTTTTTTACTGAGGCTGTTTTAAATAAAATAGGAATGAAACAAAACGCTTTGTGTAAAGTATGTCAAGAAAAGGAAGAGTGGATTTTACATATGTTTTTATATTGTAAAGAATTGGAGGAATTTTTAAAGAAATGTAAATGTTTAATTAAAGAGTTGACTGAGGAGTGGGATGAAAATGTAATGGAATGGAACAGAGTTGTGATGTTTGGTTGGGAAAAGAAGTGTGAAAACAAAAGGTTTATAAATCTGTGTGTAATGTTAATGAAAAGTGCAATATGGGAGAGAAGAACTGTGGCTAAAAAGGAAAAAATTGTGTTGGATGTTTGGACTGTGTTTAAAAGGAAAACTGAATTATATATGGAAAGACTGTATGTGTATTTTAAAGGTGAAAATATTTTGCATGCATTTTATGATGTTTTTACTAGGGATGCACCGAATCCAGATTTGTGGGGTTCGGCCGAATACCGAATCCACTGGTTAAGATTCTGCCGAATCCGAAACCGAATACCGAATCCTACTCTCATCCTCAGTCCATTAACACAGTAAACACATTAATGAAGTAAACAAAGTGGATTTTTAATTTTATTTTATTACTGTAAATAATAAACACTACTTTTACTTTTATAACTGTAAAAAAAAGAAAAGAAAAAAAAAGAATAAGCAACATTATGCATTTGAACAGCAGCGATATTGTGTAGCCTATTGTTTAGAGTCCTTGCCACCATGAGACAAATCGGCATTGCAAATTGAACATGTAGCTCGACTTGAATTGCCTTCTTTTCACTGAAAGTACTGCCAAACAACACTTTTTCTGCTCACGAGTTCTATTTTCACTTTCTCACAGCCTACTGCATTCGAACGGTCCACCTACTGTAACGAGTGGAAATAAGGTGTGGCCCCTTTAAGAACTGCGCGCTCCCCTGTTGAACTGTCTGCAGTCCGTATTGTATGTGCCGTGCGCCTCGAACACATGCCCATGTATGCGGGTTATTTCTGTTTGATGCTCATTTTTACCTTATTTTGTTAAGTAACGCTGTGGACGGTAGAACGTGTGACAGACAGTTACACAAGTTCGATTGTGGAATAAAGTGCGAGTTGTGAGATGCCAATCGCCTCCGTGAGTCTGTCTGGCCTCTGCAATAACTTTAGCTGTGAGCTATCCCTATTTTTCTTCCTGACACAACGCGTTACACTACAGGCTTGTTCGACTTGAACCGGCGCTGCATAGACAGATCAGTTTATGACATCAAAGTACCGCGAGAGCAATTCAAAAGCATAAGGAGCCGTCTGCTCTCTATTCGTTCACGCGGTACTTTGATGTCATTCACTGATCGGTGACTTCGACGTAGCGCGCGTAGTGCAAGCCTAGGGTTCGGTTCGGTGGAAAAAAATTCTGAGGTTCGGCAGAAACCGAACCCCGTTAAAAAGCCCAATATTCGGCCGAATCCGAATCCGAATCCTGGATTCGGTGCATCCCTAGTTTTTACCCCAAAAGTTTGTTGTGTTTTAAAAGATTTAATGTGGAAGCTGCCCGGAAGTGAAGAGGTTTTTTTTAAAAAAAACTGTGTATGTAAATAGAAGATATGTGATGTAGAGATGTTTGTAGAAGAAAATATGTATTTTTTTATTGTAATTATTTTTATTGTATTTTATTGATTGAAATTTCTTAATAAAAAAAAATAATAAAAATAAGGAAGCGTGCTGGGCCCATAACCCAGAGGTCAAAGGATCGAAACCATCCTCTGCTAAGAACACTTTCCTTATATAAATGCTCTGTTCTTACTTGAAGTAAAGTTGCCTCAGCTATGTGCTAAAACCCTCTGAATTTTTCACCTGTTCTAATTGTTAACAGAAGAGCTCTTCAAGTGTGCCGAAACACAAGTCCTTTCGAAAAGGTATGGGTATTGCAAGCTTATTACAGGAGCAGAGTGGTGCAGCGGAAGCGTGCTGGGCCCATAACCCAGAGGTTGATGGATCGAAACCATCCTCTGCTAAGACCACTTTCACTATATATATATTCTGTGTTCCTACTTGAAGAAAAGTTGCCTCAGCTGTGTGCTAAAACACTCTGCATTTTTCACCTGTTCTAATTGATGACAGAAGGTCTCTTTAAATGTGCCTAAACCCAAGTCATTTTGAAAACAGTAGGGTATGTCGAGCCTGTTGCCGTAAGCAGAGTGGCGCAGCGGAAGCGTGCTGGCCCCATAACCCAGGGCTAGATGGATCGAAACCATTCTCTGCTAAGGCTCCTTTATTTATGTACATGTTTTATTCCAAATAAGGAGCAACTTCCACATCCCTCGCGTTTGTTCAGAAAATCTGTGTGTTTGTGTGTATGCCCTGTTCAAACCACTCATGGACTAAGCCACCTGAATAAGATGAACAATTAGCAGGGCAAGCGAGTCACTGAAAAGTCGCCTCAGCTGTGTGCTAAAACACTCGGCATTTTTCAACAGTTCTAATTGTTGACAGAAGAGCTATTCAAGTGTGCCGAAATGCAAGTCATTTCGAAAAGGTATGGGTATTGCAAGCTTATTATTGGAGCAGAGTGGCGTAGCGGAAGCGTGCTGGGCCCATAACCCAGAGGTCGATGGATCGAAACCATCCTCTGCTAAGAACACTTTACTTATATAAATGCCCTGTTCTTACTTGAAGAAAAGTGTGCTAAAACCCTCTGAATTTTTCACCTGTTCTAATTGTTGACAGAAGAGCTCTTCAAGTGTGTCGAAACGCAAGTCCTTTCGAAAAGGTATGGGTATTGCAAGCTTATTAAAGGAGCAGAGTGGCGCAGCGGAAGAGTGCTGGGCCCATAACCCAGAGGTCGATGGATCGAAACCGTCCTCTGTTAAGACCACTTTCACTATATACATGCTGTGTTCCTACTTAAAGAAAAGTTGCCTCAGCTGTGTGCTAAAACCCTCTGAATTTTTCACCTGTTCTAATTGTTGACAGAAGAGCTCTTCAAGTGTGCCGAAACACAAGTCCTTTCGAAAAGGTATGGGTATTGCAGGCTTATTATAGGAGCAGAGTGGCGCAGCGGAAGTGTGCTGGACCCATAACCCAGAGGTCGATGGATTGAAACCATCCTCTGCTAAGACCACTTTCACTATATACATGCTGTGTTCCTACTTGAAGAAAAGTTGCCTCAGCTGTGTGCTAAAACACTCTGCATTTTTCATCTGTTCTAATTGATGACAGAAAAGCTCTTCAAATGTGCCGAAACACAAGTCTTTTTGAAAAGGTATGGGTATTGCAAACTTGTTACAGGGAGCAGAGTGGCGCAGCGGAAGCGTGCTGGGCCCATAACCCAGAGGTCGATGGATCGAAACCATCCTCTGCTAAGAACACTTTACTTATATAAATGCCCCGTTCTTACTTGAAGAAAAGTCGCCTCAGCTGTGTGCTAAAACACTCGGCATTTTTCAACAGTTCTAATTGTTGACAGAAGAGCTATTCAAGTGTGCCGAAACGCAAGTCCTTTCAAAAAGGTATGGGTATTGCAAGCTTATTGTTGGAGCAGAGTGGCGCAGAGGAAGCGTGCTGGTCCCCTAACCCAGAGGTCGATGGATCGAAACCATCCTCTGCTAAGAACACTTTACTTATATAAATTCCCTGTTCTTACTTGAAGAAAAGTGTGCTAAAACCCTCTGAATTTTTCACCTTTTCTAATTGTTGACAGAATAGCTCTTCAAGTGTGTCGAAACGCAAGTCCTTTCGAAAAGGTATGGGTATTGCAAGCTTATTAAAGGAGCAGAGTGGAGCAGCGGAAGAGTGCTGGGTCCATAACCCAGAGGTCGATGGATCGAAACCATCCTCTGCTAAGACCACTTTCACTATATACAGGTCCTTCTCAAAAAATTAGCATATTGTGATAAAGTTCATTATTTTCAGTTACAAGTTCATAAAAATTAAACTTTCATATATTTTAGATTCATTGCACACCAACTGAAATATTTCAGGTCTTTTATTGTTTTAATACGGATGATTTTGGCATACAGCTCATGAAAACCCCAAATTCCTATCTCAAAAAATTAGCATATCATGAAAAGGTTCTCTAAACGAGCTATTAACCTAATCATCTGAATCAACTAATTAACTCTAAACACCTGCAAAAGATTCCTGAGGCTTTTAAAAACTCCCAGCCTGTTTCATTACTCAAAACCGCAATCATGGGTAAAACTGCTGGAATAGTCTTACGAAAAGGTATGGGTATTGCAAGCTTACTATTGGAGCAGAGTGGTGCAGCAGAAGCGTGCTGGCCCCACAACCCAGGGCTAGATGGATCGAAACCTGTCTCTGCTAAGGCTCCTTTACTTATGTACATGTTTTATTCCAAATAAAGAGCAACTTCCACATCCCTCGCGTTTGTTCAGAAAATCTGTGTGTTTGTGTGTATGCCCTGTTCAAACCCCTCATTGACTAAGCCACCTGAATAAGATGAACGATTAACAGGGCAAGCGAGTCATGCCCCACTAGCCTGTCGAAGTATTCGTTCACCCGGATTACTTTGTCTGCTGGCCTTATTTATATGCCAATGCTGTTGTCGTCACTGAAGCTAAAGCAATTGGGGCACATGAGCAGAGATATTTGACAGCCCCAGTGGCCTAATGGATAAGGTACTGGCCTCCTAAGCCAGGGATTGTGGGTTCGAGTCCCATCTGGGGTGGTTTACAGCAGAGTGGTGCAGCGGAAGCGTGCTGGGCCCATAACCCAGAGGACGATGGATCAAAACCATCCTCTGCTAAGAACACTTTCCTAATATAAATGCTCTGTTCTTACTTGAAGAAAAGTTGCCTCAGCTGTGTAAGAAAAACCCTCTGCCTTTTTCACCTGTTCTAATTGATGCCAGAAGAGCTCTTCAAATCTGCTGAAACGCAAGTCCTTTCGAAAAAGTATGGGTATTGCAAACTTGTTACATGGAGCAGAGTGGCGCAGCGGAAGCGTGCTGGGCCCATAACCCAGAGGTCGATGGATCGAAACCGTCCTCTGCTAAGAACACTTTCCTTATATAAATGCTCTGTTCTTGAAGAAAAGTTGCCTCAGCTGTGTACGAAAAACCCTCTGCATTTTTCACCTGTTCTAATTGTTGACAGAAGAGCTCTTCAAGTGTGCAGAAACACAAGTCCTTTTGAAAAGGTATGGGTATTGCAGACTTGTTACAAGGAGCTGAGTGGCGCAGCGGAAGTGTGCTGGGCCCATAACCCAGAGGTCGTTGGATCGAAACCATCCTCTGCTAAGAACACTTTCCATATTTAAATGCTCTGTTCTTACTTGAAGAAAAGTTGCTTCAGCTGTGTGCTAAAACACTCTGCATTTTCACCTGTTCTAATTGATGACAGAAGAGCTCTTCAAATGTGCCTAAACCCAAGTCATTTTAAAAACAGTAGGGTATGTCGAGCCTGTTGTCATAAGCAGAGTGGCACAGCGGAAGCGTGCTGGCCCTACAATCCAGGGTTAGATGGATCGAAACCTTTCTCTGCTAAGGCTCCTTTACTTATGTACATGTTTTATTCCAAATAAAGAGCAACTTCCACATCCCTCGCGTTTGTTCAGAAAATCTGTGTGTTTGTGTGTATGCCCTGTTCAAACCCCTCATTGACTAAGCCACCTGAATAAGATGAACAATTTGTAGGGCAAAAGAGTCATGACCCACTAGTCTGTCGAAGTATTCATTCATCCGGATTACTTTGTCTGCTGGCCTTGTTTAAATGCCAATGCTGTTGTTGTCACTGAAGCTAAAACAATTGGGGCACATGAGCACAGATATTTGACAGCCCCAGTGGCCTAATGGATAAGGCACTGGCCTCCTAAGCCAGGTATTGTGGGTTCCAGTCCCATCTTGGGTGGTCTACAGCAGAGTGGCGCAGCGGAAGAATGCTGGGCCCGTAACCCAGAGGTCAATGGATCGAAACCATCCTCTGCTAAGAACACTTTCCTGACATAAATGCTCTTTTCTTACTTGAAGAAAAGTTGCCTCAGCTGTGTACGAAAAACCCTCTGCCTTTTTCACCTGTTCTAATTGATGCCAGAAGAGCTCTTCAAATCTGCTGAAACGCAAGTCCTTTCGAAAAAGTATGGGTATTGCAAACTTGTTACATGGAGCAGAGTGGCGCAGCGAAAGCGTGCTGGGCCCATAACCCTGAGGTCGATGGATCGAAACCGTCCTCTGCTAAGAACACTTTCCTTATATAAATGCTCTGTTCTTACTTGAACAAAAGTTGCCTCAGCTGTGTACGAAAAACCCTCTGCATTTTTCACCTGTTCTAATTGTTGACAGAAGAGCTCTTCAAGTGTGCCGAAACACAAGTCCTTTCGAAAAGGTATGGGTATTGCAAACTTGTTACAGGTAGCAGAGTGGCGCAGCCGAAGCGTGCTGGGCCCATAACCCAGAGGTCGATGGATCGAAACCATCCTCTGCTAAGACCACTTTCACTGTATACATGCTGTGTTCCTACTTGAAGAAAAGTTGCCTCAGCTGTGTGCTAAAACACTCCGCATTTTTCATCTGTTCTAATTGATGACAGAAAATCTGTTCAAATGTGCCGAAACGCAAGTCTTTTTGAAAAGGTATGGGTATTGCAAGCTTGTTACTGGGAGCAGAGTGGCGCAACGGAAGCGTGCTGGGCCCATAACCCAGAGGTCGATGGATCGAAACCATCCTCTGCTAAGAACACTTTACTTATATAAATGCCCCATTCTTACTTGAAGAAAAGTCGCCTCAGCTGTGTGCTAAAACACTCGGCAATTTTCAACAATTCTAATTGATGACAGAAGAGCTATTCAAGTGTGCCGAAACGCAAGTCCTTTCGAAAAGGTATGGGTATTGGAGCAGAGTGGCGCAGCGGAAGCGTGCTGGGCCCATAACCCAGAGGTCGATGGGTCGAAACCATCCTCTGCTAAGAACACTTTACTTATATACATGCCCTGTTCTTACTTGAAGAAAAGTGTGCTAAAACCCTCTGAATTTTTCACCTGTTCTAATTGTTGACAGAAGAGCTCTTCAAGTTTTCTTACTTGAAGAAAAGTGTGCTAAAACCCTCTGAATTTTTCACCTGTTCTAATTGTTGACAGAAGAGCTCTTCAAGTGTGTCGAAACGCAAGTCCTTTCGAAAAGGTATGGGTATTGCAATCTTATTAAAGGAGCAGAGTGGCGCAGCGGAAGAGTGTTGGGCCCATAACCCAGAGGCTGATGGGTCGAAACCATCCTCTGCTAAGAACACTTTACTTATATAAATGCCCTGTTCTTACTTGAAGAAAAGTGTGCTAAAACCCTCTGAATTTTTCACCTGTTCTAATTGTTGACAGAAGAGCTCTTCAAGTTTTCTTACTTGAAGAAAAGTGTGCTAAAACCCTCTGAATTTTTCACCTGTTCTAATTGTTGACAGAAGAGCTCTTCAAATGTGCCGAAACGCAAGTCCTTTCGAAAAGGTATGGGTATTGCAAGCTTATTAAAGGAGCAGAGTGGAGCAGCGGAAGAGTGCTGGGTCCATAACCCAGAGGTCGATGGATCGAAACCATCCTCTGCTAAGACCACTTTCACTATATACAGGTCCTTCTCAAAAAATTAGCATATTGTGATAAAGTTCATTATTTTCAGTTACAAGTTCATAAAAATTAAACTTTCATATATTTTAGATTCATTGCACACCAACTGAAATATTTCAGGTCTTTTATTGTTTTAATACGGATGATTTTGGCATACAGCTCATGAAAACCCAAAATTCCTATCTCAAAAAATTAGCATATCATGAAAAGGTTCTCTAAACGAGCTATTAACCTAATCATCTGAATCAACTAATTAACTCTAAACACCTGCAAAAGATTCCTGAGGCTTTTAAAAACTCCCAGCCTGTTTCATTACTCAAAACCGCAATCATGGGTAAGACTGCTGGAATAGTCTTACGAAAAGGTATGGGTATTGCAAGCTTACTATTGGAGCAGAGTGGTGCAGCAGAAGCGTGCTGGCCCCACAACCCAGGGCTAGATGGATCGAAACCTGTCTCTGCTAAGGCTCCTTTACTTATGTACATGTTTTATTCCAAATAAAGAGCAACTTCCACATCCCTCGCGTTTGTTCAGAAAATCTGTGTGTTTGTGTGTATGCCCTGTTCAAACCCCTCATTGACTAAGCCACCTGAATAAGATGAACGATTAACAGGGCAAGCGAGTCATGCCCCACTAGCCTGTCGAAGTATTCGTTCACCCGGATTACTTTGTCTGCTGGCCTTATTTATATGCCAATGCTGTTGTCGTCACTGAAGCTAAAGCAATTGGGGCACATGAGCAGAGATATTTGACAGCCCCAGTGGCCTAATGGATAAGGTACTGGCCTCCTAAGCCAGGGATTGTGGGTTCGAGTCCCATCTGGGGTGGTTTACAGCAGAGTGGTGCAGCGGAAGCGTGCTGGGCCCATAACCCAGAGGACGATGGATCAAAACCATCCTCTGCTAAGAACACTTTCCTAATATAAATGCTCTGTTCTTACTTGAAGAAAAGTTGCCTCAGCTGTGTAAGAAAAACCCTCTGCCTTTTTCACCTGTTCTAATTGATGCCAGAAGAGCTCTTCAAATCTGCTGAAACGCAAGTCCTTTCGAAAAAGTATGGGTATTGCAAACTTGTTACATGGAGCAGAGTGGCGCAGCGGAAGCGTGCTGGGCCCATAACCCAGAGGTCGATGGATCGAAACCGTCCTCTGCTAAGAACACTTTCCTTATATAAATGCTCTGTTCTTGAAGAAAAGTTGCCTCAGCTGTGTACGAAAAACCCTCTGCATTTTTCACCTGTTCTAATTGTTGACAGAAGAGCTGTTCAAATGTGCCGAAACGCAAGTCTTTTTGAAAAGGTATGGGTATTGCAGACTTGTTACAAGGAGCTGAGTGGCGCAGCGGAAGCGTGCTGGGCTCATAACCCTGAGGCCGATGGATCGAAACCATCCTCTGCTAAGAACACTTTACTTATATAAATGCCCCGTTCTTACTTGAAGAAAAGTCGCCTCAGCTGTGTGCTAAAACACTCGGCAATTTTCAACAGTTCTAATTGTTGACAGAAGAGCTATTCAAGTGTGCCGAAATGCAAGTCCTTTCGAAAAGGTATGGGTATTGCAAGCTTACTATTGGAGCAGAGTGGCGCAGCGGAAGCGTGCTGGGCCCATAACCCAGAGGTTGATGGATCGAAACCATTCTCTGCTAAGAACACTTTACTTATATACATGCCCTGTTCTTACTTGAAGAAAAGTGTGCTAAAACCCTCTGAATTTTTCACCTGTTCTAATTGTTGACAGAAGACCTCTTCAAGTGTTCTTACTTGAAGAAAAGTGTGCTAAAACCCTCTGAATTTTTCACCTGTTCTAATTGTTGACAGAAGAGCTCTTCAAGTGTGTCGAAACGCAAGTCCTTTCGAAAAGGTATGGGTATTGCAATCTTGTTAAAGGAGCAGAGTGGCGCAGCGGAAGAGTGCTGGGCCCATAACCCAGAGGTCGATGGATCGAAACCATCCTCTGCTAAGACTACTTTCACTATATACGTGCTGTGCTCCTACTTAAAGAAAAGTTTCCTCAGCTGTGTGCTAAAACACTCGGCATTTTTCACGTGTTCTAATTGTTCACAGAAGAGCTATTCAAGTGTGCCGAAATGCAAGTCCTTTCGAAAAGGTATGGGTATTGCAAGCTTACTATTGGAGCAGAGTGGCGCAGCGGAAGCGTGCTGGCCCCACAACCCAGAGGTCGATGGATCGAAACCATCCTCTGCTAAGACCACTTTCACTGTATACATGCTGTGTTCCCACTTGAAGAAAAGTTGCCTCAGCTGTGTGCTAAAACTCTCTGCATTTTTCACCTGTTCTAATTGATGACAGAAAAGCTATTCAAGTGTGCCGAAACGCAAGTCTTTTTGAAAAGGTATGGGTATTGCAAACTTGTTACAGGGAGCAGAGTGGCGCAGTGGAAGCGTGCTGGGCCCATAACCCAGAGGTCGATGGATCGAAACCATCCTCTGCTAAGAACACTTTCCTTATTTAAATGCTCTGTTCTTTCTTGAAGAAAAGTTGCCTCAGCTGTGTGCGAAAAACCTTCTGCCTTTTTCACCTGTTCTAATTGATGACAGAAGAGCTCTTCAAATCTGCCAAAACGCAAGTCCTTTCGAAAAGGTATGGTTATTGCAAACTTGTTACATGGAGCAGAGTGGCGCAGCGGAAGCGTGCTGGGCCTATAACCCAGAGGACGATGGATCGAAACCATCCTCTGCTAAGACCACTTTCACTATATACATGCTGTGTTCCCACTTGAAGAAAAGTTTCCTCAGCTGTGTGCTAAAACACTCTGCATTTTTCACCTGTTCTAATTGTTGACAGAAGAGCTCTTCAAATCTGCCGAAACGCAAGTCCTTTCGAAAAGGTATGGGTATTGCAAACTTGTTACATGGAGCAGAGTGGCGCAGCGGAAGCGTGCTGGGCCCATAACCCTGAGGTCGATGGATCGAAACCATCCTCTCCTAAGACTACTTTCACTATATACGTGCTGTGTTCCCACTTGAAGAAAAGTTGCCTCAGCTGTGTGTTAAAACACTCTGCATTTTTCACCTGTTCTAATTGATGACAGAAGAGCTCTACAAATGTGCTGAAACGCAAGTCCTTTTGAAAAGGTATGGGTATTGCAAACTTGTTACAGGGAGAAGAGTGGCGCAGCGGAAGCATGCTGGGCCCATAACCCAGATGTCGATGGATCGAAACCATTCTCTGCTGAGACCACTTTCACTATATACATGCTGTGTTCCCACTTGAAGAAAAGTTGCCTCAGCTGTGTGCTAAAACACTCTGCATTTTTCACCTGTTCTAATTGATGACAGAAGAGCTCTTCAAATGTGCTGAAACGCAAGTCCTTTCGAAAAGGTATGGGTATTGCAAACTTGTTACAGTGAGAAGAGTGGCGCAGCGGAAGCATGCTGGGCCTATAACTCTGAGGTCGATGGATCGAAACCGTCCTCTGCTAAGACCACTTTCACTATATACATGCTGTGTTCCTACTTGAAGAAAAGTTGCTTCAGCTATGTGCTAAAACCCTCCAAATTTTTCACCTGTTCTAATTGTTGACAGAAGAGCTCTTCAAGTGTGCGGAAACACAAGTCCTTTCGAAAAGGTATGGGTATTGCAAGCTTATTATAGGAGCAGAGTGGCGCAGCGGAAGCGTGCTGGGCCCATAACCAAGAGGTCGATGGATCGAAACCATCCTCTGCTAAGAACACTTTCCTTATATACAGGTCCTTCTCAAAAAATTAGCATATTGTGATAAAGTTCATTATTTTCCATAATGTAATGATAAAAATTAAACTTTCATATATTTTAGATTCATTGCACACCAACTGAAATATTTCAGGTCTTTTATTGTTTCAATACTGATGATTTTGGCATACAGCTCATGAAAACCCAAAATTCCTATCTCAAAAAATTAGCATATCATGAAAAGGTTCTCTAAACGAGCTATTAACCTAATCATCTGAATCAACTAATTAACTCTAAACACCTGCAAAAGATTCCTGAGGCTTTTAAAAACTCCCAGCCTGTTTCATTACTCAAAACCGCAATCATGGGTAAGACTGCCGACCTGACTGCTGTCCAGAAGGCCATCATTGACACCCTCAAGCAAGAGGGTAAGACACAGAAAGAAATTTCTGAACAAATAGGCTGTTCCCAGAGTGCTGTATCAAGGCACCTCAGTGGGAAGTCTGTGGGAAGGAAAAAGTGTGGCAAAAAACGCTGCACAACGAGAAGAGGTGACCGGACCCTGAGGAAGATTGTGGAGAAGGACCGATTCCAGACCTTGGGGGACCTGCGGAAGCAGTGGACTGAGTCTGGAGTAGAAACATCCAAAGCCACCGTGCACAGGCGTGTGCAGGAAATGGGCTACAGGTGCCGCATTCCCCAGGTCAAGCCACTTTTGAACCAGAAACAGCGGCAGAAGCGCCTGACCTGGGCTACAGAGAAGCAGCACTGGACTGTTTGCTCATTTGAAAGCAAATTTTGCATGTCATTCGGAAATCAAGGTGCCAGAGTCTGGAGGAAGACTGGGGAGAAGGAAATGCCAAAATGCCTGAAGTCCAGTGTCAAGTACCCACAGTCAGTGATGGTCTGGGGTGCCATGTCAGCTGCTGGTGTTGGTCCACTGTGTTTTATCAAGGGCAGGGTCAATGCAGCTAGCTATCAGGAGATTTTGGAGCACTTCATGCTTCCATCTGCTGAAAAGCTTTATGGAGATGAAGATTTCATTTTTCAGCATGACCTGGCACCTGCTCACAGTGCCAAAACCACTGGTAAATGGTTTACTGACCATGGTATTACTGTGCTCAATTGGCCTGCCAACTCTCCTGACCTGAACCCCATAGAGAATCTGTGGGATATTGTGAAGAGAAAGTTGAGAGATGCAAGACCCAACACTCTGGATGAGCTTAAGGCCGCTATCGAAGCATCCTGGGCCTCCATAACACCTCAGCAGTGCCACAGGCTGATTGCCTCCATGCCACGCCGCATTGAAGCAGTCATTTCTGCAAAAGGATTCCCGACCAAGTATTGAGTGCATAACTGAACATAATTATTTGAAGGCTGACTTTTTTTTGTAATAAAAACACTTCTTTTATTGGTCGGATGAAATATGCAAATTTTTTGAGATAGGAATTTTGGGTTTTCATGAGCTGTAAGTCAAAATCATCAGTATTAAAACAATAAAAGACCTGAAATATTTCAGTTGGTGTGCAATGAATCTAAAATATATGAAAGTTTAATTTTTATCATTACATTATGGAAAATAATTAACTTTATCACAATATGCTAATTTTTTTAGAAGGATCTGTAAATGCTCTGTTCTTACTTGAAGGAAAGTTGCCTCAGCTGTGTACGAAAAACCTTCTGCCTTTTTCACCTGTTCTAATTGATGACAGAAAAGCTCTTCAAATCTCCCGAAACGCAAGTCCTTTCGAAAAGGTATGGGTATTGCAAACTTGTTACATGGAGCAGAGTGGCGCAGCGGAAGCGTGCTGGACCCATAACCCAGAGGTCGATGGATCGAAACCATCTTCTGCTAAGACCACTTTCACTGTATACATGCTGTGTTCCCACTTGAAGAAAAGTTGCTTCAGCTGTGTGCTAAAACACTGTAACGACAATGAGTCTTACATTAAATTCATTAACATTAGTAGCCAGTTGTCATAAGCAGAGTGGCGCAGTGGAAGCGTGCTGGCCCCACAACCCAGGGCTAGATGGATCGAAACCTTTCTCTGCTAAGGCTCCTTTACTTATGTACATGTTTTATTCCAAATAAAGAGCAACTTCCACATCCCTCGCGTTTGTTCAGAAAATCTGTGTGTTTGTGTGTATGCCCTGTTCAAACCCCTCATTGACTAAGCCACCTGAATAAGATGAACAATTAGCAGGGCAAGCGAGTCATGCCCCACTAGCCTGTCAAAGTATTCGTTCACCCGGATTACTTTGTCTGCTGGCCTTGTTTATATGCCAATGCTGTTGTTGTCACTGAAGCTAAAGCAATTGGGGCACATGAGCAGAGATATGGGGGAGATGGGGCCCATCAGCGGAAGCGTGCTGGGCCCATAACCCAGAGGTCGATGGATCGAAACCATCCTCTGCTAAGACCACTTTCACTATGTACATGCTGTGTTCCTACTTGAAGAAAAGTTGCTTCAGCTGTGTGCTAAAACACTGTAACGACAATGAGTCTTACATTAAATTCATTAACATTAGCTCAAATGATATATAGGGAATTTTAATAATTAATCATGAATATGATTAATATTGCATATTACAGTTAAATTATCGAAGTTGAAAATAGATCGATTGTATATATGAATGATCAATCACAACGAATTATAATTCCTCATTCATATATCAATGGTCCCTTTCCAGATCGATTATATGAGATAACCTTTAATGGAATTAATTTAGCTATCGAACAATCTGTTTGTCCAGCAAACGGCCGTAAGATTAACTTATCAACTTCTCAACAAAGTTATCCCTTCTTATAAACTCCAAGAAATATCAATCTTCTAGCCGTGAACATTAATTTTCCTGTGTTTATAAGATTAAACTACTCAAAGTAGTCCATAATAAAAGCTTTTGTAGCTAAAGGATCACATTTCATTGACTTTGTAAAATGAGCATTTTAGACAATTAGCAATCAAGAATATAATGGTTTTAATAAAATGAAACTACGGATACAGAATTCTACATTTAAACACGGGATACATGTATGTACAGTAAACAGTAAAACTAATGAGACAGACGAATAACGAACGGGAGTGAGAGAGAGAGAGAGAGAGAGAGAGAGAGAGAGAGAGAGAGAGAGAGAGAGGATGAGAAAGTGAAACTAATGGTCAGGATGAGAGAGATCACCGGGGTGATCGCAGCATGGCAAAAATCACAGACAACGTAACCCTTAGAGAGACAACAAGAAATCACATCAATCAAATCAAACCAATAACCTATACTTGCGTATGGTTCTCTTTGTGTTGCTGAGGAACGCAGAGTCGTGTGCGTGTTTGTCCTTCGGCGCTATAGGCTTGTTCTCTCGTGTCTTCCGGGGCGAGCAGACTCGCGGGAAGTTTTAAAGGTTCACCGAACGTGAAGTTACCAAAGAAATAATTCAGAGTTCATCTCCCTCGTGGAAGGAGAGGCGAATATGAAAATAAAACTTAGTAAAGAAAGGAAAAACGGAGATGAGAGCTCACACTCCCCTCTTCTTCCGTTGAGCGCAGCTTGCGTGTTTCCTTTAAGAGCCGCGGGGATTTCAAAGAGTCCTTTTAAAGTTGAAGTTGCAGGCTGTTCATTTCACTGAACGTAGGAAAGGTCTGAAGACGAAAATAAAGAAAAGACTTAAAGAAAAAAAATAGAAACGGAGGAAAACTCCCTAACGGGAGTCATGGGTCTTCTCTCTGGAAACGTAAGTGCTCACTTGTGCTCTGGTGCTCCGGTGCTTCGGTGCTAAACTTCTGTGTCAGTCTTTTATGGAGAGGAGGGGTTCACGCCTGCTTCGCGTACGTGAACCAATTATCTTAGAGTGTCTCGAGCGGGAAAAGTTCTTCTTTGTCTTGTCAGGATAATTTGTGATGGTATGAAATTTTGTCATTTCTACCCAGAAAGATTGTACACACAGAACAATACATTTTACTGTAATATCCTATGTATGACTTGTTTAGTCAAAACAAGACGGTCAAACAGGTACCAAGAATGGCCGGAAAGAGTAGAAGAAACGTAAAGTTACATTCATATGCAGAATTACACACATTTAATGTTCACTCACACGACTATAAAGCCATAATACCGGCTACCATGACCTAGGAAAGATCAAATTCAGGTTTATACATTTCTTAAGTGGTTGTACTTATAGAAAATATAAGATTGCAGAGTCTATTCCTCTTTCTTTATCAGAATTCAAGTGGGAGCTGTGATTCCCTTGGAATTCCTTTTGGGGGTCATAAAGTTTATGACCTAGCAAGAGGGGGAGTTACCGAAGGTGATCCTGTTAGGGATAACTTTGTTGAGAAGTTGATAAGTTAATCTTACGGCCGTTTGCTGGACAAACAGATTGTTCGATAGCTAAATTAATTCCATTAAAGGTTATCTCATATAATCGATCTGGAAGGGGACCATTGATATATGAATGAGGAATTATAATTCGTTGTGATTGATCATTCATATATACAATCGATCTATTTTCAACTTTGATAATTTAACTGTAATATGCAATATTAATCATATTCATGATTAATTATTAAAATTCCCTATATATCATTTGAGCTAATGTTAATGCATTTAATGTAAGACTCATTGTCGTTACAACACTGCATTTTTCACCTGTTCTAATTGATGACAGAAGAGCTCTTCAAGTGTGCCTAAACCCAAGTCATTCTGAAAACAGTAGGGTATGTCGAGCCTGTTGTCATAAGCAGAGTGGCGCAGCGGAAGCGTGCTGGCCCCACAACCCAGGGCTAGATGGATTGAAACCTTTCTCTGCTAAGGCTCCTTTACTTATGTACATTAGTGTTGTGCCGATAGACGATAGTATCGTGTTTCAACGATAGTCTGAGATATCGCCGATGGCAGATGCATTTGACGATATCAATACGATAATTGGCTCGTTTTACCATATGTATTAAATTATTATTATTATAAAGCTAGTATTGTTATTAAATTAATATTAGGAACTACAATTCATTGGCCTATGTCTAAATTCATAACGACATCACCATATAGCCTAACACTTGCGACAACACCGACACATGCGTATGAGGACTCCTCTAAGAAAATGTTTTTAAAACAGACTAAAAAACTACATCCCACATCAAAATTGAATTGCAAGGTGATCCATTCACAAACTGTCAAGAGTGCTTGTTTTAACAGACGCATCATTCTTATACAGAGCCAAGATGAAGACGGCATCGTTGTTCGTCAGTATTTTGTTTCCATAGCACACTAACAAAACGTTTAATGACACTAATAACACTAAAAACAATACAATTACTAAATATTAATAATAATAATAATAATATCACTAAAATTATATAGCCTAGGCCTAATAACAGTCTTTAGTACACGAACACAGCACAACTCTGCCATCTGTGAAAATCAAAAGCAGCTTCAAACACTTGTTTAACAAGATTCTTCTAATTTTTTCACTGTCATTAATGACGGTCCACAAGAGAAATATTAGGCCAGTAAATTAAGATAGTCGCTATACCGTTATATCCATCGTCATCCCTGAAAGAATGCGGCGTTAATGCAGCGACAGATGCCGAAAGCTCAGTCCGTTTCTACTTTCACTTTTCAGGGAACGAGTGCGTTTACATGCACGTTCTTAACCCGATTATGCTGAATAAACTGACAATGCATGTGGTCATGTAAACGCATTAACCCGTTTTCCTTTATCGGAGTCAAGTCATAAGTTAAAGTATAAACCGATTTGCCCCTTACTCTGATTTCTCCCGGCATTTAAAGGTCCCGTTCTTCGCGATTCCATTTTTCAAACTTTAGTTAGTGTGTAATGTTGCTGTTAGAGCATAAATAATACCTCTAAAATTATAAAGCACAAAGTTCAGTGCCTAGCGAGATATTTTATTTAACAGAAGTCCCCTTTCAAAGCCTACAGCGAACGTGCGGTTTGGACTACATCCCTCTACTTCCGTTTTCAATGACGTAATTAGAACCGTTTTTTGACTTATCTCCGCCCACAGGAATACACAAAAAGGGGGCGTGGTCAGTGTGGCCAGATGTACGATAATTATCGTATTTGTACGATATTTTTGACCTCTGTACGATGTACGATCAATAATGAAAAAAATCCCATAATGTACGATAATTTCAGAGTTTTCAGTCGTTCGTCCAAACACACATCCTACCGCTTCTCTCTCTGACCCAGAATCATTTTGCAGGCTCGCCTGCCTGCACGCAAGCACGCATACACACACACACACACACACACACACAGGCACCACACGGCGTCAACACGTTTGTTTGGCCTTCCCAGGGACGCTGTGCTTAGAGAGATCAATGGTTACAATTTATGTTTAACTCGGTTCCCGAAAAATATAATCCTCATTTAAAACTATGTGCAGCACATTTTGCCGAGGACAGCTTCCTCAATCTCAATCAGTTTAATGCCGGATTTGCACAAAGATTGTTCTTGAAAGATGGAGCAGTTCCCTCTTTGTCTGGAAAAGGCGTTGTTTATGGACCACAACCGGTAAGTGTATTTTATTATTTAAGTTGGTGCGTTTAATCGTTTCTGTAACTCATTACACAAAGTGTAACGCTGTTTAGCTTTGTTAACTAGATGGGAATTGAAACTAATCCAACAAACCTTTTAAATAAGTGTAGTAATTCAATCAGACACCATCGATTGTTGGTGTTTGTAATGATCAGTTTAAATTATTTGTTGATTATATCTAATGTTTACTGTTCCTTATGCTGGTTGAAAGTCTCCTCATATCCTGATAGCAATCACAGTGTTAAGCGGTCTAACACAAATACCATTTCTCAAAATCAGGTACGCCAATATTGTTTATATAAAATATTATTTATTGAACAATAATAGTTAGTGAACAATAACAGCCATTATACAAGAATATAAAGTTTGTAGAATAGCAAACAGACAAGCCAACAATTCAGTCAAAGTACAAAGGTTTAATAAAAATATAAAGTTATAAAACTTAACTTTGCCCTCAGTCAAAACTATTTGATTGGGAGCAAATAACAGATTTGTAATATCATTTACACTATCTACATTGCATTTTCATGTGTGGTCACCAAATACTGCTAGATGAAAATATTCCTTCCTCAAAACAAGGAGCCAGACAAAGTATCTAAAGCATTGTGGGAGCCTCATATCAGCTGTTAGATGTACAGCAGAAGGAGGAAGCAGCCGAAGACTGAAACTCTGTGGATCCGGTGCAGGATCTGTGGAGAGGGCCGTGGCAGAAGCAGCTTTCACAGGAACTTCTGGCATTCCTCTTCATGTCTTATTCTGTGACCTGAAACAAACAAACATTAAAGGTTACAGTCATAGATTACAATTAGAAGAAAACATTTTTAAAATCTTTAAAATCAAAAGTGAATATAATCTTCAAAATCATTTGTAGCTGATCTTAGGCTCATTACCTTAAACCATTCATGTCGAAGGATTTTCCTCAAATAAATGCGTTGTCTTGGGCTTTCCTTCAGGAGGGATCGGATCAGGAGGCAGCATTCTGTGCAGAACGACAGAAGTGAGTCCGATTATTACCTTCAACTTTACACCTGCTGTCTGTGTGTTAAGCTGGAAGATTCGACTATTCTATAAAGTACGGTCAGAAAATCTGAAAAAAAATGCTTGTATTATGCAATATCTATCTTTTGGTGTTACTTTTTCGTAATGTCTTTGTTTTGTATGATTTAAATTACAGTTGTTCTTCTTTGTTGTGATGAATGCCATCTTACCGTTGGACAAGCCCGGCTCAGACCAGATGTCTTCATCCATCATTCGCCGGTCTCTTGCTTCTGTAAAGCGTCCACACACCAGCAGGAATAAGAGCACTCCCAGAGACCACACAGTCGCTGGTTTCCCGTGGTACTTGCCCTCTGTGCAGGACTCAGGCGGGCGGTAGTCTAGAGTGCCTGCAGGAAAAAGAGTTGTCTGATGGGTAAGTACCATAGCATGAAATACCATAGCATGTGGTAAAAACATCTGGTGTTTTTAATTTAAAAAAAATGCTGACTCAAATGTGAGATATGATTTATTTGACACCGATTGAACTAGTCACTAGAACTTAAGTCCCAAACTACAGGTTTGATTCATAATTCATACCACAGAATCGTTCATAGCCAGATTCCTGCAGGAGATCCCCGCACCCGAAGTCAATCAGTTTGAGCTCAAGAGTTTCTGTGTTGATCAGCAGGTTCTCCAGCTTAATATCCCGGTGAAACACTCCACGGCGACAGCACATCTGAGCAACCATTGTTGCCTGCGCCATAATAAACCGTGCTGTGTCCTCATTTAGGATGCCTTCGTGACCGTTCCAGAAATCCCACAGATCTTCACAGGGTGCGGGACGCTCCAAGACCATGATGTATCGGTCAGGCTGGTCCTGCCAGTCCAGCAGCTCAATGATCTCGGGGACTTTGGGGCCGCTATTAGCAAGGGTTAATAGGCCGACCTCTAATGGGAAGCGTGCGGGATGACCAGGCTGGAACAAAGATCATTGTTATATGAAGGTGTTGTCATTATGTTTACATATTTTAATTTGAAAACAACATAGTGAGTGTAGCCGACTTACAATGTAGATGTATTTCATGTTCTGCGGCTTTCTGGCAATTTTCACTGCCACCTGATCAACAAAAAATCAATAAATAAATTGTTACATTTCTAACATGTCAAAAGCAGTAAATAGTGGAAAAATATCCACAAAAAAGACTTGAAATGGATATAGTGAGATAAAATAATTTGTTGGCTAAATATTGTAAGAAAATGGCGATACCTCAAGGCCGTCCTCCAAGCGTTTCCCTTCATAAACAGAGCCGAATGATCCCTCACCAAGCATTCTGCCCATTTCATACCGGCTCAAAATGTCGTCTGCAAAAAGATGATTGATTTTAGTGTCATGGACAGCAGTGAGTTTAATGTTTGAGGTCATGGCCGTAAACTCACCCTCAGTTGTCACGTCCACTCTGTTGTTGTGAGCTGGTGCTGGACGGACTGGACTGTGATGGACTGGAGCTGGAGGGGTTTGAACCTGCGGATCTTCAACACCACTGGATACAGCTTCCTGAAGACCATGATCCTCTGATGTAAAAAATAAAAGTTCTGTTTAAATATTTAAGACATGTCCTGGAAAAAATCATAACTTTGATCAAATTTTTGGATTTTGATATACGTAGGTGTGAATTTGTGACATATGGTAATTAATGGCACTTCATCCAAGGAAACAGAACAATTCCCTTAATTAATAAAATTCCCATGAATGACACATTTCCATTAATGGATACTCATATCTAGCTGAAAATGATGTAGACTTTCTGATGTACAGAGCACTAATAAACAGAGCATCTCCACATTCTCAACTGGTCACTGGATTTACCCTCAGCGTGTCTCTCACTAATGGTGTCAGTGGTCTGATCCTCCACTTTCTGAGCCTGACCTGAGCCACTGCTGTGAAGAGAGAGATGCTCTCCAGAACTCCAGTGAAGAGACAGCAGATCTACACAACTACTCTTCTTCCTCTGTCTCTCCTGACTAGCACTTTCCTCACTAACAGGCTGATGATATACATAGAGCACATACAAGAGATTTGACCTTGATTTCTTCCCACTCAAAATCTTCCAAATGTTAATATATATTCAAATTCATTTGTAGCTTATAGGGCCAATACCTTAAAGCATTCCTGGAGAAGTGCTGGACTGTGATGGACTGGAGCTGGAGGGGTTTGAACCCGCTGATCTTCAACACCACTGGATACAGCTTCCTGAAGACCATGATCCTCTGCAGCACAGGCACTGGACTGGACACCATTCTGATCTAAAGCAGGGAATATCAAACAAAAGCATGTTTCAAACTAATAATTATAATTATTAAACATTGGATACTCATATTAATATTCATATTATTCTTCTGTTAAAATGTTTTATTTTTTTTACAAACAATCCTAGTTTAAATATGTCTATTGGCTTGATCAAACTTCAGATATAATATGGTGTGGTCATATATGGTAATTAATGACACTCCAGTGATATTCTCCAATGGTCATTTGATTTACCCTCAGCTCTTCTCTCAGTTATCGGTGCAGTTTTCTGGTCTGAGATGATGCCGCTCCAGTCACAGTAATGAAGCTTCACAAAACTCTCCATCCTCCTCCTCTTTCCTATTGGCATCTCATCTTCCTCAGCACCAGCACTAACGGGTTGATGGTGTTCAGCCGCATGGGTGCTGGATATTGAGGATGCGCTCTGATGGGAGTCGGACACCTGAGCGCTAGAACGACGCTTTCTCTTCAGTGCCGGACCTCTGCGAGAGTGTTTAGAGGAAGTGGACGGACGTCCATCATCTGGGCTCTGCTGGCTGTCTCTCTGCCACTCTCTCTCCCTGTGAGCCGGACCTGTGGACACAGAAACAAACTCACAAGACAGAGGTGTTAAATATCCAGGAATAAGCTCCTGGCTCTGTGCCTGGATCGGGCCTGGCATCCTCCTTCAAACTGCAATAAAAACAATACAAATACAATACAAAATACAATACAATAAAATAGAATGCTCTTCAGAAATACCCCTCCCCAAAAAATAAAAAAATAAAATAAAACTCCAAACTCCCTCTAAAATAAGAAAAGAACAATACAAATAAAGAGTCCTCAGAAATAATATGAACTTTTAAAAAATAAAACGGTGTAATGTTAGCTAGGATATATTATCCGATCTCCTTCTAGAATAAAAGTCTCCTCTCTGAAATCCTCTGAACAGCTTCAAAATATCAAGATCAACTCAGAAAATATTCAGCAAAAGTCTCTGAATTCGCCTCGTCTCTCAACCAACAGATAGCGATCAAAGTGTTGATATTTGCAGTCAGAATTCATAACACGCGTCGCCATAGCAACTCAAATTCGAATCACTCATATGCACGCACGCGCACCCGAAGTCGCGTGCGTGTGCAGAGCGCGTGGGCGCACATCGAATCTGCAAACAAACCGAATCTGTTCATGCAGGACTGAATGTAATTATTAAATAACCATTTAACAAGTGATATAATAATGTATATTTACTGCTTAGCTACTGTAGGATAATCTATGTAGTGGAACTACATAATAATGTATGTAACACATTATGTAGTTCCACTACATAGGTTTAGGCCCACAGTACTGTTTCTGCCCAGGAGTGGGCGTGGTGGAGGTTGTTGAATAAAGACGAGGTTGATGGAAAAGACGCACGAGTAAGTCTGTGTTTTGACTCACGGAGTCATAGATATAAACACTAGAGTTTGCCTTGGGGTTCTAAACATGCGTCAAAACCGCCGCCATCTTGGAACAGGGGTCTTGTCATAGGAAGCAGCTAGGTAACGCTGAATTCATGGATGATGCCGGACTTTTGTGCTGCGTATGGATGTTCACACGAACCAAATCTATAAACCAGACAGCAAGGGATTACATTTCACAAGATTGTGAAATTTTGTAAAAATTTTTAAATTTCTCTGCACTCTATAATAAATACATGTCTGACCGTTGGAACGAACCAAAACAACTAGAAAAGCGCATTCATGACGATTTATGGTGATTTTATTTCCGTTAGACCTTTTCCTACATTGACGCTGATGAGGGGTTCCCCTGTTTCAAGATGGCAGTTCTATTGACGCATTCGTTCCAATGAACTGCCGTAGCCAATGCGACATCTAGTGTTTATATCTATGTCACGGAGTAAACAGGAGAATACGACAGCTACAAAATGGATGTTTAAAATTCAACTGTTACAGCATGAAATAAGGTACCATGAATCAGTGAATTTGAGTTTGATGTGGCTATATTATCAGTAATAAAATAATCATTAAAAAATGTAATCGTTAAAAAAAAGTATCAGACATTTACTGTATGTCAATTCGATTCAGAGATGAATACTAATGTTGTCCACCAGAGGGAGCCACAGGATAGCAAACCCTTTACGATCACAGTTAATTAAGTTATAATGCTAACTTTGTTTTAAATGGTTGATATAAAAACTTTTAGATTGTTAGATTTATTCAGATATACAGAAAAATAAATGTACATATATGTAATATAGTGCCAAAAGTTATTTTCTAGAGTTATTTTTCTAATTGTCTAATGAGTTTATTGAATGACTTTTATGAGGTAAATGTGACATTGCTCTCAAGCTTTCTTAGTTTGAAACATTACATGAGACATGATTAGTTTATTCATGATAGTTTATTTAGAAAGGAAGAAATGGTATTCAGTTAAGAACTGCTTGAACTGAGGAGCTACATCATTTGAAATCTGAAACTTTATAACAAAGCACTCAAGCAAATTGCGATTTATTGGATAGAAGGTGCACTACAATGTTCTGTTCGTTCAACAACTAAAAATGACTGACTAAAAGATTGATTCTTCGAATTTAAGAATTGATATTCCTTCATAAAAATAAGAAACGAATAAAAAATAGAATGAGTTATTTTTACCCAGCTCTATTTTGAATCAATATTCATATGGATCACGCAAAATAAAAACGTGCAATGTGCTTCCGGGTTTCTCTTTGTGTTTTATAAAATACAATAAAAAATAAGGTGGATAGAGGACCTGCCCCTCCTGAAGATTTTTTTCCATATGAAGATAAAAGTGTTTGGAAAATGCTGAGGTTCATTCAATAGGTGAATGTCTGCAAATGTTCCATTTCGAGAGGTCTCTGGTATTGCGTAAGGCTAGCTCACGCTATGGGAAAACTACTTTTCTCCAGAATATTGAAGCCAAATTTTAAAACGTAGTGCAGCTGCACAGCAGACACAGATGAGTGACTAGCGTGGTCATTGGCTGTGCTGTGGCAACTGCACGAACCTATGGCGAGGCAGCTCAGACACGAGAACCAATCAGGCTGCTCCACGCCAGAATGGGCGTGGCCTAAGCCTTCATAATGGCCCATTCAGCCAAGGTAGTCAGATTTTGTCTCCTTCAGCAAACTCACCACTTTGCTGATCTCTGGAAAGAAGCCTTCGCCGCCGCCGAAAAGCCTTCAGCGGGATAAGCCTGGTCTTAACCGGACGCTGCCTTCAGCTCGCTGTTCTGCTGTGCCATCCGGCACGCTATATCATTTTAAAACAATAGTGGGTTCGCCGTCGCGTCACACTTTTTCTAAAAGAGCAATTTAACTGGATCTCCCCACCCTGCGGGTTCGACTGCCTGTTTTCGCCGACGACGACCCCGCGCTTCCCTCTCTCTCTCTCTCTCTCTCTCTCTCTCTCTCTCTCTCTCTCTCTCCCTTTGATCGAGCCACGGAAAAAGAAGTGACACTCACAAAGGATGCCAGAGCGGACGGACACGAATCCTTGCTCTGTTTCGCGCGTCATGTGTCTGCATGACCCAGACGGACACTATGAGTGGGTTTTCGGCCTGGAACTAACCACGCTGAAACTGTGAACTGTTCGGTACGAGGCTTTCGGTTTGGTAATCGGTATGCATTGACAACTAAACAACTAAACAAATCCTTGCGCAAATTTGTCCCTTCACAAGCCATTTCTCATATTCGCCAGGCTTACCAGTACACAGTACTACCGTTCGGCCCATCACTAGCGCCTCGTACTTTTATGAAGTGCATGTATGCAGCACTTACCCCCCTGAGACAGCGGGGAGTGCGAGTGTTAAACTACCTCGACGATTGGCTGGTTATAGCCCAATCAGAGGAATAATTGATAACTCACAGATCCTGGCTCCTCAGCCATATAGAAAGCCTAGGGCTCAGGATCAACGTTTCCAAGAGCACACTGTCTCCCAGCCAGAGCATTTCTTTCCTGGGTACAGTGATAGACTCTGTTCAAATGAAATCGCGCCTCACATCAGAACGTGCGCTCACTATTCAGTGCCTGCGCGCCTCTCGAGATTTCAGAGGAAGTTGGGTCTTATGGCCTCAGCATCATCAATACTCCAGCTCGGACTACTGCACATGCCTCCTCGCCAGCGCTGGCTAAAACCCTGTGTACCAACTCACGCATGGCGATCTGGCCACTTACAAATCTGCGCGAACCACGGGTGTATCAGAGCCCTGGCTGGTACAAAGCAGCCGACTGGTATCAGTCGGGAGTGAGTATGGGTGTGGTTACAAGGAGAAAGGTGATCTCGACAGATGCCCTTTACGAGGGCAGGCCCATCTCTGGCCTATTGCAAGCCCGGAGAGGCGCCTACACATAAACTGTCTAGAGATGAGAGCAGTTGCTCTCGCGCTGAAAACTTTTCTCCCATACTTAAAAGGCCACTACGTCCTGGTCCGGACGGACAACATGGCAGTGGTGTCCTACATAAATCGCCAGGGCGGTCTCAGGTCAAGCAACCTGCACGCCATAGCCAAGAACCTCATTTTATGGGCTCAGCACATGTGCATGTGCCAGGCATTATGAACCAGGGTGTGGATATGTTATCCAGGGACAATGTTCCCCCAGGGGAATGGTCTCTTCACCCACAGACGGTTCAGCTAATATGGAGCATCTTCGGTGAGGCACAGGTCGACCTCTTCGCCTCAGAAGACAACGCTCATTGCCAAATATTTTTCTCAAAGAGCAGTGACGCGCTTGCCCACGATTGGCCGAGCCGCCCGCTGTATGCATTCCCTCCGGTCACGATGCTACCACAGGTCATCGAACGGATCAAGGAGAGCAAGTGTGCAGTGCTACTGATAGCACCTCTCTGGAAGACCCAGTTATGGTTCTCTGAGCTGGCACAGCTGCTGGAAACAGCCCAATGGCCGATACCACTGAGGAAAGATCTCCTCACGCAGGCAAACGGGAAAATCTGGCATCCCCATCCCGACTTGTTGGCCCTTCATGTATGGCCCCTCAACGGGTACCCAGGTGTCTCCCAGGTGGGGTGCTGAAAACGATCACTGAGGCAAAAGCGCCGTTGACAAGACGCCTCTACGCTCAGAAATGGGTGGTATTCTCAAGTGTCTCACAATCATAACAGACAGACATGCATTAGATTTGGTATTTGTTCAAAGGTTACATGCAATTTATAGGATGGTTTGTATTTATTTGTGAAATATTATCTAGGCTCATTTATTTTATATTGGCAAAACACAATGCATATGTGTTACTCCACTGCATTTCCGCTCAAATTGACCTTTGTACTTGCACATTGCTTTCTGTTTGTTTGTGAGTCGAGTATTCCTCTGCAAAGCAGATCGAGTTTGTTTGCAAAATGCTGGATTTGTTTGTTTAATTATGGCACAATATTAACTCCATACACATTTTTATTCTAGGTTTAATTCCAGGTTTAATGTAGATTTTCAATTAGATTTCACACTTGTATTAACTATAGCAGCCAAACATGAGCTGTATTTACAGTCATTAAACTCATTCTTCACATTCACTTTACAGAAACACAAAGTCAGTCACACAAAACACGTGTGCTGTAAGATATACAAACCAGGAATAATTTTACCTCAAACATGGATCACAGATTTAATCAGATCTCAAATTTCACCCATCTGATACGGCTATCGTTCAGAGGGGTTTGTGATGCTTGATGAAGCAGAAAAAGAAAAAAATATTTATTTCTTGCTTTTTTATCATTTGCTTATGTTTTATCATTTAATCATTTAGATCTTAAATATAATTTAATCAAATGTAATCTCATTATTATAATTTTGATGTGTTTACCAATTATTATCATTTGAAATGTATAGGCCTATGTTTAATGATTTTCTTTTATTAATCTTTATGCCTCAAATGTTGCTGATTGACTTAGGCTGAACTTTTGTACTTGCTGTTTAGATGAGGGCAAAAGTCTGTAAGTTTCTGATAGATGTTCGCATGTCACAAATGCTCGAATGTCTCAGAATAAAGTGACAAACGAATGTTATCTTTGCTGAACATCTTGCAGAAGAGACATGTTGTGCAGTAGTTCTTTATTGTGTATTGTATTAAGATTAACAACTTTCTGACACATTTGGGGTATGAGACAATGGCCCTCATTTATCAAAAGTGCGTACACCAAATTTCCAGCGTACACCTGGCGTACACCCAAAACCACGGTGACTTTTATATTTATCAATATGGACGTTGGCGTACGGCACGCTCAAATCCTACGCCAGGTCAGGAGGTGGTGTACATGTACGCACGTTTTGAGTTAGTGCGGAAATGCGCAGAAAAACAATTCCTAACACCACAAAACGCACTGACAAACTAAAAGATATGAGGAGCTCTTTTCCAAAACGCGATAAACGCCATTTTTAAAAATAAATTGGTATTTTATTTCTATTAATAAACTAGTGTTGTGTCTGCAAAGATGAAATTGAAAAATCTCAATCTGAAATCTCCGTAGTGAACGCGCCTATAGAGAGAGTAGCCTATTTCTTTTCGTTTATAATTGTTTCGTTTAAAGACATTTCAAGCTTTCTTTATAGATATATTTCTCATGTCTGTGAGGCATATACTGAGTTTCGGTTAATTTGTGATGAGATGCGCTCCAGTTCACGTGCAATGAAAGGGACCGAGCCTCCATGTCATGACTCATGATTATATTGTCTGCTATTTGCTTCTTATTTATTAAATCCAGGCAATTGGTTGATGAAAAAAATATTAAAATTAAGATACAATTTATACAAAACGAAATTCACTTTAAAGAAAGGCTTTCTACAAAACAAAACTTAATTAAGTGGCCAAAATCATGTCTGAGCATGTCTCCCGATATATTGCGCATCCTATCTTATATGTTCACTTTTCATAATCAACATAGATGGGGAAAAAATAACATTATAATTTTTTAACAAATATGAAACTAAATGCACTTAGTTAATGGCTACAACACGTAGCCTAATAGTAGGCCTGAATATTGTTATCATTACATTTTTCAAGTTCGGCATGAATGACTATTAGCCTAAATGTGTTACTAAATGATTTGAATGTATTTTTAACATTGTTGTATTTAAGGACTGTATTTGTGTGTTATTTTTAAATTATTTGTTTTATGTGGTGGACAAAATTGGAACGTGACATTGGAAATATTTATTTTATTTTTACTATTTAATTTATTTTACCATTTATTTTGTTTGGCTTTTATTTATTTCATGCAGTTGCACTTATTTAATTTATATTCATTTATAGTATGAGTCCCTGATTATATGTTGCATGTTCTCTTGTTGTTGTTTTTTTTTTTTTTTGTTTTTTTTTTTTGACATAATTTTTCATGATGGTGATGGTCTCGATCTCCACGTCGGAGAAGTGTCTCCTCTTTGCCGTCTTCCGTGTGTCCATGGCGTAAAATGAGGGCGTGGGGAAGCGGATACTTGAATATATAGGGGCGTGTTATTCTAATGACGATCGTTTTCAGCCGCGGCATTTATCAAGGGCAGGTATTGCGTACACCTGGATTTCAAAGGTACGCACAGCTTCATAAATCAGGCGGTGAGAGGAGTGTAAGCATAATCTTACGCCAACATATACGCCCGTTTCTACGCAAGAATGATAAATGAGGGCCAATGTGTGTACGTTTTTTAGTCATGTGCTAATAAGCATCTGCATAAGAGAAATAATATTTGCTGTGCTGGTCAGTGTTTGGACTCATTCCTTGCTGTTTTTTCATAGAGCGATCTCTCAACCAACTTTAATTATCTTTAGGCAAATAATATTATACCTAATTATATTTTACTTAGAAATATTAAAAGTAGGCTAATTTAAAATGTTCATTTTATGTTTCTTAATTTTTTTTTAATGCTGATTACGGATGAATTAATTTTACTCTTCATTTATTATTTGATTGTCTGCTGTTAAGAAATACATTTTGACTAAATCATGTGACTGGATCTCCTCCTGGCATCAATGCTTTAGACATCACCCTATAAATCATCCAAACGCCCCATTTGTCCAAGATATATTTGATTTAATTTATTGCTGGTATAACCAGCATCCATTATGCTAGTGACCAGCTATAATGGTTTTTCCAGCAGGGATTTAATCCAACAGCGAAGCGAATTCAATTCTAGCGCGAGAGCAGAGATATTCGCGAGTGCGCGCAATATCTGAGTGAGAAGAAAGCGGTTCATAAGACACCACGCGTCCAGCAGGGATGGGCAATGTCTGTCCTGAAGTGCTACTGTCCTGCAGAGTTTTAACAAACTGACCTTCCTGTAGAGCCTGTGTTTCAGAGTTGGCAACCCTGTGATTAATTACCGGGGCTCCGCCCTAAAGAGTCCAGATTGCCGGTGAGTGCTAAATCAACCTGTTCTGAATTATTAAGAGCGTTTAAATAACGCTGGCATCAGTGCAGTTGAACAGGAGTTAAGCTGTAGAGCAGTTGAACAGCGTGAATCTTAACAGAAGTGCTGCAGGGTTTTTGAAAGAGACACTTGATTTCTGTCTAGTCTTGGATGATTGCTCTTCATGGCTGTGAGGGAGATTTGTGTTTGGAAAGGGCTCATTTTAGCCCTTTTTCTCTTTGCTGTTGATGGACACAAAAGACCGTAAGTAACAGTGGCTTTGAAGTGAACAGAAGCAGCCTAATGTTTATGCTTTTGTAGTTTTAAAGATGGCAAAATTAAAACCTTTAAAGCTTTAACCATATGTTAAGTTAATTGATCCGGTTGTATTTTGTGGCCATCTAGTGGTCAAATGGTGAATGGTCTTCATTGAGTTCATTAACACTTGGTTTTATATACGTTTCATTGTTACTTTTGTTATTCAAGATATATATATATATGGCTGGAGTTTATAGTTTTATTTTTTTTTAACCATGGCTGACCATTTAGTCAATTCTGTGGGTGTTTTCCCCCTGCAGTAAAGGTTTGTCTCACCCAGACAACCAACACCACGTACTTAAAGGTGCCATTATGCCCCGTTTCACAAGATGTAATCTAAATCTATGGTGTCCCCAGAATGTATCTATGAAACTTCATCTCAAAATAGCCCCCAGATCATTTATTACAGCTTGTCAAATTTGGGTGTGTGCTGAAATGTACTATCAGAAAGAATTGTATATTATGTTTAACTTCCACAAGGTGACAGTTCCCTGAGGTCTTTATAAGACTTTTTTTTTTTTTTTTTTTTTTTGTCAAATAGTGTTCAGTGCTCCTCTGTGCAGCCAACGACAGACATGCTTTGCTTGAACTTTTGCCTGGTTACACTGTTGTTGTTTGCAAACCAAATGGTGGAAACCTGCAGATTAAGGGCCGGTAATATAAGATCCCATTTCTACGTCAGAAGGGGAGTGAAATCTGATGGGCTTATTTTTTTACATGCTTGCAGAGAAAGGCTTGCCAAAACAGAAATACTGGGATGTCACACTTCATATTTTCTGGTTTGGTAGAGGCACCAGGGACCCGATTATAGCATTTAAATACAGAAATAGTCAGATTTTCATCATGTCGCCTTAATTTCGAAGCTCCAACATACAATCTAGAGCTGCACGATTAATCGTTGAGAGATTGTGATCTTGATTCAAACACCCACATGGCCTTTATTCCTAAATGACAAAGATTTGTTGATTAAACCTTTGACAATCAAACAGAACATTCAAATCTGCGTTGGTGCTGTTGAGCCAGAGAGCAGTGTTCATGTATGAAATCGTCGCTTCAAATAATGATTGTTTTGATTTGTACGCCACTAGTGGTGACCACTTGTTTACGGCATGTTTACTTTTATTGAAGCATTTATGAATCATTCAACCTGATTTTTTTTTTCATTCATTATTTTTTTAAATGCAATATCAATTAACATTGTTAGAACTTCTGTTAATGTTTTGTTTAGTTATTTGTTCAGAATCGTGACCTCTTCCTGGAACAAAGTTTATCCAGAGTCGTGCAGCTCAGTTCCCTGACGATGATCTATTTGGGCTATTTTTGATGCACAAACCTGTGGTTTAATTTAGCTAATTTCTGTGGCAGCCACTTTCTGTGGATGTTCAACCAACATGTAAATGTTCTGACCTGATTTCATTGTGACCCTGAACCTAAACTTCATGATGTTTACCCAGGTTATTCATGGTGACGTTCCCTTCAGTGATTGAAACTGGATCTAATGCCAAATTGTGTGCAAGTCTTCTGAAACCCCAAGAGAGTCTCACAATGACAGTTTCTCTGCTTGATGGTGAAAATGGGATGACTCAACTTGTGCAGCAGGTTTCTTCAAAGCCATTTCACCGCTGCTTTTGTTTCCAGGTCTGTCATTAGATGCAAGTTGTTTTGGTTTTTGTCATCTGGTTTTCTTAACAATTGTAAGTCGCTTTGGATAAAAGCGTCAGCTAAATGAATAAATGTAAATGTTAACTGGGTTTCTCTACAGGCTCCTCGAGTAGATGGAGAATCTGTGCAGACGCTGAAGGTAGAAGTTCAAGGGAAGGTCTTCAGAGCGACTGAAGAGAGGAAAGTCATGTTCAGACGTTACCTGCCTTTGACCTTCATCCAAACAGACAAACCCATCTACAATCCAGGACAAACGGGTGAGCTGTGAATTAACCTTGGTTACATATTCGAGGTGTAGAAGACCATTAAGTTACAAGTCTGATCGTCTTCAAGTGCATCTTGCAATTAATGTGAGCGTTTTCTCTTTTTGCAGTGAATTTCAGAGTTCTCACCATGGATGGCAAGTTTTTGCCTCTTAATCAGATGGTAAGGCCTGACCATGAACAAATTGCAGGTTATTTTTACATGTACAGTTTTACAATGTCCTTTTCTTCAGTGACTGCTGCATCAGTGGGTTTTGTTCTTTTTAAATGCTTAACATTCCTGTCTTTGTGTCTTTCAGTACAATCTGGTGGTGGTGGAGGTGAGAATTTGCTCCAGTGCAAGTCTTTGAATGGAGCCAATGCTATTTTATTTTTCACTTTTGTTTGCAGTTTCTCTGAGCTGTTGATTGTTTTAATAGGACAATAATAATAACCGCATTGGTCAGTGGACAAACATTTCCTCAACGGGGTGGATATTGCAGCTTTCTCACGAGTTAAACCCAGAGGCTCAGATAGGGATGTACACACTAAAGGCTTTTATCGGCGAACAAATTGTCTCCCACGTTTTTGAGGTGAAAAAATACGGTAAGTTGTTTTGAACACTGTGTATATAATGTGCAACAGTACAACGACAGATCTGAGGTCTTCATTTAAAGCATTTGTTTCTGGTTTAGTTTTGCCCAAGTTTGACGTGACTGTAAACCAACCACAGACGTACAGCATTGCAGATGTGGGACTGAAAGTTGAGGCTTGTGCCAAGTGAGTGACACTTATTTTCTTGTCTTGTGGTTGGTCAGTTCTTGATCTTGTTACGTTTCCCAGATACACATATGGCCAACCTGTACCTGGCCAAGCCTTGGTGGAAGTGTGCCGTGATCCACTTCCATATGTTGTGGTTCCTGAGTTGACCCGTTGGTGCCTGAATCAAACCGCAAAGGTGTGACTCCTGCCTTAAAGTGTTTTTTTGTTTTTTTTCTTCTGCTTGTGCATGACTAAATTTGACTCTTTGTTCTTCTACCAGATGAATGCCACAGGCTGTGTCTCCCTTACTGTCGATACATCCGTGTTTTTTAAAACCGAATTTGAAAATGATATGCAAGACACTCTTCTTGTAAATGTGATTGTCACGGAGGAGGGAACAGGTGAGCTATTGGCTGATCTGAACCAATGGTATGTGTATGGAGGAAGTTGACTTGTTTATTCAGGGTTATTGTTTCTTTTTCCCCAGATGTATTGATGTCAAAATCTGCAACAGTTTCCATTTCGTTTGAAGTCGGCAAGGTCACATTTGTGGGTCTCCCAGATTATTTTGAACCTGGGTCAACGATTAAAGGAAAGGCAAGTAAAAGTTCATCCTCTGTCGCAGAAACCTTCACATTGGTTCCCTTTCCTAACCTTGATTACCAACAGATATCCGTGTCTCGTGTCTTTGATGGGACTCCAATCGCGAACAAAGCGGTTTATCTCCTGGATGGTAACAGCTGGCCCAACAAACTGCTGCAGAATCTGACCACAAACCAGAACGGACTGGCCTCGTTCTCCCTCTGCACTGCTAGTCTTCCTAAAGCCGCTCTGAATCTGGTGGTACGATTTGCTCTTTTGTTTTTTGTGAAATAAAGGCTATATATTCTCACACTCGCAAGAAACCCATTCCATTTGTTCCCCAGGCAAGTGCGACTCCAGCGGCTGTTCATGGCTCCAAATATCCATACTTCACTACAGATACAAGGGTTGTTCAGCTTCTCCAACCTGATTCTTCCAGCAACCCATCTAGTGAACTGACTATAGTGAAGCTCGAGCAGCCGCTCAAATTTGATGCTGCGTTTCCAGTGACCGTGAAGTATTCTTTTGTTGGAGAGGCTGGAGACTACAGCACTGACATAATCTATATAGTGAGTGAACATCAGAGAGATGTGTATATATATTTTTTTATAAACGTTGCTCTTGCCTGTTTTATGCACCGTTTGTCTTGTCAGGTCTTGTCCAGAGGATTGATCGTCCTCCATGGATTTCAGACGGTCAAAGCGAGGGCCTCTAATACCGTCACGAGCGGCTCGGTGTCGTTCCAGCTGTCTGTCAGTGTGGATATGGCTCCAGCAGTGCAGATTCTGGTCTACTGCGTTCTGCCCAGTGAGAATGTTGTTGTTGGTAGTGCGTCGTTTGACACGGAAATGGGTTTCCAAAACCAGGTATGATGTGCACCAGCATCTTTTGGCTTCAAGTGGGTAATTGTGACTTGTCCTAAAGCGTGTTGGTCCTTGTTCCAGGTGTCTCTACAGTTCTCTCCTGCTACGGCCGTTCCTGCTGAGGAAAACGTTCTGACCGTCTCTGCTCAAGCAGGATCTCTGTGTGGCATCAGTGCTGTAGATCAGAGCGTCCGGATCATGGAGCCAGGAAGACGTCTGAGTGCTAAAATGGTATCCATGTGCAGTTGATCTAAATTCTTGTTGGTTGTAGCGATTCTTAGCTCAAATAAGGGGAATTTGAACAAACTGGTCAGAATATGATCAGTGAATCTACTACAGTTTATAAAATTATCCCTAACGGGAATATTTCACCAACGTGTCTGTATGGACAATTCAATACAACGATTATAATCAAGTATCCATACAGGGAGGCAAAATTATAACAATTTTTATATCAATTCTCAATCAAGACATGTTATGATGAAATATTAATATATCAATTGTCTATCATAGATCTATTTTCAGGATAACCCTAAATGGAATTAATTTGTTATCGAATGGTTTGTTCGTCCAGCAAACTGACCATATGATCTTTATCAAATCGCAAAAGGCTATCCTTTTATAGACTTTCAAGAGACTGTTCTTCTTGGCCATGAAAAACACCTCTCTCGTTCTATAAAATAAAATACTCTTTAAAGTATCAGCAATTGTAAAGCGTGTAGCTTTCGATCGTACACTAAAGGGACTTCAATATGAGCACAACCAGAATCAATAAATGAGTATATATGGTTTTAATAAAGAAAATACTACGTATATCGGTGACTAAGATTATACGGAATAAAATGTATATACAATAAAACAATGAAAGTCAGAGTAATAGAGGGAGAAGGAGGGGTTACAGAATGGCAAAATACCTGGACAAAACCTTTGACAGATGACAAGAATCAAAACCCCTTAAGCAGGGCTTAACCATCATAGGCGCATATAAATCTGATTAGAAATACGATACTTGCAAATATAGCTCTTGTTGTATTGAAAGCGTGCCTGTGTGTCTCCTCGGAGGTCGTGCGCGTTCTCTTGGAGTCAGATCAGAGCTGCGCGTTCACGTGAGAGGTGGTCCGTGTTGCAGGTAAAGTTGCCCGATGATTCAGGCTAAGTTCATTTCACTCGTCGGTGGAAATGAACCAAGGAGAATCCGAAAATGGAAAATAAAAACTTGAAGGAAAAAACAAACAAAATAAACGAAGGCTTGGAGCGCTTGTTGAAGAGGATCACGAAGGGAAGAAGAGCGGAAGAGTATACTGAAGAGTCCTATGAAGAAGCTGGTCAAAACTTTAGAGTTTGGAGTTTCTGCCCTCAGGGGTGAACTGGCCAATCGACTTGGAGTTCTGTGAGCGGGAAAACTTTTCTTTGTCTTGTCGACACATCTAATTTACGATGGGTGTTAAAAGATGCATTTCCTAAGCAGAAAGCTGTTGCCCATAGAAGAATACATTTTACTGTATTCTCCTGTACGTGACCAACTCAGTTTGGTCGAGGGGATCACAACGGTATCAAAAGGCATACACGCATAATAGGAATACAAAGATATATCTAAGTGCATAATTACAAGCACTTATAGTTCATTTAATACTATGATAAAATCATGGTTATCTCAATATGACGTGGGCAAACAGGGAAGCATAAAAACCTATCGAATATATCTTGGCAAAGTCTTATATGAGGAAATTAATGAAAGGTTCGTGTGTGTATCGTAGAAGGAGCTTTCTTGCGGCCACCTGGCATTCCTTTCTCTGCAGAAAGGAGGTGTCGAGATACTGATCTCTCTGAGGCTCGGGCGTTCGAGTTTATGGCTGTTTTTTTTCTCTCTCGTGTGCCAAAAAGTGTCACCGGGGCAATTAGGGCCCAGACTCTGTGGTGCCAGGCCGGAGTTATGGACCAGAGTCTGAGGTTAGAACCACTTTTACATGTATAAGTGAATGAGTCATCCTGACACAGCCCAGATACGCTACATGGTCTTGACTGACGTTCAGCTTTCGAATTTGAGTAATGCTGATGGATCAATTGGACAAACCTATGTTGTAATTATAGCAATTTCAGTGTACATTAACACCTATTATTAGGGGTGTAACAATATATCGCAATACAAAAATGCAACTATGTGTTGTGTATAGTTCACCCAAAAAAAAAAAAAATTAGTACGAGAACTGACGTTTTCAGAGTTTAGTGTCAGTACTACATTAAACTACTATATAATGTTGATTATAATGCAATGGTCCTGATAAAGCCACATGTCTTATCAATAAAAGTGGCCTACATTATTTTAAATGTATATAGTCAATGCAAGCATTTTCAGCTTCAGAATCATGATTGTTTGTTCTGGTTTCTCTATTGTCCTGTGCTTTGGGTTTCCAGCTCCAAGTCTATTCATTTACACACAATGTAATGCCACATTTAGCATTTTAATCAACTTTTTTTTTTTTTTTGTTAACCTGTTTTGGAGTATCACAATAATATTGTATCATGAGTCCAGTTTTGTGATGTGTATTGAATCGTGACATGAGGGTATCTTTACACCCCTGCCTATTATGTGACCATAACATGCCAGAAATTAATGTATTTAATTCAACAATTTTCCATAAACCAGCGACATGCCAAAACTGTTTTATGGTCCTAGGTGTTTGACTTGCTCCCGGTGCGATTACTATCTGGTTACCCATACAGCGTTCAGGATGAACCCGAGTGTCTAGGTTTTCGACCCAGTCTAGCTTTTCATCTAGATCCTGCCTATGCTGGTCCTACAAATCAAGCCTACACAACCTTCAAGGTAGAAATCCATTCATGATATATAGTCACTGAATAATACAGAGTCATTAACTTTAAATCGATCTTGTTTTGACTTGTTACTATGACAGAGCCTGGGAATGAAGATCGCAACAAATCTTGCTGTACAAGCCCCTCCGTGCCCGCTGTATCCCAGTTTCCCAGAAAGTAGGTCTATGCAGATGGGCAGTTCTTTCCATAAACAATTCTGCATTACATGGTCAACTTGCCCTTTCTTTGTGGATAGGCAAATCGTTTGGTGTTAATATTTCTATAATTGCAATGAGGGGCTGTTATTCTGCAGACACTAATACTGTTCTGAGTAAATGGGTGTAAAGTTGCTCTTCTCTTTCAGTGAATTTGAATGGTCCACTTGAAATGGCTCCTGAAGCACAAAGTGCTGGAGGCGACACTTCCTCTTTAGAAATGACCGTCAGGACTTACTTTCCAGAAACATGGTTCTGGCAGCTTGCTCAAGTGGGGTTAGTGAATCATCTTGTGTTATTCCTTCTAAAACTAGTTTCCCACCCTTTTTACTTCTGTTCCCCTTATTTTTCTCTTCTGCTGTCCTACAGAGACACTGGATCCACACAAATTCCCCTTACTGTTCCTGACACCATTACCACATGGGAGACGGAGGCGTTCTGCCTGTCCTCAAAAGGTTTTGGTCTGGCTCCTCCTGCTCTGCTGACGGTCTTCCAGCCCTTCTTCCTGGAGCTCTCTCTGCCGTACTCCATCGTCCGTGGGGAGTCTTTTGAGCTGAAGGCCACGGTCTTCAGCTATCTGTCTAAGTGCATCATGGTATGCCATGGTTTCTTTTCCTATATAAAATGGATGTGTGTGTGTGTGTATATATAGAAGGTCATGTGTCTTTGCTCCATGTGCTCTGTTTCATTGGCAGGTTAAAGTAACACCAGCTTCGTCCACGGCCTTCACTCTTAAACCATATACTGATCCATATTCATCCTGTCTTTGTGCCAATGGGAGAAAGACCTTCAAATGGGTTCTCTCAGCTTCTGTTCTCGGTCAGTTTTGGACCGCCTCTTTAAATTAGAAGTGTATATTAGGCGTGGCTCACTTCCTGTCTGTCACTGCAGGAGCCGTCAATGTGACTGTCAGTGCTTCAGCCGAAGCATCCCGGACTCGATGTGGCACTGAGGTCGTGACCGTGCCGACGAGAGGACGCATTGACGTAGTCACTCGGAGTCTACTTGTCCTGGTAAATGTGAACCAGCCTTCTGGAGTTTGATCACGGAGCTCATGCTGCTTTACTAATTTTTTTTTTTTTATAGCCTGAAGGAGTTGAAAGGACAAACACCCAGAGTTGGTTGCTGTGTCCAAAGGGTTTGTTGCACTCAATGATTCCCCAATACATTCTCCCTGTACAGCCAAACTTTTGCCTAGCACTCAGTAATTTTTTTTTTTTTTTTTTTTTTTCTCTTCGGTCTGCAGGAAACGTTCTTTCTGAAGACGTGACGCTGACATTTCCAAAAAATGTGGTTCGAGGGTCAGCCAGATGCTCGGTTTCAGTCCTTGGTAAAGCATTTCTTTGTGTAGAAACTGACAGGTGATTAGCAGAGTAACTTTGTTTCTGATGAGTTTTATGCTTGACCTCTTGTAGGGGACATAATGGGTCGTGCACTGAAGAATCTGGATAAGTTATTACAGATGCCGTATGGCTGTGGAGAACAGAATATGATTGTTCTTGCTCCCAATATTTACATCCTGCTGTACCTGGAAGTCACGGGGCAACTCACCGCAGCCATCCGAGAGACCGCCACGGGATACCTTCAAAAAGGTATGGTTGACTAAATCCACTTGAAATATGTAGGAAACTAAATTCCAAGGAGGTTTAGTCCTTCTCTTCCCCTTGGAGTGTGCCAGACTGTAACTCCCTGACCAATTTACATGTGGCTTTTGGCCTTATCAGGATACCAAAGACAACTGAACTACAGACACAACGATGGTTCATACAGCACATTTGGTAATGATGAATCGAATACATGGTGAGTTTCACACTGTTCTACTGTTGTGTATAATCTGTTGTGGCACTGGTGGTTAAGTTCAGTTTCACATCTTCTCTATGGCAAGGTTGACTGCTTTTGTCCTGAGGTCCTTTGGTCTAGCGAGGCAATTTACCTTCATTGATCCACATGTCCTGCAGAGTGCAAAGGATTGGTTGATCAGCAAGCAGGGTTCAGACGGCTGTTTCACGCAGCAGGGAACTCTGCACCACAACGACATGAAGGTGCATTACATATTTCTTAAACTATGTTCTACTCAATAGACTTGGCATGAGACCGTTCTTCTAAATGAAATGTGGTGGTGTTTTAGGGCGGAGTTGGTGACGGCGTGACCATGACTGGCTACATTGTTGCATCACTGCTCGAACTAGGCGTCCCCACCACGGTAAAATAACATCTCCAGTAGTTCTATGAGCTCCTTGCAGATTACTTTTCTGATATTTGATTGTTTTTTTTCAGGATCCTATCATTACCAATGCTCTGTCATGCTTAAGGCCTGTTGTTGGGAACCTGGGAAACACTTATGCCACGGCTCTGCTGGCCTACACCTTCAGTCTGGCTGGAGAGACCACCACTCGATCGCAGCTTTTAACTTGCTTGTACAACCTTGCCATTTCTGATGGTGAGATTTAACAGCCTCTTGATGTTGGTTCATTGGTCTTTGTCATCAACCTTCTCCCCTCCATCTCATCCTAAGGCTCTAAGGTCCATTGGTCTCAGACAACATCTGGTGATACTCTGGCAGTGGAGATCAGCTCTTACGTTCTGCTAGCGGTACTCTCTGTCCAGCCTCTCACGACAGCTAATCTGGGTTATGCTAACCGCATTGTCAACTGGCTCGTGGCCCAGCAGAATCCCTATGGAGGCTTTTCCTCCACCCAGGTGCCTCTGACTACTAAACATGAGCGCAGTCATTTATGATGAGTTTTTAATCTGGTGCTTGTTTTTAGGACACTGTGGTGGCTCTTCATGCCCTGTCAGTGTACGCTGCTCAAGTGTTCAGCTTGGACAGCTCCAGTACCGTTACTGTACAGTCCTCAGTTGTAGGAGGAGACTCTTATAGCTTCAACGTGGATCGGGACAACAGGTTGCTATATCAGGAGAAGCCGCTGAAGAACGTTCCTGGCAAATATAGTGTTAAAGTGTCAGGATCCTCTTGTGTTTCTGTGCAGGTCTGTAGTTTCATCCCCCCCCCCTTCTGTTTCTATTGTGCACATCCAAATGTTACTGTGCTTTGTTTGCTCTGTACTCATACTGTAGGTTGCTTGTTTCTACAACATCCCAACACCTGTTAAAACTGCCAAAACGCTGAGTGTCGAAGCGCAGGTGACAGGAGACTGCCAACTGCTTGGAGCCAATCTTATGTTGGGCTTCACGGTGACGTAAGAGCAGCTTTGAATTTGTGTCCTGAAACCAGCTCATGTATATGACTTTCAAAAGGAAGCGGTCTTGATCCTTTTGACAATACTTTATTTCCCCATCACCCTTATTCAGATACAATGGTGTAAAAGCAAGCACTAACATGGTTCTAGTGGACATTAAGCTCCTGTCGGGCTTCACGGCAGATACGTCACTGGTTCGTATGGTTTAGAAAGTCCCAAGATTCTTGAAGCTCCTTCAAGTGTAGTTGTCTGTAAACTATTGTCTTATCCTCAGCTTGGTTCTTCACCCCAATCGTTTGCCCCGCTAGTGGAGCGGGTTGATGCTGAAGATGATCATGTCTTAGTGTATCTGAAAGAGGTGAGACTGTGTACACTGGGTGTATATATTCACGAACTGCCATCTTGAGTGCGGTGTATGTGCTGCTGTTCATCCTTTTTTCTTTCTCGCAGGTTCCCAAAGGCGTCCCCATGAGTTACACTCTGCAGCTGAAACAGGTTCTTGCAGTGAAAAATCTCAAGCCAGCGGTCATCAACGTTTATGACTACTATCAAACAAGTATGCTTTCATCCTAATCATGCTCTGGATCATTTAACAGTGAATTCAGCCAGTTTATTTTCTGTTCCCTTTCAGGTGATTCGTTTGAGACCACCTACACATGTCCCTGTCCATGATTTGATTCAGTACTGGCTGTTGGACACAACTAGAATAAAACTGCTTTTATACAATCAGTCCTTTTTGTCGCCTGTTTTCTTTCAAATCTGACATTTATTTGAAGCAGGAAGTTGCAGTGTTCATGAGTTTGTATTCATCCTTTGACTTCAAATCCTTGTAACATGACTGAAATGTAGTTCATTCAGGCAGTGGCGGTTATTAACTTGTTTGAGCTTGAACTTGACATTTTCCAAAAACTAATCTGCAAAACCACTTAACTGAATTTTAACCTTTTTGCACATTTAGAACTATTTTGCTTGCAAGCATCCATTCATCAAGCACAGCTTGCAGATAAAAAAAACTACTTTTACAACCATGGCTAGAAGCTAATTTTAAATGTAGGCGCTCAGTTAGAATAATACCAGTGTAGCCAGTTTTACTATATAAAAAAAGGGCAATAAACCAATACTGGAATGTATAGTTGAGTTATTCAATGAGCCTCTCAGTGAAGCAGTTTTATGTGAATTAACACACTTTATTTTATAGAATATTTGGTCATGTTATCCTCTACTTTAGTTAGATTTAGTTTCTAATAATTTAAAACTGGGAATTCTTGCTTTCTCCCAAAAAGAATTTCCTTTAAAAGCTTTAATTCTCAGTAAGTACAACTCATCTTTAAGTACCATGGGTCCTATACCTAAAACTATTAACTGTTCTTTATAAAATTCCTCACCTAAATTACTTTGGTCTAAAATTTGTATAAAATTAGCTACAAGTTCCCTGCAACTTAACAACATCCAAATGATTATTTTTAGAAGATATTTCTGGTGTTATAAAATTTTGCATATTAAATTTCCATTCAAAATGTATGTTAGTCAGAATTATAGTGCATGCATCAGTGCTTGTTCAATGTGAAGTTTAGCAGCGAAATGGAAATGTTTGCATGACATGACATTCTAACATTTACAGATGGAGAATATGGAAAAAACAAATTTTGCACTGCTGAAAGCGTCTTTAACACAAAGCATAATATATGCCGTTTGCTGTGGTGTATCAATTTGATCTATGATAGACCTCCAGGGCTGGTTAAATGACTTGACTTTAAAAAAGAATATTCTGTCTTCACCGGTAGCTCTTGGAGAAATTAAAGTACCAGTGGTACTTCACATAATGCAAGGTCCTGGTTTTGGGCTGAGCACCAGCAGGAGAACACAGACCACTTAAGGGCATAGAGGCATCTCGTGGACGGACCTCTAGCCTCACAAATGGTGCTGAGGACTCTAGCTGGGAGGTCTGTAAGCTCCCGTCGAGGGGCCACACATGGAGGGCCCATAGTTTGGGACAGGGGTGCCAAATCATCCTGTTTGCCTGGGAAAGGAGGTTTTTACTCTTGGTTATCGGCCATGGGGCTGCTGTGAGCAGCTGAATCAACTCAGGGAACCAAGATTGGGTTCGCCAGAGTGGGGCCACTAGTAGGACTATGTGTCTGCCTTCCCTGATCCTTTTTATGATCTGAGGGAGGAGCGCAACTGGTGGAAAAATGCCTTTCGAGAAAAATATTGGGCAGTGATAGTTGTCTTTGGAGGCGAAGAGGTTGACCTTTGCCCTCCCAAAAATGTTCCAGATCATCCTGGGGACACTTTGCCCCCCGGGACAGCATGTCTGTTCCCTGGCTCTGTTTGCTCGGCACGTGCGTTGCTCTCAGCGAGCGCAGGTTGCCTCGTGCCCATAAGAGGAGACTTCTGGCCAGCTTGTACAGAGGTCTCGACCTAAGCCTCCCCTGGCGGTTTATATAGGACACCACTGTTGTGTTGTCTGATCGGACCAAGACCCAAGACGAGCTCGCTGCCGGCTGCCTAGGTGCTGCTGCCGTCCGTGAGGGAGCGGAGGAGTCGCTGCCGTTTGCTGAGGCCGGAGCCTGCTGCCATCCGCCATGATGGGGAGGAGCAGGGAACGGGGTACTCCTGCTGTCTGCACGAACACGGAGGAGCCATCGCCGTCCACCAGGCGGCGGAGGAGTGTCGAGCCGTCCACCGAGCCGTCCTTTTCTCTCGTCTCGTCTGTCTATACCCCCAGGTACTGCAGCCGCCGTGTCCGGTAGAGCGCCGTCTCGGATGTACCCCCCGGCCTGCGAGGGGTGATGGGGGTATGTGGCGAGCAGGACGAGGTTGAGGGCCGTGGGAGAATGACACGAGGCTGGTGGCGTGAATAATGATGATTCTACCTGTTTCTCAACAATATCACAGTGTTCTCACATAGTGAGCTCACAGTATGAGGCAGACCCAGCTAACAGATTTTTGTTATAAGAATGTTCTCTAAACATACAACTGACTTCCAGCCATAGGCTGAGATGAAATCAACTGAAGATAAAAGAAGACATTAAATCTCTGAAGATCTCAGCAGAGGAGGATTAAACAACTCCACAAACAGCATTACAAGCTTCATTTATTACCAACCAGATTGACTTTATGTCTGTCACACATCTACAGAAGTTCTTGAGAATTAACAGCTTTAGATGTTTGTTTTATTGTTTCGTTTGACTTTGCCATCAAGGAGATCAGCGTTTGTTTTAGTTAGGCTCTTGACCCTTGACTTTTTTTGTTTGTTTACAGTAGTTTACCTTTGGTGTCTGTAACTGTCTTTAAAATACATTTGTTATGGCAAAAAGCCAAAAGAAAACATGATCAGGTGATGTTGGCTATTTATCAATTAATGACCACTATCATATAATGGCCTGATTCACTGATTTCATGAGATCCATCAGTGTTGCGATAACCAGAAAATATGAAGGAATTTGAAAACATTTAAAATTTAGATTTCTACATCTTTTAGACTCACACAGACATCAAGAATCAGCGTATGAATCTCAACAATAGTGACAACAAAAGCTTCATGCCGCAATGCATGCTGGGTACCACCAATCAAAAATCATCCATGACTCCCAGCATGCATTGTGACAATAATAAATGACGCAGTTCAATTGTTTTCTTTCATTTTTACTATTTGCTTTTATTTTTGCTGTTGGTTTTATGTTGACTTTTAGTGGCAGGTTTTGTGATGCTCAGAGTAGATCTTTTTATCTTTTTTTTATTGATCGCGATTCATACTGTCAGGGTTCCGTCACTTTGGTCTAGTTTATTCTTGGTTTTGTGACAAAGCCCCGACAGTCCCGTCTTGTCTGTATAAGCGGACGCTTTCGAGTTCGCTTGGGCCGTACGCTCTTCTGTCTGCTTGTTTGTTGTGCTTTGTGTAGCACGCGGTTCATGTCTTGTTTTGTGTGAACACGCAGCTTATGAGTTTTCATTAGCTGCGTGTTCAGGTATCGTTTTGTGTGAGCACATGGCTTATGATTGTTTTCACTGACCATGTGCTTGTTTTTGTCATGTTTGGTGTGACCACATGGCTTGTCATGCGTTTCTTTGTGCCATGTGCTCTCCTGTCAATTGTCTAACCCCGTCCATCTTGTTACCATCGTGCAGGGACTAGGGAGAGGACGCTGGCGCTGTCTGTTCGCCGCTTCTCCAGTCACGCCAAAAATTAAGCTTTTTAAAGTTTTTATTTTTATTTTTAACTTTTTATATCCGTGCCACCGACCAGCGGTCCTTTTTTAAATATTGTTTACCGTCTAGCTATCAGGTAACGTTAGCTTTCGAGTCTAGCGGTGGCTTACCTGTTGCCGCTAGCAAAAACACCTGCTCAGTGACCCCTTGGAATTGATCATCGCCGCTGCTACCGCGGTCTGAAAAGTCTCCCCCTGGACTCAGCTTGTCCATGCCATCATGAAGTGTATCTGGGAAGCCTGATACCACCCATCGGCGCTGCTGCAGAGTTGAAAACGCAGCCACCGACACCACCACTATGTTGAGTTATTCCGTCAACCAGCTGATAAATCTCAACAGCTTTTTCACTCCACCAAGAAATGCAGTGATTAAACAATTGCACTCCCGGCACTTTGGTCAGCAACGCGAACTGTCGCTTCACGCATACGTCATCTGAGCGCTGTCTCTTACCGGATAAGTAGTTTGGATGTCTCCATGGAAACACCACTCAGTGAGCTGAATGGGAAACGTGGAGTGGACTCCAGTCTGCTACGGCCAGTGCAAAGATTTGTTGCATCATCAAGTAGCAAAATCGAACTTTTAAATGCACAGTCTATTACAAACTAATCCAGTTTCATTTATGACCATATTCTGGATAAATGTCTGGATTATATGTGCATTACAGAGACCTGGCACAAACCAAATACCTTTTCTTCTTTAAATGAGAGCTGTCCCCAAGGATATAGTTACCTCCAGAAAGCTCGCAGTACAGGGCGCGGTGGCGGCCTGTCAGTCATCCATTGCAGTGATCTGGAGCTGTCTCTGCAACCATTACCTGAACTGTCTTCATTCGAATGCCTTGCATTTAAATGTAAGTCCCCTTCCCCTGTGCTTTTCCTCCTCATCTACCGACCACCAAAACCAAACCCATCATTTATTACTGAGATGTCAAATCTCCTCACAACTTTCTGCACATCCTCCGCCGACGTTATAATTTTAGGTGATATGAACATCCACGTTGACACCCCCTCCTGCCGTTTTGCAGCTGAATTTCTTCAACTACTGGACTGCTTTAACTTAAAACAACTAGTTGGTGTCCCCACACACACCAGGGGGCATACGTTGGACCTGGTCATTACAAACTCTGCCTCTCTTACCAACTTGCAGGTGTATGAACTAGGTGTGTCTGATCATAAGGCCATTTCTATGGATCTGCTATACCCATCTAGCCTCTCCAAGCCAAAGCGGAATATCTGTTTCAGAAACCTAAAAAATATAAATCCAGAACTCTTTGCAGCAGACTTTCAGCATCTTTCCACACAATTTTCGTCAGCCGACGAAGCAGTGGACTACTATAACAGTCATCTGAGCAGTCTCCTGGACCTTCATGCCCCTGTCAAAACAAGAACAGTCACCTTCACCCGCTCAGCACCATGGTTCACAGATGGGCTTCGTAAGATGAAGGCAGCAGGGCGGGTCCTTGAGCGCCGTTTCAGAGCCTCTGGCCTCACTGTCCATAAACAAATTTACCGGGAGCAACAACAAAAATATGCACAGTCCCTCTCAGAGGCAAGGACACAGTTTTACTCTGATGCCATCAGGAACAACCGTGGAAACTCCAAGCAGCTTTTTGCCACTCTAAACCACCTTCTCAAACCAAAATCTCCACCACTTACTGCCAGTACAGAAGAGCAGTGCAATAAATTCATGGATTTTTTCACATCAAAAATTACACATATTCGCTCTGCCCTTTCTGGTCCTCCCTCCCAAACTGCTTCCCCAACATTTACCATGGTCCAACCACTAAACTGCTTTCCTGAGGTTTCATTAGAAGAGGTGCAGAACATCATCAGGAAGATGAAATCCTCCACCTGTCCCTTGGACCCTCTCCCAACCTCCCTGGTAAAAACCCATACCACTGTTCTGAGTCCCCTGATCACCACTGCCATAAATCATTCCCTCCAAACTGGTCACGTTCCCCCTGCCTTAAAAAATGCCATTATCACACCTTTGCTCAAAAAACCCACTCTTGATCCAGAAGTCCTATCAAACTATAGGCCCATTTCCAATCTCCCCTTCTTATCAAAAGTACTTGAGAAAGCAGTTTCCACTCACCTTCAGGACCATCTCAAACAAAACAACCTCTTTGAAAAATTCCAGTCAGGTTTCCGCTCTGCTCACAGCACTGAGACTGCCCTCGTCAGAGTCACAAACGACCTTCTCATATCATCCGATGCTGGTTTTCCCTCCCTCCTCATCCTCCTGGACCTTTCTGCTGCATTTGATACTGTCGACCATGGCATTCTTTTAAACCGGCTCCACCTCACTACTGGACTAAATGACACTGCCCTCAGTTGGTTCAGATCATACCTCACAAACCGGACAGAATACATTTCCCTGGGCAAATCCAAATCAAATCAACACACAGTTACTTGCGGTGTCCCTCAGGGGTCAGTCCTTGGCCCCATCCTCTTCATCCTCTACCTCACCCCCCTTGGCCAAATCATAAGAAATCACAAAATTTCATTCCACTGCTATGCAGATGACACACAGCTCTATGTAAATGCCACAGCTGCAACCCCACCCTCACAGTCATCTTCATCAAAACTCTCCGCCTGTCTGGAGGAGATAAAGGAATGGATGGAGCAAAATTTTCTTAAATTAAATAGCTCCAAAACCGAAGCCATACTGGTCGGCACTCCTCACCAGACCAAATCACCATCCATAACCAGCATCACCTTCTCTGGGACCAACATCCCCCTCTCATCAATAGTTACAAATCTTGGTGTAAAAATTGACGCACAACTCACTTTTGAAGCCCATATAAATCACCTATGCAAGACCTCTTTCTACCACCTCCGTAACATCTCCAAACTGCGCCCCATTCTCTCCTTCTCAGATGCTGAAAAGCTGGTTCATGCCTTTATCTCATCTAGACTGGACTACTGCAACGCAATTCTCATTGGGATTCCTGGAAAAAGTCTGCAGAGGCTTCAGTACATCCAAAACTCTGCAGCTAGGATCCTGATGAGAGTGCGGAAACATGAGCACATTACCCCCATCCTCCACTCACTCCACTGGCTTCCCATTTCCACAAGGATTGAGTACAAGGTTTCCCTCCTCACACATCAATGCATCCATGGACATGCCCCCTCCTACCTCAAAGAACTTATCAATCCACAAAACACATCCCGTTCCCTACGTTCCACTCACTCAAACCTCCTACACATACCCAGAACCAGACTCAGGACTATGGGAGATAGGGCCTTTTGTGCTGCTGCCCCAAAACTGTGGAATTCCCTCCCTGACAACTTGAGGGCACCTCAATCCACTGTATGTTTTAAAAAAGGCCTTAAGACATTTCTTTTTAGCAAAGCTTTTGGTCCCCTTTAGATGTTTTTTTTTTTTTTTTTTTTTTTAACCTGTAGCACTTGGAGATCCTCTGATGAAAAGTGCTTTATAAATAAAATGTATTATTATTATTATTATTACCTGATTATTTGGTTAATTTGCCAAATCTGCCTTTCCTTGTTACTCTCTTTTGTTTGCTTCCCTATTTATTCTCCTGGGGTGCTTCTCATTTCTTATTTTTGCATCCTCGTTACCTTTCCTCGCGTCTCAGCTCCACCCCTGTAGGATGCAAGGGAAGGTTGCAAGGAAAGAAAAGGAGGACGGAGGAGAATTGTTACGTGCGTCACGTTTGTCAAATACACTGACCTGTGTGAGTAGTAATTCAGCACTTGCGTGTAGTTCGGTAGAATTAAATGTCCTTATTCCTTTATATCCGCGGGACTCGCGTGTGACGCTGATATCTGTCTCTCATTAGCAATCACGCCCTGCTTCATACCACAGTCATGTTAAAAACATCAATGTATTCACTCATTCATAAACATTATTAGATCCATCGACATGTTCCATAATTCCGCTTATGCGTCATCAACCTACGCCTTTGCTATTGTAAGAGGTCACACCCCTAGCTGTGAAAAAATTACATATTGTAGCTTTAAACTCACCTCTGAATGCTGTTTTACCTGCAGTTGGCTTAAAGCAGGGGTGCCCAACCCTGCTCCTGCCGATCGACTGTCCTGCACAGTTTATCTCCAACCCTAATCAAACACACCTGAAGCAACCAATTAAGGTCGTCAGGATCACTTGAAAATTAAAGGCAGGTGCGTTTGATTAGGGTTGGAAATGAACTGTGCAGGACAGTCGATTGGCAGGAGCAGGGTTAAGCACCCCTGGCTTAAAGGGATACTCCACCGTTTTTTTCATATTAAACTATGTTATTCCCTTAACTAAGACGAGTTGATACATACCTCTCTCATCTCAGTGCGTGCTCTAAATCGCTCTGTCTTGCGGCAAAACTTTGTTAGCACTTAGCTTAGCCCAGTTCATTCAATAGGATCCAAGCAGGGAAGCAACCAAACACCTCCACGTTTTCCCTATTTAAATATAGTTTGACTAGTGTAACTCGACCAAGAACGGTGACACAAAATAAAACGTTGCGCTTTTCTAAGCGTGTAAAATGGATAACTATACAGGTCCTTCTCAAAAAATTAGCATATTGTGATAAAGTTAATTATTTTCCATAATGTAATGATAAAAATTAAACTTTCATATATTTTAGATTCATTGCACACCAACTGAAATATTTCAGGTCTTTTATTGTTTTAATACTGATGATTTTGGCATACAGCTCATGAAAACCCAAAATTCCTATCTCAAAAAATTAGCATATCATGAAAAGGTTCTCTAAACGAGCTATTAACCTAATCATCTGAATCAACTAATTAACTCTAAACACCTGCAAAAGATTCCTGAGGCTTTTAAAAACTTCCAGCCTGTTTCATTACTCAAAACCGCAATCATGGGTAAGACTGCCGACCTGAATGCTGTCCAGAAGGCCATCATTGACACCCTCAAGCAAGAGGGTAAGACACAGAAAGAAATTGCGGCGTGGCATGGAGGCAATCAGCCTGTGGCACTGCTGAGGTGTTATGGAGGCCCAGGATGCTTCGATAGCGGCCTTAAGCTCATCCAGAGTGTTGGGTCTTGCGTCTCTCAACTTTCTCTTCACAATATCCCACAGATTCTCTATGGGGTTCAGGTCAGGAGAGTTGGCAGGCCAATTGAGCACAGTAATACCATGGTCAGTAAACCATTTACCAGTGGTTTTGGCACTGTGAGCAGGTGACAGGTCGTGCTGAAAAATGAAATCTTCATCTCCATAAAGCTTTTCAGCAGATGGAAGCATGAAGTGCTCCAAAATCTCCTGATAGCTAGCTGCGTTGACCCTGCCCTTGATAAAACACAGTGGACCAACACCAGCAGCTGACATGGCACCCCAGACCATCACTGACTGTGGGTACTCCAGTGCTGCTTATTACTACAGCCCAGGTCAGGTGCTTCTGCCGCTGTTTCTGGTTCAAAAGTGGCTTGACCTGGGGAATGCGGCCCCTGTAGCCCATTTCCTGCACACGCCTGTGCACGGTGGCTCTGGATGTTTCTACTCGAGACTCAGTCCACTGCTTCCGCAGGTCCCCAAGGTCTGGAATCGGTCCTTCTCCACAATCTTCCTCAGGGTCCGGTCACCTCTTCTCGTTGTGCACACTTTTTTTTGCCACACTTTTTCCTTCCCACAGACTTCCCACTGAGGTGCCTTGATACAGCACTCTGGGAACAGCCTATTTGTTCAGAAATTTCTTTCTGTGTCTTACCCTCTTGCTTGAGGGTGTCAATGATGGCCTTCTGGACAGCAGTCAGGTCGGCAGTCTTACCCATGATTGCGGTTTTGAGTAATGAAACAGGCTGGGAGTTTTTAAAAGCCTCAGGAATCTTTTGCAGGTGTTTAGAGTTAATTAGTTGATTCAGATGATTAGGTTAATAGCTCGTTTAGAGAACCTTTTCATGATATGCTAATTTTTTGAGATAGGAATTTTGGGTTTTCATGAGCTGTATGCCAAAATCATCAGTATTAAAACAATAAAAGACCTGAAATATTTCAGTTGGTGTGCAATGAATTTAAAATATATGAAAGTTTAATTTTTATCATTACATTATGGAAAATAAAACTTTATCACAATATGCTAATTTTTTTAGAAGGACCTGTATATACAGCTACGGAATACCATAGCCAGTGCTTGGGAGCACTTCGACTCGGCGCAGTAATATCATCACTCGTGAAAAATCCTCTCCCCCCGTTCCCTCTCCTCCTCCCTCTCATTTCCGTCAATAGAACCAACGTGACTTTTACCACCGGTGCTATTAGCAAACTGCAAGGGATCATTTGCAATGGCGGACTTTGTAGATGATTATGACTTGTTTGTAGCAGACCCAAACCATATCTGTTTGAACCCGAGTACACAGAGGATTTTTCACGAGTGATGATATTACTGTGCCGAGTTGATATTACTAGTCTCGACCCATACACAGCAGACAACAGGCTTACCCAAGACGTCAAATTTCAACGCCGCAGGTTCTGCTTCAGAGTTCTATAGAAGTCTATCGGACTACCCTGCATGTTGATAAATGATGCCAAAGGTGTACCCAGTGAGTTAAAAAGTGACGCCAAGCGGTCCTGACCAAGCATCCATGACGAGTTGGGAGTGAGAATGTGTTGTGTTGGCCATGCTACTACGCTTGCATATGATTCGATGCTACCACTCAATTGAAACATTCTGACAATATGTCATTCAGCGCCGACTTACATAGTGTCAAGTAATATTTAATTAACTCAGGGATCCAGAAAAACAGTAAACATGCTGTTCACGATGATCCAATCTTGTGTAAATTATTAACTAATGATGGACTATTCACAGCTCACCATCTTAAAACCATGGAAAATATCCCAGATTAAACACGAGAAACCACAGGCAGAGGTGTAAAATAATGTTGATTTTATTGTTTATTTTGATGACAGCAGCAGGTAAATGAGGAACATTTAGGCTAATAAACATATGGTGAAAACCAGAGAAAATATAAAAGACAAGTGTCCAAAATCGCACCAGAAACCTCAAATGTGAAAAAGTAACCTGGGAATAATTTTTTATTAACAGAAGGAAATACATTCATTCCTTTTTATAAAGGATCATGAGCAACAAAGATGTTATTTTTCCTGATATGTGAAGATCAGCATAACTATCATCTCATGGCTAATAAAACAGGGCCAACTGTGATACTTTAATGTGGTATTTTTCTTTTGCATAGTACAGTAAATAAAAGTTTTGCAGCTGACATGCACAAATAGCACAGCAGTTTCTGTATATAATATACATATTCCTATGGGGTTGGGCACTCGTACTGCATACTTACAGAGTACTATGCTTATTATAGTGAATTCATGCAGCAAAGCAATCATTTCCAGTAGGGTTAGCAGCGCTGACAGCCGAGGGAGATGGACGAGAAAGGCCATATAATAAGGTCTGAATAATATGTCTTGATTGGCTGTACAATTAGATGCAGATGATACAAGGTATATTTAACGGACTGATCAGGGTTATTGCATTTATTTCAGGTAGAGATGCACCGAACCACTTGTTCCAGAACGAGTCCGATACCAATACCGATACTTTTATTTTTGGTTACCTGTATTTTCACTGCATTGGTAACTTTTCATATTAGATCATATTGACTACGAGTTATATTAGTATAACTCATAGTTCATATTAGAACTATCATATTAAGTACCACAGACACAGTACAACCCACATGGGACAATCTCACAGTATAACAAGCAGCTGTACAAAATATGATACACCAGTGTTTTGCCAGTTTATCTCTTTTAATTATTTTTATAACTGTACGTCCGACTGATTGCACTGTTTTCTTCCTTTTGATTCTAAACTGAACTCAAATGGCACTGAGAATTGGGTAATAGAGAAACATAAATCACTTAATTGGGGAAACTGAGAGTGATGGCCTGGGTCTGTGGTGGAGTAGTGAGTTAGACGTGATTAAACTCGAGGTTCTGTAAGGTGCGGACTGGATCGACTCCATTCCTAGAGCTTCCGAACAAATGGGTTTTTTGGGATCGGACTGATGGGGCAGTGAACCCGAGGTTACCGTGAGTCAGTCCTAGAGCTCCTCCTGTCCGATTTTAGGGAAAAATCGGGTCCACCGGAGACGTCCAATATAATTCTTAGGCGTGCCGAATAAACACCACAGACACAGTGTCAGAGTAAAACTATATGCAAAATAAGATACACCGGTGTTTTGCCAGATGAGATATTATTATATGTATCATCATTTTACTACAATTCAATTTTATAACTGTATCATTTATCTCTTTTAATTCCTTTTATAACTGTTTTAATTACCTTTGCTTTTATTTTTGGATTATGCATTTCCTTTGTTTATGATCATTAAGATATAACCGACTATTGTTTACCAGGATACTCGCCAAGACGGACGTTTTACATAATTTTGTGTTAATTTGCCCATTCGTAAGACGTAAAAGACAATTCAATTTGCGTGCTGTCTGAGACCGCTTTCAGGGCACTCGCTTCAGATGTTTGCGTTCATGAAACTTCTTAACCTGCAAACGTCCTGTAATAATAAGAGTAGAGCAGATGTGACCTCACTTTGTAGGACAACCGGCAGTTCGCATCACACTGGTTCCCTCGACAAAAACCCAACAGGATTTTCCCATAGGCTTTTGGATTATCGCTGAAAACAAGCTCTGTGATCAACAAAACTTTATATTTACACGTTTTATCCATCAAGATCATTTTCCCAGATGAACATAACTTTAATGAATTTTGAAGTCTAAATGCAGTCGCTAGAAGTAAAAAGCTGAAGGTAGGATATAACAAACTACACCGCGGTCCCACGAATGCAACGTCACACTAACTCTTTCAGTTTTATCTAAAAACATTTCCCCAGAACGTTTGAGTTAGAATAGTTTATAAGAGCACAGTTATAAGCGTAACGATGCTGTAAAAGCGGCCTGAGTTTAGCAGTTCAGTGTGATGAAGTTTAATCTCCTCCACAGACTCATGTAGCCTACTCACATTTACACACTTGTTAGCAACCGCCTTTTTCAAGACACATAACAGCTTTAAAAAAATCATGAGTGGGGTAATTCTGATGTATTTTATGTCGTAGAATAAACGTGAAAGTGTCTTGAGCTTGTGTTCACCACAGACCTTATTTCAGCCATTTCATCAAAAACCCATTGACTTCGAGACGATGCTAAAATGCAACTTTTGGCCTACAAAGTGATGTCATTCCTGCACCACTCTATGTAGGGAACCACTCGTTATACATAAATCACGTATAACAGTTCATTTTTTACTTACAAATACGATTTCGTTTAATCCAAATGATGCATGTGTGCTGAGTGAAAGATCAGCAACCAAGAGCATTCAACAGAAGTGTGCTCTCGCTCTCTTTCTCCCGTCAGTTAAGATTAGTAATACATGCTTCGTTTTACTTTCTTTGCCACTTACATATGACCGAACTACAAACTCTCCACTGATGTCTGTGAGAAAAGGATGAGCTCGACAAGCTCGCAAGCCCCTGCCCGCTCAATCCACTGCGTTTATCAGCTCGCGCACCACAGCTTACTGTACTTTTAACCACAGGAGTTACTACATTTTGTTTAATATTTCACATATTTGATATTTTTACTTAATCGACAGCCTCCTCTTTAATTATACTCTCTGTTATCAGTGTTTCTTTGTCTGGACACAAACACTGTGCACACGTACGCTGCGTGGTGTCGGAGCATTTTTATAAATACAAGTACACGAGCGCAGTATCGATACTACTGGTATTGCATCGGTGCATCCCTAATTTCAGGTGATCAGTAAAAATACCTCGCCCCAGCAGGGGGAAAATAGCAATAAAGTGCTGTGTATTACATCGGAAACTCACTTTTTCCTTTAGATCTTTGGCTTAGAATCACCTCCTCATTCAAAGTGCAGTGTAGATCACTTACATTCAGCTGCACAGCCCCATATCAGACAAATACCAACAATAACAGACAACTCACACACACACACACTACTAAATGTACAGGGTTTATATGAAATCAACTTTCAACATATTAATGTTTGCTAAAAGTGTAACAATTTAGTCATGAGCATTCCTAAAATATGCCACTAAATATGCTCCATAAAAAGAGAAAAGAAACAAGAACAAAACTAGTGAATTAGAAAGAGCAAAATTATGTTATAAATTATGTTATTCATCTTAAAGGCCATGTTGCAGGTTAACCACCACTGTTGATTAATGGGTACATAAATCACTCAAGATATGTGTATCATTTTAAAAATGTCTCAAAAATCGTCTTAAAGACCATTTTTTTTACGTTTCTGGTATAATTATTTTTTTTACGCAACTCTGTGATGACGTCACGTTGGGGAGAAGCGGAGGAAAGGGTGCCTCAGCCTAGTATTAGAACTATGGCAACTGACTGGGATGAGGAAGAGTTGGCAAGAAGAACTAACATGTATTATGGCCCGCAGCCGTATAATTTTGAACCTGCTAGACGTGAGAGGGCAAATGAAGAATTGCCAAGAACTGATGGCCGTCAAAGCCAATTGAATGCATGGTCCGAGGAGAATGAGTGGAGAGTTGGTGAAGTGTCCCGGTGAGTTGCTATCATTTAGCAACGCAGAAATGAACACTGGAGCTAGTCTACAAGCTATGGCAAGCCGTTTTAACTTACGAGCAGCAGTGCACAATAACGACACATATATTTTTTTTACGGTCATTGAATAGCACCGAGTGAAAAATCAACGTTTTCTTTACATTTACATTTATTCATTTAGCTGACGCTTTTATCCAAAGCGACTTACAATTGCTATATATGTCAGAGGTCGCACGCCTCTGGAGCAACTAGGGGTTAAGTGTCTTGCTCAGGGACACATTGGTGTCTCACAGTGGATTCGAACCCGGGTCTCTCACACCAAAGGCATGTGTCTTACCCACTGCGCCATCACCACCCCTACCTCTTTATATCCAGTGGCAATATATGATCATGACGTTAGTTCAGATAAGTAGGCTACCGGTAACCTTTGTCATAGTGTCGTAGTACTGGTAATGTTTGTCTTTGTCATCTAGAAATAGAAAGCATCATGCTCGCTATTAGGGGTGGAATTATACATGTATTCGTATTGTGTGTGTGAGTGTGAGAGAGAGAGAGGCGCGATCGAACGGTGGAAACATAAAAACATCGTCATTTTGTTCATACAGGATATCGTTCAAACTGCAAAGTGTTTACTTATATTTGTGTACACTCGCAATAAAACACAACATTGCGTTCTGTCACACTCAAAACTCTTGTCAAACTGTAACCTACAACTGTATATATTTCTATCTAGCTGCTAATGTTAGCTATATCTGCTAACGTTATGCTGTCTGCCTATCTCTCTCTATACTTGACTCTATATATCTAGTCTGTCTATATATCTAGTCTATATATATATCTCGTCTATCTATCTCTCTATATTTATCTAAAATCTGCGCTATCTGAATACTCTCGTCTACTACTCGTCGCTCTCAACAAGGCTGGCAGCGGGCTTTGGTAAATTCTCTCCCCAAGGTGACGTAATGCAATGCATTGTGGGGGAAAGGAGAATCGTTGCAAACCGCTGTAAGATAGTACCTACTTTTTTCGTTTTGTGATACCCAACAACATAATATACAATGGATAACAGTTTAAATGTTTATTACCAACAAGCAAATTGCACAAATTCGTTGAAAAATTAAACCTGCAACATGGCCTTTAAAGGCATAATTCACCCAAAAATGAAAATTCTGTCATCATACCCTTATTGTATGTCTTTGGCTCCATCTTTTGGTCTATGTATTTAAACCCTCCGTTCAGTTCTTTGTCTGTCTGGTGTCTCAATGTAAACGTGTAGTTCTGCTGTGCCTTCCCAGAGGAAAGGAAAATCAAAAATGAGATCTCTTTAACATCTCAAATGTTTCTCCTAGTCAAAAATGAGGTTACTTTAACATCAAATGGAGACTTTTGCTGGAGTCTCCTGAGACAAAAACTCAAACACTCTCACAACGGTCTCCAATAAAGTTTAGAAGTGATCTCAGCAACATCACACACTGTGCTCAGATTTTTCTCCTTAGCTATAAAAATTAGATCACTCATGATTGTCTCCTCCAAAGTTTCAGACAAGATCTCAATGACATCTGACACACTGTAGGCTCAGATTTTGCTCAGCTAGAGGAGCTCTCAAATATATCTCTTTTAAAGTTTAGAAGAAACCTGAACAACTTTACAAATTGTGCACCAAGTCAAGTACTTGAAAGGCACTAAAGTAAAAAAAATAAATTCGAAGTTTAAGCCTATGTTAAGAGTGAAGTTATGTAGAAATAATGTTAACATTACTCTTAATTGCTGACACACAATAAGATAATACAGAATATCCAGTGTCTCTAGCTAAGGAAAAAAATCTGTTGTTGAGATCTCTTCTAAACTTTAAAGGAGAGTTTTAGATTTTGTCTCAGGAGACGTGTGTGAGGAGCAGGAGACGTGTGTGAGGAGCAGGAGACGTTTGTGAAGAGCAGGAGACGTTTGTGAAGAGCAGGAGACGTGTGAGAGGAGCGGGAGACGTGTGTGAGGAGCGGGAGACGTGTGTGAGGAGCGGGAGACGTGTGTGAGGAGCGGGAGACGTGTGAGAGGAGCAGGAGACGTGTTTGAGGAGCAGGAGACGTGTGTGAGGAGCAGGAGACGTGTGTGAAGAGCAGGAGACGTGTGTGAGGAGCGGGAGACGTGTGAGAGGAGCAGGAGACGTGTGTGAGGAGCAGGAGACGTGTGTGAGGAGCAGGAGACGTGTGTGAAGAGCAGGAGACGTGTGTGAGGAGCGGGAGACGTGTGTGAGGAGCGGGAGACGTGTGTGAGGAGCGGGAGACGTGTGTGAGGAGCGGGAGACGTGAGGAGGGGGAGACGTGTGTGAGGAGCGGGAGACGTGTGTGAGGAGCAGGAGACGTGTGTGAGGAGCAGGAGACGTGTGCGAGGAGCAGGAGACGTGTGCGAGGAGCAGGAGACGTGTGCGAGGAGCAGGAGACGTGTGTGAGGAGCAGGAGACGTCTGTGAGGAGCAGGAGACGTGTGTGAGGAGCAGGAGACGTGTGCGAGGAGCAGGAGACGTGTGCGAGGAGTAGGAGACGTGTGTGAGGAGCAGGAGACGTCTGTGAGGAGCAGGAGACGTGTGTGAGGAGCAGGAGACGTGTGTGAGGAGCAGGAGACGTGTGCGAGGAGCAGGAGACGTCTGTGAGGAGCAGGAGACGTGTGTGAGGAGCAGGAGACGTGTGCGAGGAGCAGGAGACGTGTGCGAGGAGCAGAGGAGCAGGAGACGTGTGTGAGGAGCGGGAGACGTGTGTGAGGAGCGGGAGACGTGTGTGAGGAGCGGGAGACGTGTGTGAGGAGCGGGAGACGTGTGTGAGGAGCGGGAGACGTGTGTGAGGAGCAGGAGACGTGTGCGAGGAGCAGGAGACGTGTGCGAGGAGCAGGAGACGTGTGCGAGGAGCAGGAGACGTGTGTGAGGACCGGGAGACGTGTGTGAGGAGCGGGAGACGTGTGTGAGAAGTTGGAGACGTGTGTGAGGAGCGGGAGACGTGTGAGAGGAGCGGGAGACGTGTGTGAGGAGCAGAGGAGCAGGAGACGTGTGTGAGGAGCAGGAGACGTGTGTGAGGAGCGGGAGACGTGTGTGAGGAGCGGGAGACGTGTGTGAGGAGCAGAGGAGCAGGAGACGTGTGTGAGGAGCAGGAGACGTGTGTGAGGAGCAGGAGACGTGTGTGAGGAGCGGGAGATGTGTGAGAGGAGCGGGAGACGTGTGTGAGGAGCAGGAGACGTGTGTGAGGAGCGGGAGACGTGTGAGAGGAGCAGGAGACGTGTGTGAGGAGCGGGAGACGTGTGAGAGGAGCGGGAGACGTGTGTGAGGAGCAGAGGAGCAGGAGACGTGTGTGAGGAGCGGGAGACGTGTGTGAGGAGAAGGAGACGTGTGTGAGGAGCACAGGAGCAGGAGACGTGTGTGAGGAGCAGAGGAGCGGGAGACGTGTGTGAGGAGCAGAGGAGCAGAGGAGCGGGAGACGTGTGCGAGGAGCGGGAGACGTGTGCGAGGAGCGGGAGACGTGTGTGAGGGGCGGGAGACGTGTGAGGAGCGGGAGACGTGTGCGAGGAGCGGGAGAAGTGTGTGAGGAGCGGGAGACGTGTGAGAGGAGCAGGAGAAGTGTGTGAGGAGCGGGAGACGTGTGAGGAGCGGGAGACGTGTGTGAGGAGCGGGAGACGTGTGTGAGGAGCGGGAGACGTGTGCGAGGAGCGGGAGAAGTGTGTGAGGAGCGGGAGACGTGTGAGGAGCGGGAGACGTGTGTGAGGAGCGGGAGACGTGTGCGAGGAGCGGGAGAAGTGTGTGAGGAGCGGGAGACGTGTGAGGAGCGGGAGACGTGTGTGAGGAGCGGGAGACGTGTGTGAGGAGCAGGAGACGTGTGTGAGGAGCAGAGACTCAAGCTGAAGTCTCCATTTTAAGTAAATGTAACCTCATTTATGTTTTCAGTGTGTTTGGAAAATGTGCTGCAAATACAATGTTGGGCATTGAATATAAATATAAATTTGAATTAGTAATCCTTAATATTCTGAAATGTATAATGATTTTTTAATTTTAGTATTTACAATATTATATATATATATTTTTAATTTAACATGTTTCTCCTAAAATAAAATAAAATTGAAGACATCTTAAGACTGATACCTAAATGAGACATCACTGAGTATCCTGGGCTCAGAGAAAGCTCTGTCCGAGTCATCGACATCAGGACACAACTACACCTCAGACAAGTTTGAGTCCCAGCTAAAGGTACTTTCCTGCTACTGTTCCCTTCTCGCTGTGTCCCGTCTCTCCTTATACTGTCCTGTCCATTAAAGGTGAACAACCCCAATGTCATAAAAAATAACAATAATAATAAAAAAGAGCAACCTTTGCAAAAGAAAATAGTTTCTCACAGCCCATTCTCATTGTGGACTCCTTTCTCTCAGAACTTTCTCATGTCTCATTTGTGGCAACTTTATTTTTTTCCTAAGGAATTTTAATAGAAATAACTGAGACACTGTTGATACAACAATGAGAGATATTTGAGTCTCTTAAGCTTAAAAAGAGCAACCTATGAGCAATAAAATACTCCTATAATGGAGTCTTGAAAGAGATTGCAGCGAGACAGTAAAGAGATGATCTCTGTTTCTTCCACCAGTCTCAGTTTTGACTCTTTTTCTCTCAAATATTTCTCATGTCTCATTTGTGTCTGTTTTTATTTATCCAAAGGAATTTTAGGAGAAACATCTGAAATGCTGTTGATACTAAAATGAGATATATATGAGAATCACAACTAAGTCTCCTGAGCTTAGGGAAGCAACCACTGAGCAATACATGTTTCCTCTGGGTTGTGCCAGTGTACTATGGTACTTTCACTGTGCTATTTTAACCTTATTAGAGCGTGTTGCCATTCACTTTCACAGTGTACAAAGAGTTGCCAATATATTGACATCTGCTTGACATCTTCTTTATATCCCCCACTGAAAAAAGAAAGGCACACCGTTTTGGAACAACATGAATGTGACTAAATAATGACAGAATTTTTACTTTTCTATGAACTATTCCTATAGATTTTTCTGGCCATTTATATGTAGAATCAAGTCCATCCCATAATTCTACTCAACATGTCTCTCTAAGACTAAGCCATGCAGCTATCAATTACTTCTGTCAAATAAACAATCAAGAAATTATAGGGGTCTGAGATCGTATTGACAACGATTATGTTCTTCAAAGGTCATTATGGTGTATTCTGAATATGGGCATTAGCCATGCAAAACCTTCAAAGAGGTGCCAAGGCCAGGCCGGTGTGATGTCATGCTTCTGTAATGTAAGAATGATCTGATTGGCTGTTGGGGGAGAGTGGGATGTGTCAAACTGGCTCTGAGAGAGAGGGTGGAGCTTACAAAAGGGGGTGGAGCTACACAACTAAGGTATTGTTGGTTGAATTCTTCACTATTATGTATAATATTTTCAAGTATAACTAATGCCAGAATACAGAAGCTCCGTCAATTGGATCGTTCCTTCTAGATGGCAGAAGCACTTGGATCATATCCTCGCCGTTTGACGTTTCTTGTTGTTTGGAAGAAGAGGAAAGAAGAAAAAAGTTATTGGGAAACAAAACACTGCTGTTTTAGAGATAGAAATGTATCATAACCACGACTCTGTTTCAGCTCCACAGCATCCACATCAGAAGAATCCAATTCTATAGTTTAACTGAGTATCTGCACATGGTCACTGAAATGTGTTGTTTAGGTATGAATTTGTATACAGTTTACACATTGTGGAACTGAAGCAGAACAATGTGTGCTACAGAGAACAAGCCTCACGACTATTTCAGTGGAAATGCACAGCTTCAAGAAGAAACGACACACTCAGTGTTCATGTGATCTACTGAAGGGGTGTCGTCTTCAGGGCGTTTACACTGACAGCAAACTGTAGGGATCAAGCAACCAGTTAGAGTTGGAGATTTGAGGTGACATGAGTGACATATCAGTGTTTCCAAGATCAAGAAAAGAAAAAAAAAAAAAAACTAAAAAAAAATGTAGAAGAAATGTACACTTTGTTAGCCTAGAAATCTAGACGCACCCTAGCGGCAGCAAAAATTAATTTTGGAGCCAGTGTGGTCTAGCAACTCTCCGTTGGCATTCGAGCTGGAAAAACCAAACTCTGGTCAGGGCTATCACATTGTGTATAGAGTTGGTGGGCGGGCTGAACATAATGACGGCAGAGTTGTGACGGTTCCACGTGATAGGTGCTTTCCCTCTGCTACTTGAAAACAAAGAAGATGCTGCTGGCGAACAGCGGTCTTTCGAATTGGCTTTGGCCGCGACTCTGGATGACTTGGAGTTAAGAGAACGTCACTTAAGTCATTCTTAAAAAAAGGAAGATGTGTTCTGAGTTTTGACGACCGGATACGGCAAAAGTGTAATATATCAACTAGTTCCGCTGGTGGAAAAACGCATGGGACTCACTCATAGACAGTAAAAGAAATGGACACAACGACCCCACAGATTTCAACGGAGAAGACTGAAGCCCGATTATTGCACTTCCTGTCTGATGGCTGAGTGACTGAGGCTCAAACTGAGCGTGACGACAGTCTGACAGTTGTAAATCTTCTAGTAGCTGTGCCAAGACAAATCTGAATCACCTAATTCCTCAAAAACGTTGAAATATTTTGTCCCGTTGCTGTTATGGACTCTTTATCTATGGGCTTCTCCATTGACTTTATGCCTCTATGTCCCCCCGATTGCCTCATAGACAGTAAAAGATTGCCTGCGAGCTTCTCCTCCTGTCTATACGGTAATGTCTCTATTGTGCGACACAGAGTCGCGTGGTTATGACGCAATCATTAGCCTATTTTTACAAAACGGCTTTTACGGGGCCATAACGTAAGATACAAAGTAATGGAGCCTTTTATACATTGTCGTGTTTCTTTAGAAATAAATAATGGACAAATGAAGTCTTTGGATGCCTCAGATGTAAAGTTATTCGCTGTCAAAGTGACGCCAAAATGAATGGGAGTCAATGGAATGCTAACAGCAGGTGAAGTTCTGCTACAATGGCGGGCTTGGCGGCTCCCGCAAGGCTTCAGTTTCCGGCTGATGGATTACCCCCTTGGACTCACTCAGCCACAGCCATTCGTTGCTCTGGTTGGTTGTAGCGCAGTCCTATTGCGTGCAGAGTGAATTTGAAAGACAACCGTTTATCCCGCCCCTTGGATTGAGGTATGCCAATTGTGAGTTCCCATACCTAACATCTTGATGTAGGTCTGGCTTGCCAGGCAAACACTTTGTATCTATGTTGGTTTTATATGGTAAAAAAACAAACCTGTATACACTGTTCAATACGTTTTTTTATTTAGTTTTTAAATTTAATTGCTCTAAAAATTGCTATTGTCATGTCCTCTAGCCACCCAGTAAAAAGTAAAGGTGACACTACATTAGTTAACTTGAACTAACTTTGAAAATTTCTAATAATTATTAAATATGAATTAATATTAGCTAATGCAATTACATTATTGTAAAGTGTAACCAAAGTGCTAAAATATTTTCCTTGCATTTTGAATACAAGTGAGAGCACACATTGCAATAATCATTATAATTTTTAATACCATTGTTTTTGGTCACACCATATGCCATTTTACGACATAAGCTAACCAAATTACTAGTCAAATTATCTGATATTTTACTAGATGTGATGACATTACCTATGATTATATGCAACCTCTTAATGCTGTTTTTAATCACAATAAACAGGCACATAAAACACTATAATGGCATAGGCCTACCGTAAAACTTCAAATAATAGCCGGGGCTTTTATTTTCCCAAATCGTCGAACTGCACCGGCTTGTATATGAGACAGGTCTTTATAATTTATTGTTGAGATGTTGTTCATTGAGATGTTGTTCCTAGAGTCTCTAATCTCTAAAAATCTCCAAATGCTCCACGTGAAACTGCGGTCTTCCGACCTTTTACTATCGTGACAATTGATTTTGATTAATATGCGCGAGGGAGAGAGAGCCAGACAGCGCTCGTGTTGTTTGAAGACGTGAGAGTGTGCGTGCGCGGCTGGGGCGCTCTCTCTCTCTCTCTGCTAGTTTGCGCCCTGTCAACCGCAGCAGTCATTCTATTACATCACTCACCGATCAAAAAAGACTTTGGCGGGACACAAATTTGCTTTGGCGGCCGCCAAAAAGCAGACGATCTGACGGGTTTTAGAAGATTAAATACAACCCGAAACTAAAAAACAGACCCGGCCTCTATTTGAGACCGGCCTTTATTTACCCAAACCTGTCGCCACACCAGGTGTGTAAAAGAGACAGGCGTCCATTTGGGACTCGGCTATTATTTGAAGTTTTATGGTATATTCCACTCTGATCAAAGTGTGCATATGCTTGTGACAAACACAACATGAATATATTGCAGTATATTGATGGTCGAAAACATTGAAATTAAGACATTTTAGGCGCATCACCAAAAAAATCCAATACATCCACAGAAATGTGTATTGCATTTGACGTGAGTAGATTACAACAGTGGCCAGTAACACACTGACTGTATGGAAGTTTACCATTTATGCTGTGCATTGGGGTTTGTAAATAATGGCGATAATATAATAACCATAATTCTTAGCAAATAATCAAAATAATGAAAACTGCACGTAAATGGAAGTGAAGAGGTTTGAGGATCCACCTACAGTTGAAGCACACTGCAGTCGAGTAGAAACATCTACTAGCACTACCGTAATTTGGCAACCTCCAGAGAATGAGGTGAATCCCTGTCAGTGTGAACGCCCATCCAACATTATGCATTTCCTGGACAGCCCCATGCAGATGGGATAATTGTGTGCGAGAGTGAATGCCAGCATTTCTGGACGTGGTCATGCAGACCAGTGCCAGTGAGAGCTGTCTGTACCAGGAGGGCCAGCAGCTCCGCAAGGAGACGGGAAGTGAAGAGCACGTGTTATGTCAAAGGCTGATACCCTGCTCTCATGTTGAGTTTACACAAGACTGAAAGAGAGTGCAAGGGTTAACATGATGTCTCGCCACACTCCTCCATTACTCACCCATACACTTCGTCACTTAAAAGAACAGTGGACTCAAAAATGAAAATTCAATCATCATTTACAAACCCCTTAAACCTGGATGAATTTCTTTTTGTCAGTCAAGCACAAATGATCCACAATTCAATGTTTGAGACAAATTGTCTCTCCAATTACTTTTACATTACGGCTGATTTTATGTCAATTTCATGATGCATCTCAATCATAAGATAAAGGATCATAATCTAATCAAATCACTATACAATTATATATAATTTTCATTGTGTAGAAAAGAGCACTCTGGAAAGAAAGTCATACGTTTGGAACGACAAGAGGGTAAGTAAATGATGACAGGATTTTCATTTTGGGGTAAAATAGCCCTTTAAAACTGATTGTGAATATAAAGCTCATTGTAGGAAGTTAGTGACCAGTCACAACTTTGTATGCATAGATATCTATTCTAGATACCACATTAGACTACTCCAGATACGCCAACGCATCCGCCATCTTGGAACATCAACATTTCAGACAATACTCAGTCACATTAAAAACCGATTAATTTTCAAAAATACCACATTACCACTATATCACATAACATATTTTTTAAACAAAAGTCATTTAAGTGTACTTCGAGTATACTTTCATGACTGTGTAAGTTAGTTTTACATTAAATTTACATAATCTTTAGTCGTACTTTAAATAAGTACCCTCACAGGGATTTTCTTTGATCTAGGTCTTGGAGGAATTCGTACTCTGCATGAGTGTATACACATGCTACCTCAACATATTCTATGGTGGTTGGTCTGGGAGGTTACGAGGGTGGAAAAGACACTTGAAGGCTGTCTCTCTCCCTGAAGTGCATCGTTGTGGAGGAAACCTGCCTTACCCACCAAGCCTTGTAGGGTGACTTCGGCCCTTGTGGGTAAGGCTGACACGGCAGCAGGTCAGGCTGGTGCGTCCATGCACACCATGGCGGTTTTGCAGGCTTACCAGGCAGACCTGCTTAAAGAATTGGATTATGAAGAGGAATTAGCCCTGAATGCAGTTAAAGAGCTATGCAGGGCCACAGACCTCGCCCTCCGTGCATCTAAGCAGATGGTCTACACCATCGGCCCTTCAATGCCTGCTATGGTCGTTATGGAGCGGCATCTGTGGCTAAACTTCACGGGGATTAAGGAAACAGACAGGGCTTTCCTCCTGAACACCCCGATCTCGCCTTCTGCTCTGTTTGGCGATGTTGTCAACACCATCGTCAACAGATATCAGGTGGCTGGAAACTGGCAGCAGCAATCCCTCACCATATCCAGGAGTGGGTACCATCCACCAGCCGCTCCAGGCCAGGGCCCAGTGATAGGAGAGAAGAACAGAATGACAACGTGGCGACACGTTTCCCCTCACAAAGGGGACAGGGAAGCACACTCAGGCACAGCCATCCTGGGGGAGACAGGATCCTCTAGGATGGCAAAGAAAATGTCCTGAGCGATATTACCAATTGGCCTACCTGATTGGTCCCTGCCAGTTTGCTGATTCAGGGCTCCGAGCAGGCCAGTGCTATCAACAAAAGTATCCCTCTGTCAGACTTTGTGGCAGCAACTAACAAACATATCTCAGTGGGTGCTGAAACATATCTCAGGAAAGTTTACAGGATTCGGTTTGCCTTCCGTCCACCTCGATTCAATGGCGTTGTAGCTAAAGTGGTACGTCGGGAGTCAGGAAAGTTTTCATTAAACAAGAACTACAGTCTCTCTTGGTAAAAGGGGCCATAGAAAGTATACCCCTTCCAGAGAGGGACTTATGGTTCTACAGCCGGTACTTTATTATGGCAAAAAAAGGATGGGGGTTGCATCCGATTATAGATCTGAATGGCCTGAACCGTACTCTTTGGACATACAGATTCAAGATGCTCACCCTAAAGTTTAGTTGTTTTGCAAATCCAGGTCAAGGAATGGTTTGTGACAAATCTAAAGGATGCCTACTTTCATGCCAGAACAGGAATTTTCTCAGGTTCGCTTTCGAGGGTGAAGCATACCAATATTGAGTCCTTCCCTTTGGCCTAGATCTATCCCCCCACAGGTGCATGGATGGTGCTCTGGCTCCTTTGAGACTCCAAGGCATCTGTGTGCTGAACTACATAGACGATTGGCTGATGCTGGCTCAATCGGAAGAGCTGACGGCGCAACATTGAGATTGCTTTCTCCAGCTCAGAGAACCACTTTCCTTGGGGTTGTTTGGGACTTTACCACAATACAGTCACGTCTGTCTCTCTCACATGTAGAATTGTTTCTAAAAGCTATGAAAGATAGCTAGGTCAGGAGCTCTCAGTTCTTCAAGTTCAGAGCCTGTTAGGTCTCATGGCGGCAGTGGCCAACATCATTCCATTAGGCCAACTACACAAGACCATTTCAGTTCTGGCTCAAAAGCAGGGGATTTCATTCTCTGAAACCCTTCCTTTCAGGGTTGCAAGGATCACGTTCCATGGGCTACGTGCTCTATGACTTCGGAAGGAGTCATGGTTCCTGAACAAGAGCCAGGCTCTTGGGGCGTGTTGGAGTCACAAGACTTTAACAACGGATGCCTCTCCCTATTCAGTCTCCCTAGCTTTGCTATGAATGCCAGTTAGGGGAATGACAACTGAAGTTGTGTGTCATTTTAACATGCAGGTCAGGATTTCAGCTGGGCCCTACAAGCTGGTTTGAGGTTCTGCTGCAGTGAAATTTAAACCAGGTTTTAACGCTCAGAGTTCTGCATTATTTGCCCTAGCTCTCAGTCGTTCACTCCGTTGGCATCTGCAGAGCATTTCTCTCCTGCAGCAGAAACCCAAACCATATAAGTGTAAGCTGCAGGTATAGTGTTGCCTAGAGCGAAGAGACATGCAGACTGGTGCTTACTTAAAACCCCAGCCCGTCCCACCCAGGACTATAGCTGCCACCAGGATGGCCCCTGCGATGGACCCTATGATGAGATTGGTGGCACTAGGACCTGTTTGGGCAAGTGTAGGAAAACGAGACATGAGCTTTGATTTGCTAGAACTCAAAATATCTGTTCCAGCAAAACAGATGGTGTTTTAAAAAGATCCAGCATTTTATGCCATGTTTGCAGTTTCTTATTTAAATTCTTCCGGTCAGCCCTAATAACACTGTATGTAACGACAACGTATCAAACTGTGGTTGGTCACTTGTTGGTCATTTTTCAAAAATATTGTATTAGAATATTTGGGCTCATAAATAACAAATATTTGAATATGAATTTATTTAAATTACATTTAACGAGAAAGACGTTATTATTTTATTAATCAAGTTTTTGTTACCATTTCTGAACAAGCTTACCTTTTGGACAGGAATGTTGATGCTTGTTCATTCTGCAGATCATTGTTCAGAAGTTTGAGGTCGGGAAGATTTTTAAATCTTAATTTAGCAAGGATGATTTAATAAAGTATTAATTTCTTAATGGCCCCAAATCTTTGAACAGTATTATCTGTTAAGTTTACAGACGTTTCCTTTAATGCAATGCGTAGTCCAAAATATGGGTAAAACACCTGTGAAAATTGTTGTTTTCACCCTGTCTTCACAGACTCTGTGATTTATTCTTTCCTGTCCACTGGGTGGCGCTTGTCTCTATTTTTTACATTATGTTTTTAGGAAATGTGTCATGTATTAACTTGTATATTTGAAACACATATATGCACTACAGTGGACAGACAACTAAATTACTCAAATTACTATTTCTACTAAAACAATAATAGTACATTATAGTTAAAAAGTTTGGATTCAGTAGGATTTAAAAAAATAAATAATTATACTTTTATTCAGGAATGATGCATTCCAAAACTATAGTGAAAAACTCTAACCAAACCAACTTCTGAGCCTCATTCATTAAGCGCAAATATACCACATCTCTGTGTAAGTCGATCATGAATCCATTCAAAATTGAAAAACTTTTTAAACTGAAATCCCTCCTGCAGTGTTTTATGAATGAGCTCCATTGTTTTTGTATGTGTAAGCTTATGTGTTTGTGTAGGAGCAAAGCAACAAACCCTTGGGTTCCTCATCTTCACTAGGGGCCGGTTCTTTTGGAGGGTCAGGCATGCTACAGTCTGTCCCCGCCCACGTTGTGTCACATGTACAAGCCGCCTCATTATTGCACACCTGTTTAAATTTCAAATCGCCAAAACAATGCATAAAATACAAATCACATTAATTATTTCTAAGTATTACTTTCTAAGTATAATGAGAAATTGATTAAATGTACATCAGTAAACCTCAGCATGGCATGTATTCAGTGTGTGTATTCGGGATTGTTCTCACCCCATGACTGGAACAGATGTGTCCGTTGTGTCCGGTGGGACAGGAGCTCAGGTTCAGATCCTGAATAGGGAGACACTTCCTGTCCAGACACATCATTGACGGACCACATGGAGTCCCATCCTCCACATAACCGTGATCAGTTTGATCATCCAGCAAGACGTGGCCACCGCTGAGAAAACAATGTGTGTGTGTGTTCAGATCAGAGCGTTCTGATATTGGCAGCATAATCTCAGTAATGAATACTGTGATATATTGCGATTGGCTCTGAAATAGATGCTGATTAACATACATGATCAAACGTATTAATCTCTGCATTTGCCTCTGAGCTTCTCACCTGCAGTCGATCACTCTGCCCTGATGGTTGAAGTTTGTGGGAGTGACTTCTCCTTTCATTATTCCAATCCGTGGGATTCGGCCCATGTTAGTGCACAACAGATAACCGCAAAACACATCACTGCAAATATAGAGAACACAGCGACACTACTGTAAGGGGCATTATACTAAAATTCACACCAATAGCACATGCTTCTGCTGAAAATAAGAAACAATGTATCATGTGTGTTGCCATTGCAGACGACTGTTGAATTTTAATCTATTGTATTTTAATCTAATCTTTGTATGTGCATATTCAAATTTACCAACAAAATTCAGCCCTAAAAGTGTGAGAGATAAAAGAAAGAGGCTAAATATATTTTGCAAAGTATTTTTGAGACTAAAGATGTTAGGAGTGATTCATTGTGATTAAGATCTAATTTGTTATTTTTAAGGTTTCATAGTACACGTAATGTAGAAGCATACCTTTGGTGAAATCAAGGAATATTGTATGATGCAAATACCTTAATGATAAAGGAGAGGGACAATGAGAGCTGAAATGCAGGAGCGCCTTGCTTATAATTTCGCTTGATACTCAATGCCACTCTCAATGGCCTAATGTATTTCTGTGGTTGCACTATTATATGAAACAACAGATGGCAGTGCAGAGGAAATATCAGTTAAACAAGCAAGAATAGGCAGTGAAGAAGTGCTTTACTAAACATTACATTTAGCCTTGCAGGTATAATAATATTTCATGTTCACAAAACAATAAAAACACTTAAAGCAGGCAATAATTAGTCCCCCTGTAGTCAATAATTGTATCCCTTTAAACTCATCTTTGATCACCAAAATTACATATTTAAGCATTTATTCCTTGAAAAAAAATTCTTCATGTCTTAAAATATCTTGAATGTAACTCGACACCCTTGCCTCATTTAGTATATGCGGTTCTATAAATATGCAAATGAGCCCCGCCTCCACTCACTCAGCTCAGAGATCCACTCGTTGACGATCACACGTTGATCTGATTGGTTACAAGGTAGTTTGTGACGTCAGAAACACCTGCGATTTCAAACCGTGTTTTTGAGACTGTCTTTGATTCACTGCAGTTTTAAGGAGAAAATACTCAGCAATGCTGTCGACTTATGAATTTACACATGGTTTGTCTTAAAACATATAAAAAACACCACATAGACATATAAACAACATGGACTTTCACCACAGGGGGACTTTAAGAACTATTAGGATGTTTACACTGTAAATATCTTGCTTCCGACACTAATCAGCCAAACAGGAAAATGTATTAAATTAAATAATGCCTTGGAGATTTATCAGTCATATAAACTTATGAGTGTTTTCCACCGTTAATGATATTTCACAACACGCAGCTTGTTGAGCAGGTTTGTGCTATTTCTTGTCCAAGCAAGCATATGATTTTCTCCTGGCGGACAATAAAACACCCGAGCCATGTCTAGATCAGAATATCCCAGAGAGAGGTGGATCTTTTAGTCTCGGTCCGGTAAGAAACCACCCAGAATGCTCTAGTCTATATTGCAGTGTCAAGTTTTGAATGGTTTTGAACTCACTGCTTACTGCACTGGATCCATTTCTCTCCATCTTGACCACAGTTGCCCTTTTCTGAGCCCTCTGTGTTCAGCTTCTCATAACAGAACTTCTCAGAACTCGCAGCCTCTGAAAACAGAAAGAAAAGGAGAGAAACAAAGGGTGAAAAGAAAATAAACTTCAGTATATATAAGCCAGTTTGACTAATGTTAGTTACTGTATGTACTCTACAGTATCCACCTTCTTTTTAACACAAGACCAGCGTGGTCATTAGTAACTTGATCGGATCAAGGCTTCCGGTGTCTTCTTATAGTTATTTAAGCTGTAAAACAGTCTGGTATGCTGCTTGATAGTGCAAAGTAGTATTTGTTATCATATTATTTCATTATCTCACTCATAAACATACTGGTTTGTACACTGCAAAAAATTATTTTCTTACTCAGAATTTTTGTCTTGTTTCCAGTCCAAATATCTACAAATTCTTACATCAAGATGCATTGACTAGATGAGTAAAATTACATAAGATATTATGTCTTGTGTTGTGAGGGGAAAAAAATCTTTAAAGGTGCAGTCTTTAAGAATCGTATCGGAGATGGTGGTTTCTCCCGCCTCCTCAGACTCGACGCTCACACGGGTTGCCAGTTTGAGCACATGCAACAGGAACGAGCGCAAGTGAGAATGAAAATTGGCAACGTGCAGTATCACACAGACCATAACAAAAACAAACATTCCAGCATGGAAACGCAGATGTGATAATGAATGTGTGATAATGAAATAATATGTGCCGCATGAATCATCTCCTGATAGGTCTGGCACATTGATTGATGGTTGAGCTGTTTAAAACAACTTCCCCAAAGTTATTTAAGCAAGGGATTTGGTGTTGACCAAGGAAGTAAAAACCCTGCTCTAGTTTATTTCATTACAAAAATTTTTAGTATTAGTATAATTACTAGGTAGATACGCAGTTCATAGTGGAGCAGACTGCTGGGATTAAGGCATGATGTTGACAGGTAATGGTCACTCACTTGGACCCCACACATATTTACACTGACTGTCTCTCATCTTGCACTCCCCAGCGTAGCAGCGACCCTGCAAAAACAACACAATCTCACTAATCAATAGTTAAACACCTACATATATCAATCAAACAGACTGATCAGATGATTACTGGCCTTTTTAAGATCTATAGCATCGACTGATTTAGTGCCTGCTCTGCTAAAATATGCTGACTCTTGCCAATGGCTAATGTACATTTTTAAATATTTTTAAATATTTTATTTAGCCTAATTATCAATTTAATGCGATTAATGCAATTTGCTAACATTATATTTATTTTTAATAGTTTTTTTTTACTACCATTACATGTATTTATTTAACTACATTTCATTCATTAACTTATTAATTACTAACTTATTAATAATTACTAACTTATTAACTACCAATACAATTATAATAGAATAAGCATTAAAAGCTATGAAATTACACAAGTGGAAATAGGTGTATGATGTAAAAAAAAAATCCTACATGCATGGAAACTCTGTTTCCTTTTATATAATATATCAGGTCATTTAAAAATCTTAATTAAAATGAGTTTTGTAAAGTCAAAAATTCAAATTCAAATTTCTCTTCATAACTAATTTCTTGCATTCAAACATAAGCTTTTGTACCCGAGGCTCTTTAAGATCATGACAAATTTAGTCTGTCCACACTGGTCATTGTTCAACCTGCTTTCTAGATACTGTCACTGGCCATTTAAAGTCCCCCAGGACTTTAAAATCAAGCTTTTAATGTTGTTTATATGTCTATGTGGTGTTTTTAATATGTTTTAAGACAAACCATGTGCAAATTCATGTCAACACCATTGCTGAGTATTTTCTCCTTAAAACGTTAAAAGTCTCAAAAACACGGTTTGAAATCGCTGGTGTTTCTGACGTCACAAACTACCTTGTAACCAATCAGATCAACGTGTGATCGTCAACGAGTGGATCTCTGAGCTGAGTGAGTGAGTGGAGGCGGGGCTCATTTGCATATTCATAGAACCACGTATACTAAATGAGGCAAGGGTGTAGAGCAGAGGTCTTCAATCCTGCTCCTGGAGGGCCACTGTCCTGCAGAGTTTAGTTCCAACTTGCTTCAGCACACCTGCCTTTGTATATTCAAGCGATCCTGAAGAGCTTGATGAGCTGATTCAGGGGTGTTTGATTGGGGTTGGAACTAAACTCTGCAGGACAACGGCACTCCAGGAGCAGGATTGAAGACCTCTGGTGTAGAGTTACATTCAAGATATTTTAAGGCATGATGATTTCTTTCAAGGAAAAAACATTTAAATATATAATTTTAGTGATCAAAGATGAGATTTAAAGGATAAAATTATTGACTACAGGGCGACTTTAAATAAAAAACCCTCATTGGCTAAACCTTAATAAATAACCGTGTGTACCTGTTCGAGAGAGCAGAAGTAACCGTCCTGCTTGTGTAGATTGGGAGGGCACTGCACAGACACACACAGAGATGCAAAGAAAAGTTCAGTGAAAACATGCATAATCAGACTGTTATGTGTGTTTGGAGTAGTGCTGATATGTCACTGACCTGCCCTGAGTCTCCTGAGCACGTCTCTGAAATATCACAGTCATTCACTGCATAGCGGCAGGTGTAACCTCGCGGGTAGAACTGAGACAAAGAGAGAAAGAGATAGAGCTCCCACACACCTCTTGTGAAAGATTACCTGTGCTTAACTGTATTGAATATGCACGCATAGTTTTTTAATTCATTATGTTTTAATAATCATTTGTCGTGCTTTAAATGGTAAATGGACTGCATTTATATAGCGCTTTCACAGACCCAATGGCCACCAAAGCGCTTTACATATTTGCCTCACATTCACCCATTCACACACTCATTCATACACCAACGGCGGTGTCAGCCATGCAAGGTGCCATCCAGCTCATCAGGAGCAGCCGTGGTTAGGTTTCTTGCTCATGGACACCTCGACACTTGGTCAGGTGGAACCAGGGATCGAACCACCAACCTTTCGGTTTGTAGACAACCTACATGAACCACTGAGCCACTGCCGCCCCAGGGATAGTAAAAAGGGATAGTTCACCCAAAAATGAAAATTATCCCATGATTTACTCACCCTGAAGTCATCCTAGGTGTATATGACATTCTTCTTTCAGACGAATACAATCAGAGTTAAATTAAAAAATGTCCTGGCTCTTCCAAGCTTTATAATGACAGTGAATGGGCACCATTTTTTTTAGGTCCATACAAGTGCATCTATCCATCCTAAAAGTGTCCCAAATGGCTCTGAGGGGTTAATAAAGGTTAATAAACACGAAGTGTTGCGTTCTTGTAAGAAAAATTTCCTATTTAAAACTTTATCGATTAAAATAACTAGCTTCTGGCAGATGGCCGTACGCAAGTCGACTTATGCCAAAAGAGTAACACTTGACTGTCACGGATGGAACAGGAGTCAGACAGGTGGTAAGTGAATATAGTTTATTAACAGGTTTTGCAGAAGCAGATGGAGATATGGTGAGTATGCAAACAGATGTTAATCAGTTGGTAACTTAGCCGGAGGATAATCAGAGTCTCTGTTGCAGATGCAGTATGGAGTTCACATGGACGGATGCAAACTGATGGCTGAAGACTGAAGATGGTACTCGAAGGCAAGGGGTTGAAGAGAGTCCAATGGGAGACAGGTAAGTAGCAGGTAAGTAGCGGGTAAGTAGCAGGTAAGTAGCGGGTAAGTAGCAGGTAAGTAGCGGGTAAGTAGCGGGTAAGTAGCAGGTAAGTAGCGGGTAAGTAGCGGGTAAGTAGCAGGTAAGTAGCAGGTAAGTAGCGGGTAAGTAGCGGGTAAGTAGCAGGTAAGTAGCAGGTAAGTAGCAGGTAAGTAGCAGGTAAGTAGCGGGTAAGTAGCAGGTAAGTAGCGGGTAAGTAGCGGGTAAGTAGCGGGTAAGTAGCGGGTAAGTAGCGGGTAAGTAGCAGGTAAGTAGCAGGTAAGTAGCAGGTAAGTAGCAGGTAAGTAGCAGGTAAGTAGCGGGTAAGTAGCAGGTAAGTAGCGGGTAAGTAGCGGGTAAGTAGCGGGTAAGTAGCGGGTAAGTAGCGGGTAAGTAGCGGGTAAGTAGCAGGTAAGTAGCGGGTAAGTAGCGGGTAAGTAGCAGGTAAGTAGCAGGTAAGTAGCAGGTAAGTAGCGGGTAAGTAGCAGGTAAGTAGCGGGTAAGTAGCGGGTAAGTAGCGGGTAAGTAGCGGGTAAGTAGCGGGTAAGTAGCAGGTAAGTAGCAGGTAAGTAGCGGGTAAGTAGCGGGTAAGTAGCGGGTAAGTAGCAGGTAAGTAGCGGGTAAGTAGCGGGTAAGTAGCGGGTAAGTAGCGGGTAAGTAGCGGGTAAGTAGCGGGTAAGTAGCGGGTAAGTCTGTGTGTCATGTATTGACGAGACCAGACAATGAGTGAGTGAAGGGGAGCTGAATATAAAGGGAGGTGTAATGATGATGTGCAGGTGATGGTGATCAGTACACAGGTGATAACGAGCGAGTGGGAGGAGTGAGTGAATGAGTGGGAGGAGTGGATGAAGCTGGTGGAATCCTGACATTGACGGTGTATGACGTAGATGTAGGAGTAGCGTAAGCTCTGACGTTGTGCGTCAAGTTCAAGTGTTACTCTTTTGGCGTAAATCGTTGCATATAGCCGTCTGTCGGAAGCTAGTTATTTTAGTCGATAAAGTTTTAAATATGGATATTTTTCTTACACCAATGCATCGCTTTGCTTCAGAAGGTCTTTATTAACCCACCGGAGCCGTTTGGGACACTTTTATGATGGATAGATGCACTTGTATGGACTTGGTGCCCATTCACTGCCATTATAAAGCTTGGAAGAGCCAGGACATTTTTTAATATAACTCGAAGAAAGTCATATACAACTAGGATGGCTTCAGGGTGAGTAAATCATGGGATAATTTTCATTTTTGGGTGATCCGTGTGGATCGTTTTGACAATGGTGTCGTCTGTACGCGGAAAAAAAACTTCTCCGTTTTAAGCGTATCGTTGTTGTGAAAACGTACCCTAAACTGAACAGAATGGTGACATGCGTAATTGAAAAAATTAAGTTATCTGGAATAGACAAGTTCACAAATTAATTTTTTCAATTACATAAAATTTATTCACTTAATAATTTTAAGGCAACGGGTTCCCTCACTTTTTTAAGTTAAGTCCACTGAGTGTACTGTGTGACTGACTCTCACCAGACATGTTTTATTGCAGCAGGGTCCGTCGCTGCAGTGTGCACCGTTAGACAGAGAACACTTTTTACAGCACTCTTTAATGCACTCCTATGACACACACACACACACACACACACACACACACACACACACACACACACACACACACACACACACACACACACACACACACACACACAGAGAGAGAGAGAGAAGACACATATAACAGCTGAATACTGCTGTGACACTGTAGTAAGGTTATATAATTTACCATATTTGTGCTGTCTAGAGTATCACGTAAACTCACTTCTCTTGGTCCACAGTCACACTCCTCTCCCACTTCTACATATCCATTTCCACACTCTGTCTCTTCAAACAGCTGCAGGACATACATGCAAACGACATGAGGATGAGCACATAATGGCGGAATTTTCAGAATTTTGGGGTTTCTCTCGCCTGGCTAACGTCAGACCTCGTCTCATTGAGACGTGGGTCTGGGAACCACATGTTCTTTTTCTCGTATTTGAGGCGTGGTTTACGAATGCCCAGAGCCATTTATTGGGTGCTACGAATGTCTATCAAATGCGCCTGTACGTAGCTCATAGCCAATCGTTTCAATTATACCAGATGACGTATGTAGAGCGACAGAAATTAGACGAGGAAGAAGATGATGGGTCAGAGATTTATGTCTACATGATGGCGTTCAGCGACTATTGCCGTTTGTGCTGCATCGAAAGGTAACTTCGCGTCTGCTGCCATGTTGGATCCATAGGTATAAACAAACTGCTTGGGTGTGTCGCATAGACGTCTATTCATCTTGCTGCTCCCTCCCCGTTCTGTGATTGGTCCCCTCGCTGAGGCGAAAATCTGGTCCATGGAATCCAGACTGCCTAGCAGCGAGAATAAAATCGTGCTGCGCGCAAGGCACCATGGGGAAACCCAGGCTAGGGTTTCCCTTTAATTGTAATTGAAAGTGCACTTGTAATGTACTTCAGTACTTGCAAACTAAAGTACTTGTAATGTACTTCAAATCTTAAAAGTATATATTTTTTAAAAACTGGGTCACACTTTACTTTGCAAGTGTCAACTATCAATTAGTGTGTCAGTAGACTGTAGTAGACTGTTAGGTTAGTTGTTAGGGCACAGGTAAGTAGAATAAGTTGACGTAGTTGCAGTCTTCGCAGTCAAAAACAAACAGAAGCCATTATAATGACTGACGCTGTCTACAGTGATACAGTATACAGATGCACATTCAGTTTCTGACACTCCATTCGCTCGAGTCTGTCAACAACAGGACAAATGGAAGAGTGAAAGAACGTTGGCTTTGACGTGTGCAGTTTAAACTACAGTTTCTGCTTTAACCTCTCCGGAATACCTCACCATATAGACATCATATTCGTTTGTTTATACAAACCGAGAGAGATGAGTTATTACAGAAAACAATTTCTGTGGTAATGTTCAGCATGTCACAGATGAGATGACCTAGAAATATTTAAATGAAAGGTGGTCTCTTCATACTTTCTCATGCTGTTTCTTATTTTTTGGATACATTCTGATGATGTTAATGATGCCTGACCTTGGTGGGTTTGTTAAAGAGGCAGGATCCCCCTCCCTTCAACAGGAACTCTTTAAAACCAGTGATGCTGCACTTAGAGAAAATCCGTGTGAGCTGAACCCTGAGTAGAGATGAAGAGAGGAAGAACGGTTTTGCAACAATTTACTCCCAGACAGACCCATTGAGATGCATGTTATTTGAAAACATTTATTAATTGAATAGGAAATAATTGAATTTATTATATATACACAATAACAATAATTGTGTTTTTTTTTTTATAGATTGTGTGCATGTGTGGTAACAGGTGAGTTGATATTAATGATTGTATGTCTTAAAGTGCCCTAGTATGCTTTTTCGAATACTACCTTTCATGCTGTTTGTGATATATACCTGTGTGTGAATGAAAAAGGGCTTAAAAGTTTTCAAGATTTATAGGTTTGTATTTGTATTTGCACATTTGCATAATGGCAGTCTATGGTCTTCATTGGCTGCTGGTGAACAACGTCTACTTTGACCCTCAAACACTGTAGTTTATCTGAGACTGGAAGAGTTTGGTTCGTGTTGTTCATGTGGAGAAGACGCTGTTTTCTGCTGACAAAGCAAATCCACTGTGATGAGATTTATACCGTAAAACCGACACCATCGTTACTGTTCGTGTCACTGTGTATCAAGAGCTGATGAAGAGCTGAAATTAGGATGGGCGCTTGATTTAAGTACTCAACCAATCACAACAGACTGGGCCATCGGACCAATCAGAGCAGACCAAATCAAATCACATTTATTTGTACAGCACTTTTAATAATAATGATTTACAATATATGAAAAATGTAGCATTGGTGCATATTGATTCAGAGTTTGCGTCATCTGAAGTCTTTGCAGGTGTTGGGTCAGCTGACCAATCAGAGCAGAGTAGACCAATCACAACAGACTGGGCCAATTTGTGTAGACTGTGGTTCCTAATTATTGTGATCCAACATTTGTCTCACATGTCAGGATGAAAATACAAACATGTCTTCTAATATCTTCAATTGTTGTGTATACCGAGCTGCAGCAGACACATTTGAAAACAACTTTACTTGGACCCATTGTGCGAGCTGTCTCTTTAATACTGCGTGGTTTATTTACATGTTGCTGCTGATTGGGCTGACATTTTTGACACACCCACCAAACAAGAGAAAACGTATCTCAAACCCTGTTGCACACAGTTTCCAGGACACATGTTGTTCAACCAGGAAACAGTAGCAAAACGTTGCGCACCAGTTTGAGCTTGAATGTGCCCCTGACTAATCAGAGCAGGGCAGACCAATCACAACAGACTGGGCCATCTGACCAATCAGAGCAGAGGAGACTCTTTAAAAGTAGGGGTTTAGAGAGACTGAATCCTTTATCTAACTGTTTCAGACACAGTTAGAAAAGAGCAAAGTGTATTATGAAACAAAGTGTTTCTTGACTTTGAAATTAAAACCTGTTGCAGGAGACTCCAAAATAAAATTAAGAGCCTTTAAAATAGCAGAATATGGGCACTTTGATTGTTGAATTATTTTGATGGTGTTTGTGTGTAGTACATGACAGTGACAGTGTTTATAAAGTGATGTCAGAACTAAACAGCTGTCTAAATAATCTAAACACATCACAGGAGTTTAATGAGTACATTGTATATTGATTATGGTGACTTGTCATATATCTCACCCATTGTCCTCCATGATACAGCCTAGCCAGGAGTTCATGCACCCACAATCATCTGATAAAACAGAACACACACAGTGAGTTAATGCTCAATATTTTATATCTCAGTATCAAAGTAAATCCAGCAAGATTATGAGAAAGAGTGTGTACTTTTTATTGATGTTGTATCCCACTGAATGCCAAGATTCTGAGCCAAACTCTGGGACAGCACGAGCGCCAGTGTCCGCGTAGAGCCATACTGCACATTCATCACACACACACACACACACACACACACACACACACACACACACACACACACACACACACACACACACACACACACACACACACACACACACACACACACAGAGAGAGAGAGAGAGACATGTTGGGTTCCCTTTCGAGAGGTCTCTCCTATTGCGTAAGTAGCTTACGCTATGGGAAAACTCCTTTTCTCGAGAATATTGAAGTCTTTATGTAAAACGCATTGCAGCTGCACAGCTGACAGCAATGAACGAAGGAGCTCGGTCATTGGCTGTGCTGCGGCAACTTGCTCGAACCAATGACGGGGCGACTCTGAATGCCCGCCAAGATGGGCGTGGCCAAGCTATATATTGGGCGCCCCGTCATGAGAGTTCTTTAGATTTAATCTCCTTCAGCGAACACCTTCTTCGCTGGAAACCCTCGGATTATTGAAAGCCTTCGCCGCCGTGGAAAAGCATACCAGCGGGATTGCTACGAGGACGTCGGCACCTTCAGCCGCCTTCGAACACCATCCTACTGAGCCATCCGGCGCGCCACACACGCAAGTATTTTACATCTGTTCGCCCCGCGACATTTGTAAAAGAGCACATTTTCTGAGGCGTTGTTTCAAATGGCTTCCTGCGCGTCGTGCAGAGACCTTCTCCCGGACGGGGATCGTCACATCATCTGCGCTCGCTGCCTGGGCCGGAACCACGCAGAAGCTGCTCTGACCAAGGGCGGATGCCAGGAATGTGACGACCTGGGTCTCTCCACACTGCGGGCTCGCTTCGCCGCTTTCGCCGCGAGCGAGCCCATCGCCGCCACCCCTCTGTTTGAGCCGCGCTTTTAAAAAAAAAAAAAAAAAAAAAAAAAAAAAAAAAACCCCCGCTCACAGAGGCTTCCTGAACCTGAGCTCAGTGACGTCACGCCGAGCCAGTCTCCGCGTGCTTCACCGCCGCTCTTGCCTTCCCCACCGCCGGTTCAGTTCACTCAGCCGGACCCACACCCCTCTAGCAGAGCGGTGGGCCTTGTGACTTTCGGCGCGTCCGAGGACGACGGGGGAGTGGATGACAGCCTGTCCATCGACGCTGCATCTGACGACTGGCCGGGCTCCACTTTCGACCCCGCCCCGTCGACGCTAGCTAGCACGAGTGCGGGCTCCACCATGGATACGGAGATTATCCGCATCCTCTCGAAGACCGTGGAGGACCTCGGGCTCGATTGGTGTTCTCCGCCAAGTCATGGAAAGCCCCCCACTCTGCGAGCCTAAAGCCTTCTTTTTCTTTTTCGCTCTCCTCAGTGGACGGCGCGAAGGAAAGAGGCTACGAGGGAACGCCGCCCCTCGAGGAGGTCGTGGCCAATCATCTCTGCCCGCCCTCCACCACCGGATGGAAAGCCAAAGCCTCCCACCCCTCGAAACCCTGCCGCACTACCTCTGCTCTCGCCGGTCGCGCCTACGCCGCCGCCGGCCAAGCTGCATCAGCGCTTCACTCAATGGCGGTACTTCAAGTGTTCCAAGCCAAGCTTCTCCGCTCTATGGACGAGTCTGGCCCCGAACCCGAAGCCTTCAGGGACCTACGCAGCGCAACTGATAGCTCTGCGAGCCACGAAGGCCACCGCCCAGTCTATTGGCCGTGCTATGGCTAATTTGACTGTTCTCGAGCACCATCTGTGGCTGACTGTGACTGAGATGAAGGACGCGGATAAGGCGCCATTTCTCGACGCGCCTATCTCCACCAGCGGGCTGTTTGGACCGGCGGTTAAAGGTTTCGCCGAACGCTTCACTGAGGCCCAGAACGCTTCACAAGCTATGCGTCATTTCCTGCCAAAGCGCTCCAGCTCATCGCAGAGCAGACAGAGACCGCCACAGCCGCAGCGGGCTAGAACAGCTCCCACCGCCTCTCAGCCCGCGCCTCAGGCTGACGCTCGACGCCGCTCGCGCTCTCAAAAGCCGTCCTAGCCACAGAAATGAGAAGATAGAGTGCGTGTCTCGCAAAAGCCGGACCACTCTCTCTGCAAAAGCTCAAACATTACCCAGTCCCCTTACAGGCGGCTGGATATGTCCATACAGCAGTCAATGGGCCAGTCACAGAGCTCGCTCATCTGCAAACAAACACCGTTTTTACGGCGACGCACAAAAAAAAAAAAAAAAAAAAAAAGTCTTTTTCTGCCTGCGTCACTAAGGGTTAACATGTCCACAAAGTGTGCATTCCCAGATACTGTCAAAACAGTGCCAAATTCATTCCCAGCTCAGGCTGCGCTTCCCATGAATGTAGATCACGTGCCTACGGTCATGTACGCACCACTACACACAAGCACTGTTCACACAGTTATAAATTCATCCCCAGTAAAAGCGGGAAACATTATAAAGGTGACGCGTGTGCCTAACACTGTTTATGCACCCGCACTTATAAACACTGTCCTTACAGTGTCAAACACAACCTCCGCTCAGGCTGCGAGTTTTACAAACACAGCGCGCGCTGTTGTAATCACACACGCGCCCATTCACTCAGCTGCTCAGCGCGTGCCCGCGCCTCTGAGAGCTACGAGCTCAGGCGATTCGCTGGCCAGGTCCCTACGTCACAGCGGCCCGCCCCTAGCCTGTATTCAGCCCATATCTGTAAACGCAGCGGCATGGGAAAACATTCCAGATATGCCGAAATGGGTATTGAATATAGTAAAGCACGGATACTCGCTCCAGTTCGCTCGCAGACCACCACGTTTTACGACTGTGGTCGAGACAAAAGTGAGAAAGGAGTGTTCACATGTTCTACGCACCGAGGTGCGCAAACTAATAGAAAAGGGCGCTGTGGAAACTGTTTTCCCCCTCTCTGAGCGGGACAGGTTTTTACAGCCGCTATTTTCTCGTCCCGAAAAAGGATGGCGGTCTCCGCCCCATCCTAGATCTCAGACACCTGAACAGAGCACTAATGATTCGCTCGTTCAGAATGTTAACAACCAAGCATATCCTCGCGCAAGTACGCCCAGGAGATTGGTTTCTCTCAGTGGATCTGAAAGATGCTTACTTTCACATTCCAATAACGCCTCATCACAGGCCGTTTCTGAGATTCGCTTTCGAGGGACAGTCATACCAGTACACAGTACTTCCGTTCGGCCTGTCCCTGGCTCCCCGTACATTCACGAAATGTATGGATGCAGCACTTTCCCCCCTAAGACGAAGGGGAGTGCGAATACTGAATCATCTCGACGATTGGCTGGTTCTAGCACAATCAGAGAGTCAGTTAATAACACACAGATCTTGGATTATCAGCCATTTAGAATGCCTGGGTCTAAGAATCAATTTTGCAAAAAGCATACTATCTCCCAGCCAGAGGATTTCTTTCCTGGGAATAGTTCTAGACTCGATGCAAATGACAGCACGTCTCTCATCAGAGCGCGCGCTTACCATCCGGCGCCGTGCAACATCATTCAGGGCGGGCGCGCGTGCCCCCGTCAAACGGTTTCAGAGGATGCTCGGTCTCATGGCCTCAGCATCGGCCGTACTCCAGCTAGGATTGTTGCATATGCGCCCTCTCCAACGCTGGCTCAAAGAGCCGCGTTCGGGCCACTTTTAAATCAGAGCGAACCACGGCTGTATAAAAGCCCTGATGCACTGGAAAGCCGCCGACTGGTACCAGTCAGGCGTGAGTCTGGGTGTGAACACAAGGAGAAAGATGATAATGACAGATGCCTCCAAAATAGGTTGGCGGGCCCTTTACGAGGGCAGGCCTGTCTCCGGCTTTTGGTCAAACCCGGAGAAGCGCCTACACATAAACTGTCTGGAAATGAAAGCGGTCGCTTTGGCTCTCAGAGCCCTGCTCCCACATCTAAAAACGAACACGTCCTGGTCCGAACGGACAACATGACGGTAGTGTCGTACATAAATCGCCAGGGTGGACTCAGGTCGAGCTCCATGCATTCAATGGCCAGGAGAACATTCCAGATATGCCGAAATGGGTATTGAATATAGTAAAGCACGGATACTCGCTCCAGTTCGCTCGCAGACCACCACGTTTTACGACTGTGGTCGAGACAAAAGTGAGAAAGGAGTGTTCACATGTTCTACGCACCGAGGTGCGCAAACTAATAGAAAAGGGCGCTGTGGAAACTGTTTTCCCCCTCTCTGAGCGGGACAGGTTTTTACAGCCGCTATTTTCTCGTCCCGAAAAAGGATGGCGGTCTCCGCCCCATCCTAGATCTCAGACACCTGAACAGAGCACTAATGATTCGCTCGTTCAGAATGTTAACAACCAAGCATATCCTCGCGCAAGTACGCCCAGGAGATTGGTTTCTCTCAGTGGATCTGAAAGATGCTTACTTTCACATTCCAATAACGCCTCATCACAGGCCGTTTCTGAGATTCGCTTTCGAGGGACAGTCATACCAGTACACAGTACTTCCGTTCGGCCTGTCCCCTGTCCCTCATTTTATGGTCCCAGCACAACTCGCGCTCGCTGAGAGCAGCGCATGTGCCAGGCGCCCTGAACCAGGGGGCAGACATGCTATCCAGAGACAAGATTCTCCCAGGAGAATGGGCTCTCAACCCGCTGACGATTCAGTGGTTATGGAAAACCTTTGGCAAAGCGGAGATCGACCTCTTCGCCTCCAAGGAGAACGCGCACTGCTCTTTTTTCTTCACGAAAAGCATGGACGCGCTCGCCCAGAGCTGGCCGAGCCGCCCCTTATATGCCTTTCCCCCGATCGCGATGCTGCCACAGGTCATCAGTCGGGTCAGAGAGGAGAAAAACGCAGTGCTGCTGATAGCCCCACTCTGGAAGAACCAAACATGGTTTCCAGATCTGATGCAAATGCAATCTGCACCACGGCCGATTCCACTGAGGCCAGACCTCCTCAGTCAGGCCAGCGGGATGATATTTCATCCCCGCCCCGATCTGTGGGCCCTTCATGCATGGCCCCTCAACGGGTTCCCAGGAACCTCGCGAGCGGAGCACTAAAAACCATCGCTGAGGCGCGGGCGCCCTCCACGAGACGCTTATATGCCCAGAAATGTAAGTGTTCAGTGACTGGTGTAATGCCAAGGGCCTGAACCCTGAGACATGCGAGATTACGAATGTACTCGTTTTTCTACAAGGGCTTCTGGAGGCGGGCCGCACCCCCTCCACGCTCAAAGTATATGTGGCGACCATCACAGCGTCACACGACCCTGTAATGGAACGTCCATTGGGAAGAAACGACCTAATTATTCGTTTCCTAAAGGGCGCTAGGAGGATGAACCCTTCACGCCCCCCCTCAGTGCCGATCTGGGACCTAGCTACTGTCCTAGACGCTCTTAAAGGGCCCCCGTTCGAACCACTCCGAACCGTGCACCTTAAACAGCTCTCGCTCAAGACTGCGCTCTTGCTGGCACTCGCCTCGGTCAAGAGAGTGGGCGACCTGCACGCGCTTTCGACAAGCGCTGCCTGCCTAGAATTCAGTCCTAACGACTGCAGGGTCGTCCTTAGGCCGAAACAGGGGTATATTCCTAAAGTGCTCACCACTCCCTTCAGAGCACAGGTTATCTCCCTAACTGCGCTTTCGTCTCCAGCAGACGAACACGACGCTAATCTACTCTGCCCCGTTAGGGCTCTCAGAGTGTATTTGGAGCGTTCTGCCCTATTCAGACAGACAGAACAACTGTTTGTATGCTTTGGCGACCGTACGAAAGGTTCCGCCGTTTCAAAGCAGATAATCTCTCACTGGATAGTTGAAGCTATAGCGCTGGCTTACGAAGCTAAGGGACTTCAATGCCCCTGGGGAGTCAAAGCACACCCCACCAGGAGTGTGGCTTCTTCCTGGGCACGGTCGAGCGGGATACCGATCGAGGATATTTGTGCGGCGGCAGGCTGGGCCTCACCGTCCACATTTATCAGGTTCTACAACCTACAGGTCCCGACATTGCATTCCAATGTGCTATCAGCATGATGCTAGTTGAACTGCGAGTTCGCATCTAGATTATGTATGTGCTTGTGTCACACTGAGCGCCTTCTAGCCGCTCTGTATTTTTTCCCATATATAAAGCTCGCCTCTGCCGGCTAGTTGGATGATAACTTTGCTTTTTAGCTCAGGCACCTGCCTCTGGCTATCATAAGGCGAAGTTCAGCACGCACGGCGTTTTGCATGGTGTTCCCATAGCGTAAGCTACTTACGCAATAGGAGAGACCTCTCGAAAGGGAACGACTCGGTTACTAACGTAACCTCGGTTCCCTGAGAGGAGGGAACGAGTATTGCGTAAGCTGCCGTGCTTGTGCTTGGTTAGTTCGCTTCAGTCGTTTTAACCTAAAGAACTCTCATGACGGGGCGCCCAATATATAGCTTGGCCACGCCCATCTTGGCGGGCTCTGACGCGCGCGGGCGCGAAGCGCGTTCATTGGTCGCGCATTCAGAGTCGCCCCGTCATTGGTTCGAGCAAGTTGCCGCAGCACAGCCAATGACCGAGCTCCTTCGTTCATTGCTGTCAGCTGTGCAGCTGCAATGCGTTTTACATAAAGACTTCAATATTCTCGAGAAAATGAGTTTTCCCATAGCGTAAACTACTTACGCAATACTCGTTCCCTCCTCTCAGGGAACCGAGGTTACGTTAGTAACCGAGTCGTTTTCATTTTCTTATTTTTATACTGTACTAACTGTATATTCTCTCCCCTTATACTAATGTAACAAAACTGCTCCGAGACACAGAGGCTGAGGATCCAAATGCAATTTTAATGAAAGGGTAATTTCAAAAACAGGCAAATGTCATAAACACCAGGTAACCGGCCCAAACAATAACAGGGTTATAGGGGAACAGGCAAAACCTATGGCAAAAACAGAGGAAACCAAGAAAACCCGACAGAAGATCGAAAAATTGGGGGTGGGGCTAAACCTAAAAGGCTAAACCTACCCATCACATAAAACTTCCTGCATTTTTACAATTTCAAAAACATCACTTAGTATGATTTATAAGCTGACCAATGAATGTCCTACAAGGACAAGGATTTTGGATATTGCCACCTATGTGGGGACTTTTTGTCCTAATCAAAACAAATCAATCCGTTTATTCAACAAGGACGCATTAAATTGGTCAAAAGTTACAGTAAAATGACACATTCTGACACTTAATTTTACAAAAGATTTTAAATAAATGCAGTTCTTTTGTACCTTCTATTCATCAAAGAATCATGAAAAAAAAAGATCAGTTTCCACAGAAAGCAGCACGACTGTTTTCAACATTGATAATAATCAGAAATGTTTCTTGATCATCAGATCATCATATTAATTTCTGAAGGATCATGTGACACTGAAGACTGGAGTAATGATGCTGAAAATTCAGCTTTGATCACAGGAATAAATTACATTTTAACATATATTCATATTGAAAACAACAATTTTTAATGGTCTTTTTACTGCATTTACTGTATCAAATAAATTCAGCCTTGGTGGGCATAAAAGACGTCTTTCAAAAACATTGAAATAATTATTTTGTACCCTAGTTTGCAAACTTAGTTAAGTTTAGAGTTAGATCGGTGTGTAAAATCAGCTGTAATATTCGCTACTATGAAGAAAACTTCATTTTGATGCAGTCTTTGATGAGTTCATCTCCTCATTGTGGATGTTTGCTGTGAGTCAGTCAGTCTACATGTGATTCACTCACCTCAACGACTCCCACCCCGTGACTCACAGAACACATCCCTCCGAAATACGCCGCGCAGCCCCGAGGATAGTGAAACGTCACGTTCCTGCAGACACACACCGACGCTCCATTATGCACAAGTCATTTCTGCACACGTGTAAGCAGTTATGCACAAACATGAACTCACGAGAACAGATGCACCGCATCTGCGTGCTTCCTGATGTGTTGCTGTCGGTATTTGGAAAAGTTTCGCAGCATATCGAAAGGAATCACACTAATGGGAATGTGATCCTTGTCCGTCCAGATCTCTAGGGCGACCAGGACCACACGCGTGTACAGGTGATCTTTAAAACTCTTCCATTAGACAGAGAGAAAGAGCAACAGGGGGAAATGAACAACATCTTTCCATATAATATCTATACCTTTTTGTGTAAATTGGCATTTCTCATCTCTACGGGTCCCAAACCATTATGGGTTTCTGAAATTCAGCTCTATGGGTTGTGGAACTGATCATTAACACAAACTATTCACTGAAAAGTGATCAATAATTCAAAAACTCACAGCATCCACCAGGTTGACCACAGATTTGGCAAAGTTGAGTGTGCGCTGCTTGCTCCCCAGTCTCTTAAACTGTGGGAAAATATTGATATAGTTATAACCTGATTATAAAAACATCAAACAAACACTCAATGTCAGCACACTTAAATGTGCCTTTACTGAGGCCATTTTCAACACTAATACTGCATTCATTACAATAGAATTAGTGAGGAGAACAAACTCTGTAAGGAAGCAGAGCGCCCTCCAGTGGACTCTACTGATCTCATCCTTCTGAGACGATGGGCACAGATGTACTCACTGCATAAACATTCAGTTTAAACAATAGTCAGTTGCCTATCCCGAACACCAACTCTACCCTCTAATCCTTGTGAAAAAGAAGTGTGCTTAAATGTATTGAATGTGCACTTCAAATCTTAAGTTTATTTATTTATTTAAAAACTACTTCTTATATTTAAGTCCCCCTGTAGTCAATAATTGTATCCCTGATTGGTTACAAGGTAGTTTGTGACGTCAGAAACACCAGCGATTTCAAACCGTGTTTTTGAGACTGTCTTTGGTTCACTGCAGTTTTAAGGAGAAAATACTCAGCAATGCTGTCGACTTATGAATTTACACATGGTTTGTCTTAAAGCATATTAAAAACACCACATAGACATATGAACAACATTAAAAGCTTAATTTTCAACACAGGGTGACTTTAAGTTTATTTTTATTTATTTTTTTATGAATAAAATAAAAGGCCACTTAAGGGTACCTAAAGAGACACTTTAAAACGTTTTTAAAAAGTGCACAATGTCCAAATAAGTTTTACTTTAAAGTACATTTTTAATCATAATGTTTTAATAATATTTTGTCATGTTTTAAAGTACACTTGTTTTGATGAGTTGACTACATACTAAACACATGTAAAGTTGATTATCATTTTATTTGATATTATTTGATAATTTAAAATGAATATATTTTATATTCACTTCATCATTACAGTTGTGTAATTACAAATATGTTTAAATACAATAGAAATGGCATTTTAGTCAATAAAATAAATCCATTTTAGTTTACCATAAATGCTTATCAGTAGCCTACATTCAGCAGTGACTTTAATAAATATTTTAAAGACAACAGAAGTAATTTTGAAATTGCATATAAGGATGTACTAAAGTCCTTCTTAACTGGGATAAAAAGCAGCTAGTTGCATTAAATAAAAATGTAAACTATAAAACATTTAATTTAATTTCAATTAACATGAAATTAAGTGTCCATAAACATTATATTGAGTTCACAAATCTGACTTTTCCCGTGTGTAAGTGCTATATACAGTACGTGTCCCCGGTGCCTCTACCAACCCAGAAAACATGAAAAGTGAAACCAAGTAACTTTGTTTTGGTGAGCTTTTCTCTGCAAACATGTAAAAAAATAAGCCGATCATATTTCGCTCGCCTTCTGACATATGAGGAGGGTCTTATTATAATATTATCTCTTAATCTGCACGTTTACACACACCAGCCGATATTTGGTTTTCACAATGGCAAAAGTTTCAGCAAAGCATGTAAACTGTTCGAGCACAGACGAGCTCTGAACACTTTTGACCAAAACATGTCACCGCTGTCTTATGAACACCTCAGGGAACTTGTGTAAAAGTTAAACATGACAGTACATGCAAGTCGATTAGATTAATCAATGTAACTCCACAACAACTACATAAATGTATCTAACCATTCAGAAATGTCCTGGTGCGTCTCTCCTGCACTCGCCACTGGTTATTCTGAGATTTTAGATGAGTGAGATTCGCATGTTTTGTTATTGCAATTTTAGTATCTGAAGCTCTTGTAAAGGCTCCGCCTCTTCTGGAGGCGGACCAACAGCTCATTTGCATTTAAAGGGACACACACAAAAACAGCACGTTTTTGCTCACACCCAAAAAGGGGCAAATTTGACAAACTATAATAAATGAGCTGAATTTTGAGCTGAAATTTCACAGACACATTCTGGGGACACCATAGATTTATATTACATCTTGTAAAAAGGGGCACAATGTCACCTTTAAGTATATTCTTTTCAAATACATTGTAAAAAAAATCACCCTAATTCTACTTAAATTTGTACGTTTAATCAAATTGGCTGTTCAAGTCATTTCAACAATTTTTTAATTTATTTAACTTGCCAAATTGAATCTTCTATAACTAGTTAAAAACGCAAGTTAAAATTGGTCAAATTATTTTTATGAGTTAAAGCGGAACATGGAAAAACACGTTGCCCTATTTTTTCCCTTTTTAAAAGTACTGCTAAATTGTACTTCTTCACAATGGAAATCATGTGACAAAGACACTCACATACTATTATATTCAAAACAGCATTTAAACACACCATGTTGTGGTCGATGACGATCATCAGCTCTATGTACTTCATCTCCTCAAACAGGTTCCTCGGGATCTGGAGGAGGGAAAGAGAAACACAAGCATGGCTCAGCTGCTCCTCAAGAACAGGGAAAACTGTCCTATAAACACTTGCATACATTACACACTCTCATAATGTGCTGCTGTTACATTTATGGATAAAGGAATGTGGCCTGTTCTGGATCAAAGATTTTGGATGGATCCCAATTTACATACTTATATATGTAAATACATACCCTGTATTTACATACATACAACATAATTTAATTTAATTTAATTTAACAAACTCCTTTTTTGCCTAGTGAAAGCTTGCATTTTTCTGGTGATTGGAATGTACATTTCAAAAGTTTGGGGTTGGTAAGATTATTTTATATTTTTTAAAAGAAGTCTCTTCTGCTCACCAAGGCTGCATTTATTTGATCAGAAATACAGTACAAAATTGTGAAATATTATTACAATTTAAAACAGCTGTTTTCTTTATGTTAAAATGTAATTTATTCCTGTGATCAAAGCTAAATTTTCAGCATCATTACTCCAGTCTTCAGTGTCACATGATCCTTCAGAAATCAGTATAATATGATGATCTGATGCTCAAGAAACATTTATGATTATTATCAGTGTTGAAAACCGCTGCGCTGCTTCAGATTTTTGTGGAAAGCATGATAAGAATATTCTTTTCAGGATTCTTTGATGAACAGAAAGTTCATTAGAAATCTTTGTAACATTATTAATCTTTACTGTATCTTTTGGTAAATTTAAAGCATCCTTGCAGAATAAATGTATTAGTTTATTTCTTTAAAAATAGGATTTTGTCATCACAGGTAAAATTGTTTTTCTTTTAATTAATAAAAATAGAAAGTAGCTGCACTGATGCACCGGTTGACATTTCAAACATTTTGAACAATTAATTTTCAGAAGCACACCATTATTAGGAAATATTTCTATACTAGTTCATTAAATTGCATCAAATATTGTTCGCATTAGCATAACAGTCAGCATTTTCATAAACAAATGGCATAATTTATTCATAATTAGCTACTTAATGTTTTATGTTCAACTGTTTAAAAGCCTCCCATCCAGACACCAGTGTCAAACTGTTTTTACTTTACTAATGTTTGAAATGCATGAATACGATCTAGTATGGACTTTATGCTGATTAAGTGCCAGTTCTAAGGCTGAGTCTGAGTCTATCTGTTTGACATTATGGGATGTGTGTTGGTTTGCATTGACAGTGTTTTGTTCCACAGTGGATCACTTGTAGCCTGTCTCCATCAGCTCAAACTCTTACAGCTCGCTTTTTCCTCCGTCGAAGCCAAGACAAATCCTCCTCCATGCCTGCACACACACACACACACACACACACACACACACACATATGTTTGTTTGTCAGCCCTTCCTATGTTTGTTATCCTTGTAAGTGATTTAATTCTAAGGTTTCTTCCCAAAACAGATATCTTATAACAAGAGTGTATCATATTTTTCAGTGACACAAAGCGCACATTCTCTCTTCTCCAAACAAGATGTAGACTAACTGAGAAAATCTCATTCAGTGCTCTCAGCGGAAATGTATGTGTCAGGAATTTTTTTTTAATTATTAAGGGACACTCAAAACTCTCATGCTACTGCGAGTCTACAAACTTTAAAAAACAAGCTATTTTTGTAGACAGCTAAATTTGAAGTCTACTGCTGTCTACAGTATCATTGAGCAGACTTATGCAGACATTCGTTGTCTGTATATTTGAATGATTCTTTAAAGAAAGTTCACCCAAAAATGGCAATATTATATTGAAAACGTCTCATATGTGAGCTGGCTCCCTGAGACGGGGAACGAGACGCTGACACTATGGGGAACGCCCTCGGCATGACCGGTGTCTCCACACACCAATTTTATTGGCAGACTATCCTGGCAGACTTTATGATGTCACACACTCGTGCTTGTGCGTATAAAAGAGTGAGTTGCACGTCATCAACTCTTCTGTCTGAAGGAGACATGCCTCTCTTTAACCAACATAGCTACTGTCAAAATGAGAATCAAGTACTTTACATGTGCTTTTGTATATTGGTCAGCACTGCAAAAAAAAGTGTACTTCTTTAAAGCATGGCAAAAGGTTATTAAAATATTATAATTTTTAAAAATAGTATTTAAATTAAAATATACTTTAAACTTTTAGTTTTACATTATTACAAAGTGCACTTCTTAAAAGTCAACTTAAGTGTGTTATGAAACAGTCTTGAAAGTTTCTGCACTTAAATGGCCTTTCATTTCAGTTTTTAAAAAATACTGTATATTTTTAAGATTTGAAGTATACTACAAGTGCACAATAAATACAATTATATGCACTTTTTTCCCCTCAAAGATGTTAGTGTTTTGAGTTTTGAAGTATTCCTTTAGATGTGCACTGTGCGTGTACCTTCATCTCCTGTAGGACGGGTTTGCTGCAGGATATTGGTTCTGCGTAACACATGTGGTCTCGCTGTTCCCTCCTAATGAAGAACACAGAGTATGAGCAGCCAAACCTCATCAAGTTCATCCAAAGCTGCACATATCAGAGTTTTAAATGGCCTTGTGCTTTTGATTAGTGTTTATAATTAATTGTGCAGTTTGGTTTTTGATTGTTTTTTTTTTTAGAAGATGGTTTGTTAGTTTAAAATTAAAGTTCAGAGATGTCAAGTCAAGTCAAGTCAAGTCAAATATATTTATATAGCGCTTTTCACAATACAGATTGTATCAAAGCTGCTTCACAGTATCAATCAAAACAACTTAACAATGTTTGTTTATTACTGGAAAAAAGACATCCAAGTTTGGTAGAGCTGATCAATGGTATGATTGGTTAATTAATTTGAATATCCCCAACTGAGCAAGCCAAAGGCAACAGTGGCAAGGAACCGAAAAACTCCATCCAGTGACCTAATGGTGTCCTAACACCCCATCAGATGACCCAATGGAGAAAAAAAAAAACCTTGGGAGAACCCAGGCTCAGTCGGGGGCCAGTTCTCCTCTGGCGTTTATGAACTAGAGGCCGAATTTACAGTAACAGTAAGATAAAAAATTTATATGAATGCCTGGCTAAATAGATGCGTCTTCAGTCTAGTTTTAAACTGGGAGAGCGAGTCTGAGCTACGAACAATATCAGGAAGGCTATTCCAGAGCTTCGGAGCTAAATGTGAAAATGCTCTGCCTCCTTTGGTGGATCAGGATATCCTAGGAATGACCAGAAGCCTCGAATCTAGTGATCTTAAAGAGCGCGATGGATTGTAAGGCGATAGAAGATCCGTTAAATAGACTGGAGCTAAACCATTTAGAGCTTTATAAGTCAAAAGCAATACCTTGTATTTAATACAGAACTTTATAGGTAACCAATGAAGTGATGATAAAATCTGTGTTATATGATCATATTTTCTTGATCTAGTAAGAACTCTAGCGGCTGCATTTTGGACTAACTGTAGCTTGTTTATTGAAGATGCAGGACAACCAGCTAATAAAGCATTACAGTAATCTAGTCTCGAGGTCATGAATGCATGAACTAACTTTTCTGCATCAGAGACTGATAGCATGTTACATAGCTTAGCAATGTTTCTAAGGTGGAAAAAGGCAGTTTTTGTAACATATGAAATATGCTTTTCAAAAGACAGGTTGCAGTCTAATGTAACACCCAGGTCTTTTACTGTAGCGGATAAAGTAACAGGGCATCCTACTATGTTAAAGTCGTGCTGTGAAAGGTTTTGTGGACGGTTTTTAGAACCGATAAGTATTACCTCTGTCTTGTCTGGATTTAATAAAAGAAAATTACGCGTCATCTAATCTTTTATATCTTTAACACAATCTGTCAATTTGGATAATTTAGCATATTCATCTGGCCGTGATGAAATATATATTTGAGTGTCATCAGCATAACAATGGAAACTAATTCCATGTTTCCTTAGAATATTACCAAGTGGCAGCATATATATTGAGAATAATAATGAGATGTATTTGAGTCACTGTGTGTAAGGAGAGTGTGTGTGGAGTTTATTAAAGTGTTTAGAGTTGATGTGCAGAAGAAATAGCAACACTAGAGCTGTAGTAACAGAACGACTCATACTGATCAAAAAATGATACAACCATTTTCTTTACTTACAACAAATTTGAAAATATTCTTACTGGAGACTTCATATGACCAAAATAATCTTTATCTTCTAAACTTGCAGAAGCTAAATATGGCTGCCTACAAATCATCCCTAATTATTATAAGAACAATATTCAATAAGTAATCTAATGGAAAATTAGGCTTTATTTGTATGCTTACAGGAAATACTTATTTTCATACTACATTTTCATCAAGTTACACTATCGTTATGTTGCATTTATTTGATCAAAAATACAGTAGTATTAGTATGTTACCTGGATATTGTGAAATATTATTACAATTTAAAATAGCTGTTTTCTATGTGAATATATATTAACTGTAATTTATTCCTGTGATCAAATGAATTTTCAGCATCATGATCCTTCAGAAGGATGATTTGATGTTCAAGAATCTGCTTTTCATATAATCACAGTTGAAAATTGTTATTCTGCTTAATGAAGTGTGGAAAATGCAATGCAGTGTCTTTCTTTGATGAACAGAAAGTTTGAACAGCATTTATTTCAAATAGAAATCTTTTGCAACAGTATAAATGTCTTTACTGTCATTTTTGATCAATTCAATGCATCGTTGCTAAATAAAAGTATTGATTTTGTTCAGGAACATCACATCTAACTCTATGAATTTACTATTTATTCAACACAACATAATAACAGAATTAGATAATATGCTTGAGTTTCATAAAAGTTGGTCTTAAAGTGTATAAAAATGATATTTAGAAAAGAAAACTTACAATAGAGTGAGTCTGATTAAGTGGCTCAATTGTGTACATATGGAGTCCATCATCAAACATGCCACTGGGTGCCAGAGAGAGACACAATTATGTTGATTCATTTCGCTGCTTTTATCCAAAGCAACTTAGAAATGAGGAAAACACACAGACACATTACAAACCACAGTACATCAAGTCATAGGAACATAATTTGTAGCATAAACATACATTACTCAAATTAACTTAAAAATTGGGGAAAACAACTGAATAAGTCAGTATTGAGACATGATTGAGGTGTGTGGATTCAGTGCAGTACTCACTGTAAACCGTCATGATTGAGGTGTGTGGATTCAGTGCAGTACTCACTGTAAACCGTCATGTTTGAGGTGTGTGGATTCAGTGCAGTACTCACTGTAAACCGTCATGATTGATGTGTGTGGATTCAGTGCAGTACTCACTGTAAACCGTCATGTTTGAGGTGTGTGGATTCAGTGCAGTACTCACTGTAAACCGTCATGATTGAGGTGTGTGGATTCAGTGCAGTACTCACTGTAAACCGTCATGATAGAGGTGTGTGGATTCAGTGCAGTACTCACTGTAAACCGTCATGATTGAGGTGTGTGGATTCAGTGCAGTACTCACTGTAAACCGTCATGATTGAGGTGTGTGGATTCAGTGCAGTACTCACTGTAAACCGTCATGATTGAGGTGTGTGGATTCAGTGCAGTACTCACTGTAAACCGTCATGATAGAGGTGTGTGGATTCAGTGCAGTACTCACTGTAAACCGTCATGATTGAGGTGTGTGGATTCAGTGCAGTACTCACTGTAAACCGTCATGTTTGATGTGTGTGGATTCAGTGCAGTACTCACTGTAAACCGTCATGATTGAGGTGTGTGGATTCAGTGCAGTACTCACTGTAAACCGTCATGATTGAGGTGTGTGGATTCAGTGCAGTACTCACTGTAAACCGTCATGATTGAGGTGTGTGGATTCAGTGCAGTACTCACTGTAAACCGTCATGATTGAGGTGTGTGGATTCAGTGCAGTACTCACTGTAAACCGTCATGTTTGATGTGTGTGGATTCAGTGCAGTACTCACTGTAAACCGTCATGATTGAGGTGTGTGGATTCAGTGCAGTACTCACTGTAAACCATCATGATTGAGGTGTGTGGATTCAGTGCAGTACTCACTGTAAACCGTCATGATTGAGGTGTGTGGATTCAGTGCAGTACTCACTGTAAACCATCATGATTGAGGTGTGTGGATTCAGTGCAGTACTCACTGTAAACCGTCATGATTGAGGTGTGTGGATTCAGTGCAGTACTCACTGTAAACCGTCATGATTGATGTGTGTGGATTCAGTGCAGTACTCACTGTAAACCGTCATGATTGAGGTGTGTGGATTCAGTGCAGTACTCACTGTAAACCGTCATGATTGAGGTGTGTGGATTCAGTGCAGTACTCACTGTAAACCGTCATGATAGAGGTGTGTGGATTCAGTACAGTACTCACTGTAAACCGTCACAGGTGGACAGAGCGGCGTGCGAGTCGGCATTCCCTCTGATCTGGCCGTGGTAGTAACAGTGCTCTCCACCCTGACAACACACACATTTAGGGCCTTAGAACACATTTACACCTGGTCACTTCATGCGTTTTCTCTGATTGGACAGCTATCCTATCGTGAAAAGACCAGGTGTAAATGCCCTCCGAAATGCATTCGAGACAGATATAAATCTGATCACTCAAACCACTTCAAGAGGTGGTCTGAGGCGCTTTCAAGTGCAAATGCATCTGGTGTTAAAGCCATATGTACATTTTACTCCTTCCAAATGGGTTAAAAAAGTGTGAGAGCTTGGCTACAATGACAGTAACGGATGTTATTCCATGTTGTAAACAATAAATACTTTTTCTAGCAGCTATAAAACAAACATTTGAGGGAAAAGACTAAATATCAATTGAATCAATACTTAAAATGCTTAAAGTCCCACTGTAGTCAATTTTATCCCTTAAAAATCACCTTTGATCACCAAAATTACGTTTTTTCCTTGAAAAAATTTTTTCGTCAGGCTTTAAAATAGCTTGAATGTAACTCTACACCCTCACTCACTCAGCTCAGAGATCCACTCGTTGATCTGATTGGTTACAAGGTAGTTTGTGACGTCAGAAACACCAGCGATTTCAAACCGTGTTTTTGAGAATATATTTGGTTCACTGCAGGAGAAAATACTCAGCAATGCTGTTGACTGATGAATTTGCACATGGTTTGTCTTAAAGCAAATAAAAAAACACCACATAGACATACAGTATAAACAACATTAAAAGCTTGATTTTCTTTAATATTAAAGATGAACGACTTTTTGCCATCGCAGTTATTGGGGCAAAAGTGCAATCGCTGGTCTATCTGGGTTCACAAAACCATTCAAGCTCGTTGTCAGCATGGCAAGTATGAGGTCAGGTAAATCATAGAGAATTATTTTATTGCTAAAAATTAACTTCTCCATATTGACACTACACTACACTACAGGATGTAGTGAAGAATCACTTTCGCTCCTTTGACTTCACTCTTCACTCGCATCAAGTTAAACATATCTCAGCATTGTCGCGTCGTTTACATCCTGACGCTAAAGGTCACTGTCGCCGGAAATTGCCAGCTCTCCACTGAAATGAACAGGATCATGTCACTATGTGTCGCTGGCAGAGTGACCAGTGCTTGACCATTGGCGTGTCCAGCATTGAAATATGCTGCGTTCACGGCATGTCGTAATTATCGTAAATAAAGCTTTGTATGCTTTCAAATCGCTCTTGCGATACTTTGATGTCATACACACCGATCGCTCTGCACAGCGTTGCTTCAATTCAAACACACCTTAAATCTGCAGTGGTCAGGTGGTACAGCAGTCATAGCTCTCAGAAAATGTACACGTTGTAATTACAAGTTCTACAAGCACGTGAAGGCTTTTTACAGATCCGAACTGTTACGGTAATTACCACATGATGCGAACGCACCTATATGTTTAACTTCATGCAAATGAAAAGCGACTTTCAGGAGCGACAATCAATAAGAGTGAAGTCACGTGATCCATCGCTACATCCTGTAGTGGAGTGTGTCGGCAGCAAGATAGAGAAGTTATATTAGTGGTCAGCAACTTTCCTATAATTAAAGGTCTATCTCTGTGTACATACGATATGGCCCGTCACAGATAAGCAGCTCAGTATGTCACAGTGTCTGGTTTATGTTCCCTGGTGTCCACTAGAGGTCCTCCTTCCCCACAGTGTCATTCACTTTTGGAACTGCATTCCCCACAATCCTTGTCTGCGCTCATCACTGTTCATTGCACTCAGCTGTTCCCCATCATGATTGTCTTGTTCTGTGTATAAATACCCTGCCTGTTTAGTGTTTGTTACGGAGTCCTTGTTTTTCATCACCCCACTTCTGAGTACTGCCTTCTTGCCCGTTTGTATTGTTCTTGTTTATTGTTTATTGTTTTATGTTTTTGGATCGTGTATATGGATTTATGACCCCTGCCTGGACTGGATGTACGATTACGGATTTCCCCAATAAATTCTTACTTGCAATTGGATCTCTCTGTTTCCCGTGTGTGGATCGTGACAGAAGGACTCCGTCATGTCTAGATCCAGCGGTAAGAATTTTCGTGGCTCTTCCCCAGCCATCGAGAGGGGGAATTCTAAGACCGAAGAGGTGCCACCGCGGATGAACATTTTTCAATGTTTTGCGCTATGGGCCCGTCAAACGGAGGAGATCATGGCGGCCAAATCCCCCGAGTCTCCTTCCATCAGGATTGAACAATCCTTTGAGGGAACCCGTCTGGCTAGGTTTTCTGGAACCCGTGGTGGTCGCAGGAGAGGAGGTGCTAGAGGTGAGCGCCGGCACCACTCTCCGCTTCGGTCCTTCCTCGACCCTGGGCTGGCGATGTCCAACCCAGAGTTCCATCCACCGCTGGTTCCGTCCAGCCCAGAGCCCTCACCACTGGCGCCGTCAAGCCTAGAGCCCTCACTGCGGGTGCAGTCCAGCCCAGAGCTCTCACCGCTGGCGCCGACCAGCCCAGCGCCCTCTCGCTCTCATGGACGGAGGAGGAGGAAGAGACACAGTCCATCTGCCGATCCAGAGACCGCTCACGTCACGTCTGCGGATCCAGAGACTGTTCACGCTCCGTCTGCCCAGTCAGAGACTGTTCACGCTCCGTCTGCCCAGTCAGAGACTGTTCACGCTCCGTCTGCCCAGTCAGAGACTGTTCACGCTCCGTCTGCCCAGTCAGAGACTGTTCACGCTCCGTCTGCCCAGTCAGAGACTGTTCACGCTCCGTCTGCCCAGTCAGAGACTGTTCACGCTCCGTCTGCCCAGTCAGAGACTGTTCACGCTCCGTCTGCCCAGTCAGAGACTGTTCACGCTCCGTCTGCCCAGTCAGAGACTGTTCACGCTCCGTCTGCCCAGTCAGAGACTGTTCACGCTCCGTCTGCCCAGTCAGAGACTGTTCACGCTCCGTCTGCCCAGTCAGAGACTGTTCACGCTCCGTCTGCCCAGTCAGAGACTGTTCACGTCCCGTCTGCCCAGTCAGAGACTAATCAGGTCACATCTGCCCAGACAGAGACAGCTGGACTGGATGTACGATTACGGATTTCCCCAATAAATTCTTACTTGCAATTGGATCTCTCTGTTTCCCGTGTGTGGATCGTGACACAGTATCTCTTCATCTTTAAAGTTGAGCATTTTATGCACTGATTCCATTTAGTCTTTTCCCTCCAAAAATGTTTGTTTTCATTTTTTTCTCTCTCCTATTGCATTCTTTGATCTTGAAATAATCTGTTACTTTCATTGACATAAATTTGCATATAGCGTGGGAAGTGAAGATCAGATTTTTATACATTTTCCTGTATGGTGGGTATCTGTGTACAAATGCCTGAATGCAAATGTTTAACAGTTTGATGTTCATATCAACTATAAAAGTGATTCTTCGACTGGTCTTCAGCCTCTCTCTGCTTTGCTATTGTGGAGTAACGTTTGCTGGGCATGTGACCTGACCCGTAGGTGAACGAGCCGTGCTGATTCAGCAGTGAAGTCTTGATTTACCGGATTCAGCACTTATCAGCATCCTCTCTTTCTCTCTCTCTCCCTCCGGTCAAGCACTTTTCTGCTACTCTCCCCTTTCTCACAATCTTTGTGTCACATCTCCAGAGAAATCTCATCTCTCCCGTCACACAACACTGTAGGCGGTTAAATTATTACACTGTAACACCCAATGAGTTAGGATGATTTTTCTCAGTCCATTTCATGAGTTCACACTTATATATAATCAGATATAGTATAAAATATGCGTATTTGGCGTTCTGTCCAAGGAAAGGGCTCCGAGCTCTGAATTTGGCCAAAACCCAGAGCACCCCAGCCCCCATCCCTGGCTAGGATACGAATAATCGAGAGTAAGGAGTTGGCTCTAAGCTTACTCTCGCACTGATTGGGTAGACTATCTGAACGTGCTCCTCCTAAACTTGGTTAATAAAACATCATTTAAGTTTAAAAACTGTGAAATTGCACAGCAATGACTGAGACTCTATCAGCAAGTGCAGTTACTACATTTTAACAAATCAGTGTAAAGATAAAATATAATTTAATTTCAACATTTTCTCACCTTACAAAGTCTAAAGCAAAGCATGCAGGGAACTGAAACTGATTCAGTTCTGTTTACTATAATCAGTTAATGAGTTAGCATAACTTTTTTTCTAGTTAACTAAAATCAAGCATAACTTTCTACTTAAAAGCGTGGTAAAACACGATTTCACTTTTCTAACTTTAGCTAGTGTGTAATGTTGCTGTTTGAGCATAAACAACATCTGCAAAGTTACAGCGCTCAAAGTTCAAAGCAAACGGAGATATTTGCTTTTAAAAAATTCAATTTCTAAGGACTACAGCAAACGATCGGTTTTGGACTACACGACATTCCTCGGGAGTTGCTGACGTCAGCATATCGCATTATTTACATAAACCCCTCCTCCGAGAATACTTAATAAGCGGGGCGAGGCCATTTTATATTGCTGTGTTGGAGATGAGTTGTCGCAATGCCGTCGAAACGCTGCTGTTATTTTCATCCGGATTGCAGGTCTACTTTGTTCCTAGGGACGAGGGAGTTAGGGATCAATGGTTAAAATTTATTTTTAACTCGGTCATAATTATGACCCAAATCTCGCTCTCTGTGCTGCACGTTACGGAGGAAAACTTTCACAATCTTCGCGAGTTCAATGCAGGATTCGCACATCAGCTTGTGCTGAAAGATGGAGCAGTTCCTACTTTAAGAACAGAAGCTTTTGTTTTCGTCGATGTGTTTTCCTGTAATAGTTTGTATTGTTAATTGTATGTTGTAGCAAGGAAGTAAACAAATGACAACGCTGTTTGGCTCTGCTGGTTTGTTAAATGCTCATTCATACTTAACATTATCCGACAAACACCTAACGTTACAAACTTTTTTTTAATCTCAACAGCGAACTTGGAATTAGTGTAAATTATTCTTTGATTAGAGCTTTTATGTTTATCTACATGCTTGTTTATCTACAGGCATGCTAAACATGGTTCTGTGTTTGATTTGGCAGCCGATGTTTAGTGTTCGTTTTGGGTAAATAGTTCTGTCGACAGATATTTGTCTACAATCTTTCTAAAAATACAGAAGGTGTCATACAGTCAGAAACGATCACTATAGATCCGCAGTCTTTACTCAAAAAAATCCCTTTGAGGACTGTAGTATAATTTGTTATAACGATTATATGAAATTCTTGTTTATGAAGCTTATTTTTTTGTAATTCTATAATAATTAGTACAATTAAATAACAGCGTATCTAAAAAGTAATGAGAGAACAACAAAAAACAAACCTTTCTGAAATGTCGTTTAACAGCCGTTCTTGAACAGGTTCTGCTCGATCATCTTCACTAACGTTTCCCCGGGTCCGATTGGTTTTATTGACGCCATTGTTTATAATACACCAAAGCACAAAGTACCGGTAAAGGTACGGGGCGCTAGACGGTTAGCGAATCACAACACACTGGGCCAGCTAACCAATCTGCGTAGTTTTGAGGGACTGGCTTCATAGAACCAGGAAACCATCAGACCGTTTTTACAAGGAGGGGCAGAGCAGTGTAGAATAAAGGTAAAATATATGAAAAATAATACAATTTTAAAAAAACGAAGCATGAACACATGTTACAGTGGACCCCACAAACACAATCAAGCCTTCGAAAAAATTCGTTTTACCACCCCTTTAACATAACTTTTTTTAAGTGCATTGAACTTTCAGTAATATTTGAGTGAAAATAACTTGTTTCTGTTACGTTTCTCTGTGTCTGTTTCATGGACACTTATTTTGATATTCTGTTGTCTTGGTGTGTCTGTGTTGTCTTCCTGTGGTTTAGTTCCCATTTCCTTGGCTGTGTTCGAAATCGCTCCGTAATTCATTCACTATTGCCTGCATTACTCTAATAATAAAGTCCACTTGAAGGAGTGAATGAAAACGAGTGGGTGAATTCGGACACTGAGTGCATTGGAAGGGCTGCCAGTTTGTGCTTGCTGTTTAATAATCATTTGAAATTGGCAGCTCCAGTTGATGAAAAGATTTATCTTGAACTCTGTCATGGAAACTATGTATAAACCTTAATTAAACAATTAAATAATCAATTAAAAAGGAATTTATACCTGTATGATATTACGCTGTAGCCACATTGGACCAGCGGTTTGGAAAATGGATGGATGGATGATTCAGCTGTGTGCGCCATCTTCTGGCGAGATGTGGGACTTTATTCAGCGTGACCCTCACAGTGCATTATGGGTATTCTCTAGCCGTTGAGCGTACAACGGTCTTACACTCGTTATTGTGGTGCATCTGCATCAAGCCTCTTGAATCTGGATGATCATGTCAAGCCAGTACGCGACAGCTTCATTTAATACATTTGAGGTTTATTCCATTGGCACGTTCTCATTTGAGTCCCAGGGATTTACTACTGATATTATTAACAGGAAAGATGAAAGAGGATTTTTTACATAGCACACCGAAAACATCTGACACTTTTACACAGTATAAATTTTAAGCATGAAACCAAATGAACAGGGGTTCTTTTCCCAATTGTAGTTACGATACTCTGTGAGTGAGGTTCAGCAGAAATGTTTTCAAATTAAATAATATGGCTATTATTATTACAATGATTACAATAGCAATTGTATGACTAACTATTCTTTAAGCTGCTTTTCCACCGTCCAGTTACATTCCAGTTATATTTCCACTTGAGATTGGTTTGGCACGGCTCTATCACAAACCATTCATAGACTGGAATTCTCAGAACATGATAAATGATAAATTGATGATAAAATTAAAAGAAATATCTGATCATCCTCCATAACACAGTCGCTATTTACATCTCATACCATCTCAAGCAGAAGAGCATGCTTCTGTGGCCGGCTCCTGTCTCTGTCTTGCAAAACAGACAGGCTGCGTAGGTCCTTGCGCGGTCATTCAGCTCTTCAATGCTACACCGAAGGGAAGGAGTGTGATTGTAGAGTGTGATTGATTTAAGCGTTTAAGTCTGCTCTTTAAACTACCCTTTGTACCATGCCTTCATCTGGGTGCCTTTATACATAAATATAATCTACCCTGGACTGGACTGATTGGCACTATTTGACTCCCTTATTGGCTACATTAGCCATTTGCCCAATCTGCTAGTTTGCCTGTATGGTTTTGTACACCATGCTGTCTTTCTGTTTGAATAGGGAGTTTTCTGATTTAAACGTTTTCGTCATTGTCTATGTATAGTTAATTAAATAAAGATTATTCTATTTTTGATAGATTGTGTAGCCTGTTGTACTTGAATAGGATATGGAATTTGCACTGGCAGTGTACTTGAAATGGTACTCTCTTGCACTATGATACCATTGAAACTTTCTGCATTCTTTTTCCCATACCGCTCTTTTAACATGTTACTAATCTAATCTTACGGTAATGGCACACTACTGGCACACTATTGACATCTTCCTTTGTATTTTTGTAGTTTGTATGTTTGCGTGGATGTCTTGTCTGTGTCACAGTGTCTGGTTGGTGTTCCCTGGGTGTCCATTAGAGGTCTCTTCCCCATACCGTCACCACCTCATCAGGAACTGCATTTAATCCTATAATCCTTTGTCTGAACTCATCACTGATCATTGCACACAGCTGTTAGCCTGGGTTTCCCCATGCTGCCTTGCGCGCAGCGCGATTTTATTCTCGCTGCTAGGCAGTCTGGATTCCATGAACCAGATTTTCGCCTCAGCGAGGGGACCAATCACAGAACGGGGAGGGAGCAGCAAGACAATGACGACATCTATGCGACACACCCAAGCAGTTTGTTTATACCTATGGATCCAACATAGCAACAGACGCGAAGTTACCTTTCGATGCAGCACAAATGGCAATAGTCGCTGAACGCCATCATGTACACATAAATCTCTGACCCATCGTCTTCTTCCTCGTCTAATTTCTGTCGCTCTACAGACGTCATCTGGTATAATTGAAACGATTGGCTATGAGCTACGTACAGGCGCATTTGATAGACATTCGTAGCACCCAATAAACGGCTCTGGGCATTCGTAAACCACGCCTCAAATATGAGAAAAAGAACATGTGGTTCCCAGACCCACGTCTCAATGAGACTGGGTCTGACGTTAGCCAGGCTACACAGCTGTTCCCACTCACATTGTTTGTACCTGTCTATTTATACCCTGTCCGTTTCTGTGATTGTTGTGGATTCCTTGTTTACTGTCATTTTGCACTTCTCTGTTCCACTCCTGGTTGTTTCTTGTTTTTTGGACTGTCTTGTATGGATTTTGACCTTTTGCCTGGCTGGATTGTGAGTACGGATTACCCCATTAAACTGCACTTGGACCATACCTTTTCTTGTGTGCACGTCGTGACAGTCTGTCTCTCTATGTGTATGTATGATATGTATAAGCTATTGGACACTTTAATTTCCTTCGGGATCAATAAAGTATCTCTATCTATCTATCTGTCTGTCTGTCTGTCTGTCTGTCTGTCTGTCTGTCTGTCTGTCTGTCTGTCTATCTATCTATCTATCTATAAACTCTTGCATTACCAAAGCAACGACTGACGCATTTGCATTACATTCCAAAGAGCTTCTTTATCAGACCCACAATGGAAAATTAAACCATTTCCATACCAGCTGGACCGGATCAGCACGGAATGGAAAGGTTAAGCAACGAGAACAGTTTGGCCCGACGGGGGAAAAGCAGCTATACAGTTCAGAGTGAAGTGACAAACAATGAATTGAAAATGCCTAGTTTATACCTTCCCGAGGATGGGCTTCCCTTCCTCATAGTGTATTTCCACATAGTCTGAAGACAGCAGGTCACTGGAACACACAAACACACACAAATATGAACTGGTATGAACTTATGATTATCTGTTGATTCTGGATATCAGAAGACTGGTATTTTGGCTCAGGTTTACACATTGGGACAGTTTTCTCAGCCACCTTCAGCTGAAGAGTATTTGCTTTGAAAGGAAAGTATCTGAATCCAATTTTGTTGGACCAGAGCCTATAATTCAAGTGAAAACTTCACTACACTCAGTTCAACATACACTCAAAAATGCACATTCTGCATTTTTTTAGCATTTCTGTAACATACCTATACAAAGAAGTATTCAAGTGATATTAGTATACTTATTTTAAACAAAAAATAACACAGTATAGAAGATAGTCTTGTATTTTTCAGAAATATACTTAACGAAAATAATACATAAATCATTGGCATAACTTATAGGTAGTGTACATATAGGAGTTAACAAAGTCTAATTCAAGTACAGTTAAAGGTTTATTATTTTAAGTATAAAAATTAATATCTAAATAGGAACCCTAGAAGTATACATAAAGTGCAAGTACAAGTATGATGTTAAGTTTACCTAAATGAAACGTCTCAGGTTACGACTTTAACCATTGTTCCCTGAGAAGTGAATGAGATGCTGTGTCATAGTAGTGACGCTATGGGAACACCGCTGCGTGATTGCGTCATGAAACACATGTGAAATCATTGCGGGACCAGGAAGCTATAAGGTGCACCCGCACCAAACAATGCAAGCTTCTGAAATGTCAAAGCAAGTAGATAACAGGCATGCAGGAGGTATGGTAGGGCAACACAGTGTCTCGTTACAGTCGTAACCGGAGAAGTTCCCTTTCGAAGGAACTCAAGCTGTGTCATAGTAGCGACGCTATGGGAACGAAATACCCACAACGACATACTGACAAGTGACTGTCTAATGTGAAATCATGACGAGCACAACTAAAATATGAGCACCTAGGACCCTGGTGTAGAGCCCAAGTCTAGGTTAAAAAAACTCACAAATGTGTGCGGAGAGGACCAGCTTGCCATATCACACATACCTTGAAAAAATATGCCTCACAATAAGGCTTTAGAAGCTGCCACACTCCTAGTTCAATGAGCTCTGAAACCCATAGGTAAAGGCTGACCAAATGCCTCATATGTAAGAAAGTAGAGCTGGACCCGAATATTCGAATATTCGTTCGGTGGGTTGGTATTCGATTTGAAAATGTGACATTCGAATATTCTTTTTTTTTTGTTTTTTTTTGCACACCTGGCATCCCCCTCGAAACGGTTCTCATTCGCGCTTGAATATGTTTTACACTATAAAATCTGGTGAAATATAATACTTAACATTCTAGCTACTTAATAAATATATTTGCTTCTTCTTGGACTACTAAAAGTGTTCCTGCAACGGGAGTATTCTCTGGCTAGAGCGCAGAACAGCGGAGATTGTATGGACAGACGTGCATGCCTGAGCTTGTATTTTGGGTTAAGCTGCGTTGCTTTGACATTGTGGAAAACAGAATAATAGAAACAAAATGTTTTATCCTTTTTACCCGTTATTATCAATCTAAATTAATCTACTGCGAAATATAGGAGAAATTTAGTTTTTCTATATTTAAATTTCGTTTTTATTTATTTAAATTTCGTTTTTATTTATTTAAATCTACCCTACTTTGTCAGTGAGAAAAATATTATAAGACTACCTTATTAAAAATATTGCTTAAGTTAACAGACCTGTGTGTGTGTGTGTGTGTGTGTGTGTGTGTGTGTGTGTGTGTGTGTGTGTGTGTGTGTGTGTGTGTGTGTGTGTGTGTGTGTGTGTGTGTGTGTGTGTTTTTTCTATAGTGCAGTGTCCGTTCTCGGAGCATATAAGCTCTGCTCGCGTGAGGCGCGCCGCTTCCCGCTCGCGCTGTTCTGTAGTTTATTAATTTTATTAATTCTGAACGTGTCACGTCTCGCCTGTCTATCTATATTGCACCAAATAGGACACTGCACTCCCTTGTGAAGTCGTTTGGATGAACGGTTCTCGAAATAATCAAAATGCAAACGGACAGACAGACATCAGACATCCGAACTTGCAAGAAGACTGTTCGGTTTTGTTGACGGGGGTGATTGTTCGGTTTTGTCTGTCTTCCATGCGCTTCAAGAGGCACACACGCACATTTGCCCACACACGCAAGGTCTCTCGCTCTCTCCCTCTCTGTCATGCGCGCGCTACACGGTTTGGAGCTCGCAAGCTCTAGATTCCGGGAGATTTGAACTAATTTGCGGCATCAGGGAGCCGCTATCAATATGCGGGAGACTCCCGGTACTTCCTTAAAATTTCTCTCGGAACATTCAGAGATTCCGAAGCTTCGAATATTCGATGTTCATTACTACCGAAGCTTCGAAGCTCAAAAAATGGTATTCGGACCAGACCTATAAGAAAGACTATCCACTTGCTCATACTCTGCTTAGATGCTGGGGACCCTCGTCTAGGAGTCCCGAAGCGGGGAACTTAGAATGTAACCCAGTCTAGGGTGTAGAAAAGCTTTCACAATACCTGGTGCAAACTCTAAACACGAAGGGGCAACCGACAGGGACTAAAGATCTCCTATTCTCTTAAGAAATATTAAAGCCAGAAGAAACAGGTTTTAACATGAGAAATTTCTCTGGAACAGTTTCAATAGGCTCAAAGGGAGCCGTAGACAGGCCTTCCAGGACAACGGCCAAATCCAAGGCCAGTAACCCAGTGTAATTTGCAGGCCTCAGCGTCAAGGCACCATGGAGGAAATGCCACACCAACGGGTCTCTCCCCAATAACTCACCAACCCAAAGGTGTGTGGTAAGCAGCTATGGCTGCCACGTAAACCGACCTTGCAGGAACTCCAGCACTGTACCAACCAGGCAGTTAACTGAGTCCAGCTGCTAATTCCTGCACCATGAAGTGAATACTCATTCACTAAGGCATATAGTCTCCTCATGGAGGAAGCTCTGGACCGGAGAATGGTCTCAACACCCTCAGTTGAGAGACCAGAGTCTAGGAGTTGGGCTTCCTCACAGGCCAAACCCACAGCCTCCACAAGTCTGGCCGGGGGTGCGGGATTGTGCCCCCTGCCTGAGTAAAAAGGTCTCTCCTGACCGGAATATCCCATAGAGAGCCGCAAAGAGGGACACAAGGTCCAAGAACCAAACTCAGGCCGGCCAGAAAGGGGATACTAACAATAAGCACCATGAAGCGGATGACTGGCAGAGTCCTCTCAAACCCTCCTCAGAGGGGGCGAGCCTCCCAGTGTCACGTTTCTGAGCGGACACTGAGACTTGAACTCGCTGGAGACCGCTGAGCCCTGAAGCACCCAAGGTGGCAGGGTTGGCAGAACCGCCTCCTGAGGACACCGAAGGGAGATGAGCACCATATGATAAGGTGTTATCCATTTGCCTTTGAAGGGGTGTGCCCTCAAATACCTGACCCTTCTGGCATCAGGATCTCTCTTCAATACAACCATAAATGCCTCTTGAAGGCCACCAGAGCTGCCATTGACTGGCAGATTGATTTGGTCTTCTCCTTGGTGGCCCAGAGATAAATCTGTGGCCCGGCGCAGCTCTTTTATTGTGCCCAGGAACACGCCCTCGCCCTCATCCAGGTCTCTGAGCAGGTCAGCTTGGTATGCCTGCAGTATAATCATAGTGTGCAGACATGCCCCGGCCTGACCCGCTGCCAAATACGCTTTATCCACCATACGAGTGTTCTATCAGCTTCATTATAAATGAGTAGTTTGACTTTTGGGAAATTGAGACACTGGATGAAACCTCAGTGTGAAGATCAGGAAAAAACAGCAGGCCCCGACGAGGAGGTTCTGATTTTGAAAACAGGAAACGTTCATCTAATTTACTCTTTTGACAAACTTTCTGCTTCCCGGCCAGCCAATTGATATTTAATTTAAAGGGACATTGTGTAGGAATTTCTCCCATCTAGCGGTGAAATTGTATTTTGCATTCAAACGAATTGTGCTCTCCAGCACCTCGCTTTTTCAAATGCGTGTTGCATCTACGATAGCTGTTATGTACCAAAAAGCTATGACAGGATGTCTTCTAATAGCACTTCGTTGAGTTTTCCTTCGGGTGAACAGGTTTGGTATTTCAAACAGACTGCAACTTGACACAACGAACAAACAAATGTTACAGTATGAATTACTGACTGACTTGCCGGGGCCGTGAAGCGCCTCTCACTGCTCTGCTTTTCCGTTTCTGTTGCTTTCAGTTACGTGACGCTGGCTCTGAACGAAAACGCGTTGTGGAAACGCGTACTAGTACTAGTACAGTACCTAGTACTAGTACTAGTACTAGTACAGTACCTAGTACTTTTTGACCCTCTCTGCTATTATAGTTTTTCAAGATGGCGGAACGACATGGAAGCCTCCGTGGACCTACCCGTCACATGTATATAAAGATAATAAATTCTTCGTTTATTGGTAATTGATAATTGGCAGAGGTATTTGTACACCATTGAGGACATATTTATGAATAAAAATATTGATTTTAGATAATAAAATACCTAAAAAACTACACGTCCCTTTAACAATGGCACGATTCACAACCTCCATAAGCTCCTTGTAAGCAAGAGGGTGAGGTGACTAGTCCTCAACATCTCCTGCCTCGATGCTAACAACATCCAACTCCTCAGAGATGGATAGCTGCAGTGCCGGTGCCTCACTCCGGGTGGGAGAAACTGCTGAGCATGCTTTCAAACCCAGAGAAAAGGAGCTAGATCCAGCAGGTGAGAGCAGAGAAAAGGCAGAGCCTGTCGCTAAGCCCTCTACTAGATCCATTTGTGAACCCTACGATCTGAACCCCACTCTGCCTCAGCAGCAGCGGGACCTGAGCAACGAGGAACGCGAGCCTGTGCGCCCTCCTTAAAGAGCACCCGGCGGGAGCAGGAGTGCCCCCCCTAGCTCCCAAATAAACAACACATAAATCACATAAAATGTGTATCCTCACCAGTAATGTAGCGATGGCAGTGAGAGACATACGATTTAAATTGCTATATTAGTTAAAAATATAGTGCTTGTGACAAACAAACAATAAATAGAGACAATTTCACATAGAGCACTTGCTGAAGGCACAGAAGCTGATATTGTTTGGTCCGGGTGCACTTTATAGCTTCCTGGTCATGACATCACCCATCTATGATGTCCCGCCATGGCATTGGACTGATTTCACACGTGCTTCACGACGCAGTCACGCAGAGGCATTCCCATAGCGGTATGATGCAGCGTAATATGATGCAGCGTAAGTTCCCTTGAAAAGTATAATTGCAGTATTAAAAATATTAAACTAATAGTGTACTGAGAGTATACTTCATGTATTTTTTTCATATATAAAAAGTGGGCTAGAAGAGGACATTGAGATTGTGTTATTGTTGCGTTAATTCATCAGTTCATGGATGGATTAGTTTGGAAAACTGGGTCACACTGGGTCAATCGCATTGTTATATCAAGGCCATACATGCACACAGATAAAGAAGGATGTAGTTCAGTTCTTTCTATCACAATGTGTCCTGATATTCCCTCATATATGCACGTGCAGTAGCCTAACCCCCATTAATGCAAAAAATATTTTAATATTCTGATCTGAGCCTTCAGACGCTGCTGCAGCCCTGTTTGCTCCCGCGGAAACCTGACTGTGTGTTTGAGTAATTTCCACAAGGTTACAGGTGAACGCCATTCTGGCAGAAAGTGGCCTCTCTTGAAGTGAACAGTCAGCTAAGAATGAGACAGCTAGCGGTTTGTCAGCCTGAGTGCGTGTTTGTGTGTTCTGCCTTGCTGACTCAAGTCCAGGCTTGTGATGATTAAAGGACGTTGAAGGTCAATCAGTGTCACCTCCTGACACACACACACACACACACTAAACACAGCCTACCCTCGTTTTACACTACAACAAACAGAGATGAAAGTGTTAGTCTCAGCCTAAAGCACCTCATAGTTTTGTCTGTTTTGACACAACAGATCAGGTGTGCAATGAAAAGGCAGACAGCTACAGTATGTGATCCTGAGTGTGGCCAAAGTCCCTATCAAGGAAAGTCTATTCACACGGTGGCCATATTCGCAACACCTCCGGGCAGCTATTTCGGCCATCCAAGACCTACTTAAATGGGGAATTAGTAAACTCTGGGTACACAACTAGTTTGACAGATAGGTTTTTCTTTTGTATTGTTACTATTCTGAACTACGCTGTTCATTTTTATTAGTCACTTCTTATGTGCTATTATTGCCATAACCTTTTATACATTAAAGTAAACTGCCATTAAATTAGTTCATTAACGGTTGGCAAGATTTTAGAAAGGCTAAATTACTGTAGATAAAACAGTGATCAACTATCTAGGTGATCTTAGCTGCCAAGAGGAAGAGTTAGATTTTCATGAATTATTACAAAGGAAAAGATTTATTTCTGACCAACATCGTGTATTTAGATATCAGACAGGGTCAACAGTGTAATTATGTTTGCTTGAGACAGAAATAGTTTTTCTTCTTCTAAGACTAAAGTTTCTGACTCTAACTCCTACAGCTGTCCGGGTTTTGATTTCGGCAAATCAGTTTTGGCGAATTCAAACAAGTGATTATTGTTCATGAGTCCAACATCCAGCCACGCAAGAAAACATGAAATCTTCCTGAGGGAATAATATGCTGATTTGCTGCTCAATACACATTTCTGATTATTATTAATGTTTTTAAAAAAATGTCAGGATTCTTTGATCAGTAGAAAGTTCAAAGGAGATTTATCTGAAATCAAAAAGCTTTTGTAACATTATAAATGTCTTTACTGCCACTTTTGATTAATTTAATGTGTCCTTGCTGAATAAAAGTAGGCTATTACTTTCTTTAATTTCTTTCAAATGTAGTGTATAATGTTACAAAAACTTTCTATTTCAGATTTAATGCTATTATTTTGAACTACAGTAGGTTGCCAACCAGAATGCCTATTACCGCGGCAAATCCACCGCGGCAAAAAAAAACAGTCGCATTTCAAAAAATTTCGTAATGACCGCCAGGTGGCGCAAAGGGGCATTTAGCGAAAGCAAAACGTACGTAAAAGTAGCCTACATTTTAAATAGAATATAGCAAACTTTTAGAGCTGAACATTTTATGAATCAAAATTTAAAATCTCGCAGTCAGTGAAAATAAATTAGGTGCAATCAATGACGCTAAACTATTGAGGAATGAGAAGATTAAAGAGTGCTTCTCTCGTGTGCGCGCACACTGACTAGCGAACAACCGAACTTGTGGTCGAGTGGTAGAACTGAAGGTTTAATCAGTGTAAAGACACGGGTTCGAAACCCGAAAAAACAAGGTTTTTATATAATTACCATGCATTTCCATTTTACACTAAGGAACAAATCTCATCCAACAGATTGACTGAATTTACGTCTTCAAAAACAGTTCTGTTAAAAAAAAAAAAAAAAAAAAAAACTTATATATAAGGTTCCATATAATGCAGAAAGAATTTTTAAAAACATGGTTGCAAAGCAAGGTGCGATTTGCCGGTGGGTGATTTCCCCCCTCCACAGTAGCGAATCAATGCTATAGGCCTACCCAGAGTCTAAATATACCATATCAAATATATATATATATTTTTTTTTTAAATACACAACACGCACGTTTAAACAACAAACAATAAAATCTGAACCAGCGCTTCTGCTCCTGTATTGAGAGATAACATGCAGCGCGTTTCAGTTACGATCCTGGTTCCAGTGGCCTTAATACATTCACGGCTTTTTAAAATGTCACAAAGCGTTTTGAGGTGGTTTTGAACGAAATATTGAAGTTTATAATAAAGTATTTTGACACACAACGAGTGCGTATTCTAAAATGGGGTTTTATTCTGGCAATGAATTAGAGTTCGACAAACGCAGCGGCGCGTTCACTTGAATTTATTTGTCTGCTAAAATAACTTAATAGGCTATAGCCTACTTCATAATTTTTGGTCATACAGATAGGATATCATATTTTAAAACTGTAAAAGGTCTACTTTTATTCATGTAAAGTAGGCTACACTCACAATAGGCTAACAACGCAACATTTTCTCACTCATTTGAGCGAACACACACTGGAGAAACAAACGTTTGGGCATTTCTCAGTGAGCTACGACATGGCCGAGTGGTAGAACTGACGGTTCGATCAATCAGACGACATGGGTTCAAATCCCAAACAAACATGGACTACTGTAACAAAATTTTATTTTTAGGCTATTAATGCAGATTTGTTTAGTTCTAAAACTCTGTTACACCATATAGTTTTTTGCTTATATTTATAAAATAAAATGATTACCATGCATTTCCATTTTACACTAAGGAACAAATAGTATCCAACAGAACGACTTTACATCTGTAGCTATAATAATACCAATCGTTCAAAAGCAGTTTTGTAAAAAAAAAAAATTATATATAGGCCTAGCCTATATATATATATATATATATATATATATATATATATATATATATATATATATATATTTGTTTTATTCCCTATAGCCTACATAGAGTTTTTAAAAACATGGTTTTAAGTAAAGTTTTCGACAAACGAGGCGGCGCGTTCATTTGATTTATTTTTCTCATAACAGCTAAAATAACTTAATAGGCTATACGTGATTTTTTTGGTCATACAGATAAGAGTAGAGTAGCCTACATCGTTCAAAACTGTAAACTTTTTTTAGGCTAACGACAAAAGTTTATCTGTCGTCTCTGTCTCCGGGAACTGCGCGTCACAAAAATGAACCGAAAGCCACTTGCCTCAGCTCAGTCACGATAAGAAATCGGCTATGTCTAAAGCCTTTAAATGTCTAAATATTTAGGCTAATAAATGTTATCTGATTATGTAATCCATATGAAAACGGGAGGTACAGAGAATCTGCTCAAATATGTTTAAGATGTGAGCGCCTCCCAATGAGAAAATGACAAGGTGAAAATCTCGCTCTAATTAAATGTAGAGAATAAATCGCCCTGCATTAAAATGTAAAAACAGATCAAATCATTTATTTGTCGAAGTGTTGCTATATTGTTTCATTTAAAGTTCATACCGGTAATTATTATCTAAATGTTATTTAGTTTATCAGCAGTACCACGAAGCACTGAGATTTATTTGAATAATAATAATTTAAAAAAGAACTAATTCACAATTTGCATGCCTGGTTGGATCCAAAGATCCCTGTAGAATTTAATATTGAGTTGAGCATTTTGTTCATGACAACAAAATGAACATGCGTTTGAAGATTATATTTAGTTTTGCTTGGAAAAAGCTGGCCCAAACCAGTTTTATTTCTTAAATTATTTAAATAATGAAATACTATAATTTTTTGAGATAGGAATTTTGGGTTTTCATGAGCTGTATGCCAAAATCATCAGTATTAAAACAATAAAAGACCTGAAATATTTCAGTTGGTGTGCAATGAATCTAAAATATATGAAAGTTTAATTTTTATCATTACATTATGGAAAATAATGAACTTTATCACAATATGCTAATTTTTTGAGAAGGACCTGTAGTCTAAATGCAACCCTGTTTTAAATTTTTAAAAAAACTGTCCCGCCACTTTATTTAAACCTTGAATTGTTCGATGGGGTTCCAAATTTAAGTATTTTAGTGTGTTTTACATTACACAATAATTTAGCAGACTAAAGACGAGCTTCTTCATTTTCATTTTCTGACGCAATCGGCTAACAATCTTCCTTCAACAGTTCTGTCGTCAGTTCAGCGGCTCTACAGGAATGTAGCAATGTTGTAATGTGCCATTGATAATTAAACAAAACGCTTGACTTTAAATAAATAAACAGTTAATAAACTCGCAAATAAACAGTTACCCATTTAAGCATCAAGAACGGTTAAAGATTAATGCTGTCGGCCAACATCATGTTACAATGAGATTAGATCCCGGGTCTGTTGAAGCTCTACGAGCCTCATGTCGATGCGTTAACCACAGAGCTACCGCCTGAACGCTGTTTCATTAACGTCTTATGCTCTTGCAAAGCCTCATTGATGTAGCCTAATATGTTTTTATTGCAATGTTTTATATGGAAATGTTTTCATTATTTATTCAATTTAATTTCAGTATTGTGATTAGGGCTGGGACGGTTACCGCATTACCGCGGTCACGTGACTCCAACCGTGGGTCTGATCTCGTCACCGACATCACCGCAAAAAAATAAATAAATAAATAACCTTGGCCTGCACATGTGTGCACGTTGTGTCTAATGACATGGATTCATTGATTCTAATGACATTGATTATGTCTAATGATATTGTGGCTTACATGGATTCAAGGTTTTCTCAACAAAACTTATCAAAAGATGAATCAAATCCGACCTTTCGCGAGTTGAGGAGCGCAATGTTCCATGACGCATAATAACATTCCATTCGTATTAGAGATGCGCGGATGGGCTATTATTATTTCATCCGCAACCGCATCACAAAACTCATCATCTGTCCGCCATCCACCCGCACCAACGTTTTTTGATCAATTTTCGAAACCGCATCCGCGGCGCTGACTGTTTTAAGGTCTATGAGCAATGCGAGGCGCTGCTGTCGCGAGGCTAGAAAGCTTTTGGCTGCTCTAGAAAGAACACTGATCCAATGCAGCAAAGATATTTAAAGGCTAAAGTCCCTAGTATATTGGCTATGTTGTATCCCCAGAATATCAGCAGTGAACTCCGTCTCCGATCGGCGCACAGGGATAAATATGAATAAGTAAATAGCCTATAACGCACATCGGCAAACCTGACCTTACCTGACTAGGCTACTGTACACTAAAATGTTATCATTTCGTTTTGAATTATGTTTAAAAGTAGACATTTAGGCCCAGCCTACGCCGAGTTTCGGTTCATTTATGAGACGAGCTCCAGTTCACGCACAAGAGATCGCACCTGCGCTTCCACGTCCTCCTGATTATATGTCTGTTATTTGCTTCTTATTTCTTAATTCCAGGCAATTCGTTAATGAAACAGTGATTAAAATTAAGGTACAATTTATACAAAACGAAATTTAATTTAAAGAAAGGCTTTCTACAAAACAAAACTTAATAAAGTGGTCAAAATCGTGTCTGACCCATCGTATGACCCTATCTTACTCATGCTGTTCACTCTTCATATAATCGACATAGATTAAATAAAAAATAACACTATATTATGTAAACATAAATATGGAGTTTTTTTTCGGATGTAGGTGACAATATTTAGCAAAGTCTGTCTAGCAAAAACGACTTCTGGTGCGTGCGCGAAAGTCTGTCGGGGGGGGGGGGGGGGGGGGGTGTTTGGGGGGTTTGGGGGCTGGCTATTTAAAGCGGTTTACCGCCATACCGCGGGATAATCTTGCTTTTCAAAAAAAGAATCCATTCTAAAGAATTTAGAAAAAATCCATACCGCCCCAGCCCTTATTGTGATGAATTATCTTAACTACATTTCACTTGAATTCATCTGCTACCAGCTTTCAATCGCTCTGAATGAGCCGCGGCGCAGCGGCAGATTACGCAATAGAGAGAATAAACGGACACTTTTCAAAGTCTGTGATTTTAGCGCCTCTTAGCGGTTAAAGGCAGCAAATACACCCCGAATTTTAATTTTTAATGTAAAAGTATTATTCTGGTTGGTAACCTACTGTATATGGTTTGTTTAATGTGACTTTTTTATGACCTTAAAATTTGTTTTAGAATTAAATTGTATAGGTTAAGCAAAACAAATGTGTTTATGTCTGAGAACCTTTTAAACACACATGAACCTGAAATGACATATTTTGAGTGTCCCTTATTTTCCTGTAAAGAACCACGATTGTCCTGTATTTTTCTTTTCTGAAGTTGGCAAGCCAATTAACAACATGCTAAAACATGCTAGAAACACGTTAGCAATATGTTAAAACATGATCGCAAAGTGTTAATTCATGCTAACAGTGTGTTAAATAATGCTAACATGCTAAAACATGCTAGCAATGTGTTAAACCATGTCAGCAACATGTTAAACACTAGCAACCTTTCTATCTATCTTCAAACTGAAATCATTCAAACTTCAAGTTTTTAAAACTTCAAACTTTACGGTCAGGCGATCTCAAGCCAACATCAAAGTTTGAGTCCAGCTGTCTTGACAAACTTTTGAATCTAGTTATAATTACAGAAATTAAATACAGCTGTGATTACATGTATTTTTTTAAAATATGAGTAAAAATGTTAAAACATGTACACAATAAGCAGTGTATCAAATGATTAATTTTAAAGTTAGAACATAGTACTTAAATAATTAATATAAAGTGGGACCTAGAGCTGTTTGTCACATGATCCTTCAGGAATCATTCTAATAGGCTGATTTGCTGCTCAAGAAAACATTTCTGATTATTATCAGTTGAAAATAGTTCTGCTGCTTCATATGTTTGTGGAAACGGTGATTCTATATTCTACTAACAATAAGTAACTTTACACTGCATATCAGCTAACTCTCATGTAGGGTCTGGACCAATCAGACACACACTAATTATTCATATTCGTTATATTTAATGAATATAAAGGTCTATGAAACTCTCCCCCAAAACTAACCTCACAAATGAAATTACTTTGTCAGCCGGGTGTCCGGTTACAGAAAACTTTAAGACTGATAACAGACTTTTACGACCTCAAAGGAATGTGGCCACATGCGCCACATGCTTAAGAGAAAGAGACAATCTTTAATTAAATAAACTTTGCGGTATTACTCTGATCTATGAAGGAACATGCCTCACAGAAACTGTGATGATTTACTGTCCCATGTACAATTATTTATAACAGCATGGTATGTTTGATTGGGGTTTATGTGGTTGCACAACCACCCAACGGTCAATATAACCTCACCTGTATCATTCTTCCTACCTAATTAATCCTCATTTAATGACACACACTTTGGTGTACATCACCTTCTCTCTTAGAATGCAATGTGAATTTGTTATGTCTATTTGAGCTTGAATGAACAGTCTAAGCACGCTGGGGACAAAGACCATAAATCAACTAAGAGCCGGTTCCCCTCTCGGACATGTCACCTTACTCATTGGTCCATTCAAACCTTAGGGGTTGGTCCTTTCTCAGGCTATATCAGAGGCAGGCAACAGTGACCGCCCTCTCTTGGTAGTTTTCATCCTGCCGCAACATTGTTTCAGGTGATACGGGGAACCCCCTCCCCCCCTCCATGGGGGCCCAGAGGCCTCCCAGCAGGCCTGGATCCCAACCAGATCCGGCCTCATGGAAGAGAGAGGACACTCTCTCACAGAGAACCAAGGACAATCTCAGGAGTTTGTAACAACGACTCTAACCCACCATGCAAGTTCATCATATCTTCTTCATCCAACAAAGAAGAAAATGATTGAGACTTCAACATCTGACACTTGCAGAATCATCAACAACTTCAGTTTTCAACAACTTTGATAATAGTGTACGCTACCCAGGCATGCAAGTATACTTTTGATTTGATGCTTTGAAAATTAAATGCTGATGTTCTTCTCATATAGTTACATGGAACTTCTCAATAGTTCCGTTTTCGGTTTCGTTCTATCGCTCACCTATTTATGTATTCATGTGTGTATGTTGTTTAGTTTATTTATATTCATATAAATATCTATATTTAGTTAATAAAACTTGTACATAACATGTATTTGGTTCTGTTTTGTGTGCAATACAAAGTCACTTTTACGATCGCGGTTTTTGCTACTTGTTCAAAGTGTACATGCTAAGAAATAATTATTCTTCTGTGGCCATGGAAGATACCCTTTTCTTAGAATAAATTAATAATCAAAAGAGTTCGTTGGACGAACTGATTAATTGATTCTAATATTAATTCAGCCACATCAAGTTAATCCAATTAACTGACCCAACTATTCATAATTAATAATAACAAGTTATTATTGATTATTAATATTTCCAAAAAGCTGAGTTCCTTACACTCATTAGAGTATTAATAAACTGTCTGCTTAATATCTGCTAACTCTTTATTTTGATGCTCCTCAACAGACATTCTAATGACTATAAGTAACTTTACAACTATATGTCAACTTACTTTACTAACCTTAACTTAACAGTCTACTAATACTCTAATGAGAGTTAGTTGACATATAGTTGCAAAGTTATTTATAGCTAAAGTCAGAAGTGTAAAGTCCAGGGGTCAGAAAGTAAAAGTCCTGCCAAATGTTTATTCCACCCAAGAACTCAGCCGGCTGATTTCACGAATTAGTTTTATCTCCTGAAAAACTGCTAATTAGCAAATCCATTGATTGGAACAAAATACTGAGGAGGACTTTTACTTTCTGAACCTGGACTTTACACCTCTGGCTAAAGTGGACCATCAAAATAAAGTGCAAAATAAAGTTGCTGTACATTTTTTTAAAAGTGCACTTTGTAATAATATCAAGTGAAAAGTTTTACTTCAGAGACGGAGGGATGAGATGAGTGATGTTTTACAGGTGCAGTGACTCTCTGATCTACAGTCACTGCATGCTGTGGGACGGCTATATTTAGATCAAGACTAGCGCAAACCACAACACCGGCCACAGGTGCACAGTATACCGGCACACAATGACATGCTAACAGCACACACACACACACACACACACACACACACACACACACACTGCGAGAGAGACAGGGAGTCTGGAAGGTAAACCGCATATCAATCAAAGAGGTCTGACAGACAGACACTTCCCTTTCACAATTACAGTATTTTAAGCCTCTCGTGTCAAAATCGCCTCCTCAATCAACTCAAGTTTAAGGTGCAGCAGCGGAGCCATGACAATAACTTTCAGATAGAGTTAGAGTTTGTTTTGCTCGATTTATCAAACGGCAGCAGGCAAAAATTCAAAGTCAGATCGCTTAGAAAAGTAATAACAATAATCAGAATTTTGTGAAAATACAATGATTTCCAGAGACTTCATTGATGCAGAACAATCCCTTGTGGAAAAGAAGTACACTTTTTAAAAGTGTGTTTAAGTGTGTTAAGAGTCATGATGTGTGTCATCAAGAGTCATAAACTCTCTTTAAGACTAAAGTGGCCTTTTATTTTATTAATGGTATATTATCTGCAAGTAGTTTTTAAAAAATATACTTTTAAGATTTGAAGTTGCACAAGCACAATATTCTACAAGTGCTACAAGTTCACACTCCTTTTTCAGGAGGGATGCCGTGTCTGTGAGAGTGCATGTGTTAACCACACACAAACACACTCTCTTCAGATGAATGCCTGGCTGTGGAGATTTTCTGTGATGACAGAAGGGTGTAGTTATGTAGTGTTTCGGTTACAAAACCTGCAATAACCATTCATACCACTTTATGTGGAGGAGACACAAGGATATGGAGTTATTTCCAGTGTAAATCCGCGAAGCTGAATGGAAATGGATCCCTTTATACAAACTTTGCTTCCAGTAACACAAAAGAGAGAACCTGCATTCCCATAAATGCATGTGTTAGTTTTAGAGAGACACAACACATCAACAGTCATGAGAGACGTGTGTGTGTGTGTGTGTGTGTGTGTGTGTGGCCGATGAGAGTCTGCACAAGTTACTCTTCTACTGATCAGACTTAGCAATACTCACTTGTTTAATGTGAGGTCCAGAATGAACTGGGATCCAAAGGCCTGAAGCTGGAATGAAGCCTGAGCGAGATGAACCTCCTGATGAAGAAAGAAACACACAGTCCAGATTTAGAGTCAGCTGGATACTAGAATGACCAAACGTTTACAGATCAAGTCCCTCGAGCTGTCATAGGAAATGCACTCATTTCTATGGTACAATCAAAACATTGTTAAGCAATTCTAAAGCAATGTCTGAGCGATGTCATTATCATAGTAATAATCACAAACATGTGTTCGTATCAGGGCTGGTGAAATGTGACTCAGCCAGTCACTATACTGTCTATTTTCAGCTCAAATGTTGCATAATTTGAAGTTGTTTTGAACGTATCTTTTGTTTTGCTTCCAGTAAGTTAATAAATAAGAAAAAGTAATTAAATTATGCAGTGTCTTTAATCAAATGGGGTTGTGTAATATGGCGGTTTGGGATGAATTTCCAGCCTCATTTATATAAAATAATTATTATCAAGTAAGGGATGTATGTGTACACTTTAGAATGTTCACTAATTCACTAGAAGAATTCACTAAATGTAACATTTTTGGACACTTAATTGTGTGTTAATTGTAATTAAATGATTTTTTTTATTATTAAAATGGTGCTGTTTGAGCCACTTCAGAAGGACATCTTTATATGTAATATCATAATTACTTCGATTGTCTTTGAAATATGGTTAAAGTGTACAGATGTATGTACTGACAAGCATTTACGGTTAAATAAAATATACTTTCATGTAATTTCTATTAAAACTTGAATGTCATGTATTAAAATATATTTCTAATTACACATTAGTAAGTATTAACGTGACCTTTGAACATTTAATTAAGTGTAATTCTTCAAAGCACAACAGAAGATTAAAACATAATGATTTAAGATGGATTTATAAAGTAAAACGTTTAATTCTACATTTTTACAAAGTGCACTTAAGTGTATTAAGAAACAGTCATGAACGTGTACTTTAAATAAGTGGCATTTAATTCATTAATATTATACTATTTGCGAGCACAGGTTTTTTTTTATGTACTTTTAATGTTTAAAGTAAGTGTACATTCAATAAAATGAAGTGCACATGTTTTTCACAGGGATCTAATGAAGGGATCCTGTGTGGATCCGCTCGCTTTAGCAGCTTTCAGTCCTCTTATCATTCCTCTTCCTGTTTACTTGCTTGCCATTGTAAACGCAACCATTCTGAAGTTGTGAGGCTAAAGGTCGCATAGTAATGGGTGACAATATGCAAACAGCAACAGCAGAACATAATAATATTAAGATCCTGGCAATATTTAGTTGATGCAAATATTTTATTTAGTTTAAAAGCTCACACATTGTTTTTGTTGCGCAGTCATTATTCAATGAGCATTAGTGTGACTAAATGTAATGAATAACGGATGGCATTTACAATTACTAAGCAGTTAATAAAAGTAGTATGAAGAGTATGATATAGTTCTTCTCAGCATTACATTTATTATGGTATAATGGAACTGTCCCACTTTATTATTCATATATAACGGCACTGGAAATTTCATTCATATATGGACCACTGCACATGGCAAGTCTTGTTCTACATTGCGTTTAATGTAAAGAAATTAGTGGATAATGCTTCATCTTGTTGCACAGTGTATGAATATCACATTTGGAGATAATTTGGCACATTCACTGTTAGCTGAGATCATGGATAGATGAAAGAGGGAATGTTTGTTTCTTAAAACAGTCCTGTTGTGTTCTCTCAAGTGGGGTTTAATAATGCATGAGTTAGTGTTCAGTGATGCATTGAGTTTGATTGTGCTGGAAGCATTATGTTATGTCTGACGAATGTATGTGTTCGTTTACTTGGGTCTGAAAGTCAATAAGAAGAAGTAAAAAGATAAGATAATGTGATAATACGAAAGTGTGATCCTTACCAAACACAAGTCCCCTATCCTGCCTCAGCAGTGTCTTATTTAGATCCACGCACATTTCTACACTCTCAGAAAAAAGGTACAAAAGCTGTCACTGTGGCTGTACTTTTTCAAAAGATACACCTTCACCTAAAGAGTGCATATTGGTCCCTCAAAGGTACATATTGTTACCAAAAGTGTACATATTAGAACCCTTTTGAAGGGTACTGTCCAAGTGACAGCTTTTGTACCTTTTTTTCTGAGTGTATGGACATAAGCTGATGTATCATATTGTGTAATGCTGTGAAGCTGCTCTCACCTGTCTGTGTGTGTCAGGAATCTTACTGCGGGTGTTCAGGTCATGGTAGGTGCTCTCAGAAGCTTCGTTCAGGTAGTAGATGAGGCGAGAGGGGTACGTGAGTGTGCGCTGTGAGTCCTGCGGGACGCTGGCATCGTGTGTCTGTCCCGCTGCAGGATCATCTGACACCGCTTCCCTGAGGACCTCAGCCTCCAACACTGACAACACACACACACACACACACACACGACTGAAACCGTCTCCACGTCTGATGAGCACTCCTGACACTAACACCATCTAAACTAGGCCAATCTGACACTGAACCTCAAAGAAATCAGTGAGGAATTTACAGGAAGGCTTTGGTGTCAGGTGTACTGTATGCAGAATACAATACATGCGTCACAAGATAATCGGGAAAAGCTAGATCTATTTAGACTGTTCATAACAATGCCTTGAAGCACTGGTACTCATGTTATCATTTCTTACATTATGCCATTATTAATGGGTGATAAAATGTATTGCTAAGAGGCATGACATGATAAGGGTGCCTTGCCTTTTTCCCAAGGCCCAAAGACTAAGTTATACCATTGAAGACTTTTATTGGGATCCCTCTCTACAAGCATTCCTGGTTTTCATGAAATTCCCTCTGAGAAATAAAACCAGACTCAATGTGAGATTTCTAAAGTACATTTCTCAAGATAAAATGCACAAGAGGACTCCAAGCTCTAAGCAGAATCAATCGAGGCATTAAAGAGATTGAGGATCCAAAAAGAAATAGATGCATTTCAACTTCTGCAGTCTCCTCTGTAAACCCAGACCATATCAAGTATCAGAGACACACTGAAGCTGTGTTTGCATGTCTGTCTCTCTCAGTCAGGACACTTTGCTCCCTGCTGTCCTCCGCATTCACACACACACACACATACACGATGCCCTTGCAGAAGCACAACTCCCTGAAAACATCCCGAACCGGACACTAGCGAAAGCACATCTCATTCCTTTATAAAACATCTTACAACTATCAGGATCCGCACTGGCGGTCTGTGCAAGTTCAATACACAGTGATTCGGTTAATGTTAAGTACGTACCGGCTGACGCTGACGCCACGAACGGCTGGAGACGAGAAGCGAGGATGCACGCGAGCAGATTTGACAGTACTAGCACATACATGATTCATAGTTGGTCTATGGAATAGCGCGAGATTAACGTATGGATGCGGTGACTCGCTAGGGGCTCATTGTCCTTGATGGTCCTGATGGTGCAGAGCGTGAAGGCGGTGGCCAGCGCGAGATCTCCGCGAGCACGCTTCAGATAATGATGCTCACGCGCGCAGGTGCCGTGCATCTGCACACATGATCCCCTGCCCTCTATACCAGCTGATCTGCCCTTATTTGCATAGGATTATATTTTAAATATATGCATGCATACTACAGGTATGATAAGAAAAGATTATACATGATGTCTTGTACACAGTTCATATATTAAAAAGATATTCATGTTATAATGTTATTTGACTTATATGATAGTATATTATAGGTAGGCTATAAGATCTAGGCCAGATCTTTTATAGGCCAATTTGGCTGTATGTACAGTATTAGAAGCTATGTAGCCTATCTATAATTTTATTTCAATCATGACAACTCTCAAAATAGTTTTAGCATTGAATATGGCAATGTTAATAAATTTGGTCTTGGTGGACTAGATCTGCTCGCATGTAAGCATGTAAGATATGCTGCTGCTGCATAAATAGACACACATAAATCCCGTATAGAAGATGTAGGCAGGTGGAGCTGGGGAGGTGGAGGGGTTCAGACTAGCCTACAGCAAACACTGATCCACTGATACATATCTGATATCTGTACATCCGACCTACGTCTAAACACACATATCAGATTCCCCTTTGAATTCCAAGCCACCACAAGGCGAGGAAGACACGTTTATTCACAAAGATATATTTTTATTGTTGTATGATGAGGCAGACATGCCTGTATGCGCTCGGTCAAAGCTTTTTATTGAGGTGGAAACTTTATATTTATCTTTGTAAAGAAAAGAAATTGCGCGAACACAGAAACATTCAGGAGCTGTTTTTTTTCCTCTGCCTGTGACTTTTATAAATAAAACAGCTTCGCTACTGAAAGCTACATTATCTTTCTCAGCAATGAGGTGATAACTCCGCTGTAATTAAACCAACGAGCTTCACTATTAGGTTACTCACTCACTCGCACGCTCTCTCTATCTCTCTCTCTCTCTCTCTCTCTCTCTCTCTCTCTCTCTCTCTCTCTCTCTCTCTCTCTCTCTCTCTCTGGTTAATTCATTCGATTACAGGGCTAAATTATTACAGCTGTTCCATCAGATTTTGCGCTGCAGAACATTCATGAGTTATGGTAGCTGTTATCTTGTCCTTGCTGGAAAATAAGCATGACCACCCAACATGAATTATATAAATAATTTTAATAGCACGGCCGTTCAAAACCAGGGTGTACCAAGTAAAACAATCACCGAAAATCATATTGGGTGGGAATTAATGTAAACACAAATGTAAAAACTGTTTTCAAATCCATGTTATTGCCATGTTGATTTACATTTTGAGCTTTTGGGGGAAATTTCAGGCTTTCTGTAATAGTGTAGATTGCCAATTTGTTGGTAAAATATCTTTTAAAAAAAAAATTCAGCACATGTAATGTTTTAAACACTATTTTTTTTTTACTCTACATTTGTGCAGTAAAAAAATACTTTAAAGAAGATCTACATTTATCATTTTCATATATGGTGATAACATGGAAAATGTCCTACGCTTTAGTGTGCATGAAACGACCACTATAACCAGTAGATGGCTGCAGAGGACCACTCAATAGCTCATTAGCTCATTTGCCATTTCCACTCCCTTTTATAGTTCTTTTCGTGTGTTTTGGGATTTATTATGAAATAAATATTATAAAAAAATTAGCATATTTAATGCACTGAAGTATAAAGTATAGCAAGAGTAGAAAAGTCACAAAGTCTTATGCAATTTAGATGAAAGGAATTTCATAAAATAAAGAAATAAAGAAATAAATAAGCCCAGATTTTACAGTGGATGGGAAACCGTTTTGTATTGCTTCCACATCATATCATGTAAACTGCATTTATGGCAAAGAACTACACAGATGCAGATTGTTATGTTGCCTATGAATTTGAAATCTTCTGTTAAATCCCTCACACTGGAACCCATTCTGAATGACTTACATATCTCAAATCAAACTGATAAGATTTAAATATTTATGGACGATCTTTTAGTTGAACGACTCCAGAAAGACCATGCCAGAGAACTTCAAAAAGCCAAGAAAAAAGAGAAGAGGAAGACGGAAGACAACGACCCATCTCCCTCAAGACAAGCTGATTCGGCAAGGCAAACAGATGATAAGGATCATCAGGCAGATGGAGAAATGTAACAAGCAATTATTATGTATAGTAAAAGGGTTTATTTTGGAATATCAATGTAAAAAGTTTGAGGGTGAAATGTCATTGTTGCAAAATAAGCTTACATCACTAGAAGAAGCATGATGCGCGCTTGCTTTGCCAACTGAAATGTTTATGGTCTCCTTTGATCTCTCTGCACAAGCGGAAAAGGTTCAGCAGATGTTGGGCTGACACGCCCGTTTCTCTGACCTTTTAACATCAAGTGTGAAGGCAAGAGGGGAAGTGTGGTTTTAACACCTGCAGGTGAAAGAATGGTTAAAAGTATATTAAGTTTTTAGGCGTAGGTGGCAGAAAAATGTATATGTGCTTAGTGCAAAATAGCTTCAACTATGGAAAATTTGAAGCCAGCTAGTTTACCCAATAAGGGATTGCTTTTTACAAAACCAGCCCAAAACTCTCAAGGCGGCCCCCACCAAGCCATATAAAAGGTTTTGCTACCTGTTGCTTGAGGCCGCATTTCGAGGTGAAGACCTATACGCTTTTCTGTTACTTTTTCCTTTTGAATTTATTGTCTTTGTATTATTCTGAAACTTTTTAGTAAAACGAAACCATATCTTTGGTGATTCGAAAAACTTTCAAAATAAGTCTCAGAGTGATTTTTCCTAAAAGTATCTTAACTTTTTGGTAGTTTAGATATTTATACTAAGCAAGAAGCCCAGTGGTACAGACCCAGGACTGAACTGGTTTGGACACCGCAGAGGACCCTGAAACGACCTCTAACACCATTGACCTACAGGTAAGGGCCATTTATGACAGGAACAGGTTGTGGGAGGATTGTAGGGTTGTTTTAGGTGGTTACAGTGGTATAAAACACAACAAGATGAATAACAATCTATAAATAAATGCATACACATTGTCCTCTTCTTTTGACGCTGTTGCTGCTGCGGATTGAAGAACACGCTGAATCACACAGACTAAAATACACGGATAAGCCTTTTCATGAGCTTTTTAAAGAGAACTGAGACGATCACGAATTAGTCTCTATATTACAGAGTTAATTGCAAATATTTAGGGGGGCTGGACGGAAATATGGGGGGGGGGGGGGGCTAAAGCCCTCCTAAATTGGACAGTGATGCCCCTGGTTTATCCTAACAAGTATAAAATAAGGGCTTCTTCGTTGAGAGCAGTTCAAGGGGGTGTCATACCACATTTGACTATTTATTACCCAACATAATGACAAAATCCTCTGAAGAAAATCATGTTAAGGTTATTAAACAGTCAAATGTGATGGGCAGTTTGTGGTTGGGGATGCAATAGTGGATTTTCCTCAAATCATTTTCTTCTTGGTTTTTTGTCCTTTAAGTCATTTTAATGGGGGATTTTCCCTTCATAAACACACCATCCCTAACTCTACCATTAAAGTGCAGCCTAAGAAGATTAAAACCATGTGTTTAGCTTGTTAGTTCTGTTGGTATGATGACTCATTCACTACACTAATAATAATCCATTTACTTCTGAATCCAGTGGCAGGGAATAAACACGAAAGGAAAGGTAAGAAGAGGGAGGACTAGCAGTCAGGGAAGATGTTATTCAGAGGAGGAAATTAAAACTGTAAATCTAATAAGACAAAGACAGTTTGTCGACATGCATTCCATAAATTATGTATGCAATTAAATGTTGTTGTGCTTAAAAAGAAAAAAAAACTTTGACAATAAATTAAGGTGTCGAAGTTTGGACAATATCGAATTGGGGTTTATGAATATTTTTAAGTTAACCTGATTTTCAGGTTTCAAGTCTTTATAGTGGAGATATTTAACTTTTTTTAAAACTGGTCTGCCATTTGGCATCGTATTTATATTGCTAATGACAATTTTTTTCCCTTTATTCACCATAAATATAATGAATGTGACATCTATCTGTAAAATATAAAATTGCATACCTTTGTCACGAACCCCTGTGTTTAGTTCATGTTTGCCTTTGTTTCCTTAGTTACCCTTGTTATAGTGTTTAATCAGTCTCACCTGTGCCTTGTTATCCTCTTTTTAGCCTGTGTATATAAACCACTGTTTCAGTCTTTGTTTGTTGGTCATTGTCTCCTATGTTTCCAATGTCATCATTGTTTGGATTATCTTTGTGTTTGTGTACCAAAGGAATAAAGACTGCTTGCTAGATCCTTGCATACCTCCTCATCCCTGCATACCCGTGACAACCTGAAGTATCCTTGTATCAGACGTTTAAAATGTCTAATCTTATGGGTTGTAATAGTGAATATAATAAGATATATATACAATTCCGAAGTATAGGCTACTTAAATGTTTTATATACTACGTGTGTGTGTGTGTGTGTGTGTGTGTGTGTGTGTGTGTGTGTGTGTGTGTGTGTGTGTGTGTGTGTGTGTGTGTGTGTGTGTGTGTGTGTGTGTGTGTGTGTGTGTGTGTGTTATACAGTATTTGTAAATATGTTATACACACACACACACACACACACACACACACACACACACACACACATGAATGTGAGCAGGAATATTTTTGTTTATTCTTTTTTATATTTGTTTTCTTCTTTATTTTAAAAGAGACATTTATGCATATTAAATAACATGAGCACTTAAGTCCATCATGTATATGTGCCAGATTTAGCCTACAGGCTTTCATCTGTTGTCCCTGGCAGGTTGATGGTGGAAAAAATTGTCCATATGCCAACAATTTGCAAAACCAGGGTATTACCATAGTACTTAAAAAAAATAAGAATTGATCATAGGTCAGATTCATAATATGATTTTTCTTATTCATGTTTATCATTGCAAATCTTAATGTATTGCACCAATAAGGAGAAATGTTAGAAAATGGGCTGCAGATGAAATAAAGACTTCAATGGACTGTTTAGAGATCACCGATTGGTCTGTGTTTAAGGAATCATGTTTTGATTTGGATGAGTATACAAAGATGGTTTCCTCATATATGAGTTTTTGTGAGATGATGTGTGTATCATCCAAGTCTGTCACCATAGATAATAACAATAAGCCATGGTTCAATAAGGAAATTAAAATTTTGTGGAGAGAGAAGCACGAGGCATTTAAGAGTAATACAGAGCTTTATAAAATCACCAAAAGTGACTTTGAAAAAGCAGTTAAAAAGGCAAAAGTTCAATTCAAGTGACCAAAGACACTTATGGTGTCTGGAAAAGTCTGGATCAGATCACATGCTATAAGGTAAAAGCTATCTCTGATGACATTACATTACCCGAAGATCTTAAAGTGTTCTATAGTTGATTTAACACAATGGAGCAGGTCTGTCAGCTAATGCTGCCCTCCTGGCCCAGTTCAATGACTCCTGCTGAGGAGGCAGAATTGAAGACAGCCGGCCCTGACTCCATCAGTGTCTACACCCTTGCCCCAGTATTTACCAGTATATTCATCGGGGCGCTAAGAGTATGCAGAGTTCCAGCATGTTTTAAATCAGCTGTTATAATTCCAGTGCCAAAAAAGCCGAAAATTAGCTGCTTAAATGATTACAGACCAGTGGCCTTAACTTTGTTTGTAATTAAAATATTTGAGCGATTGGTCATTAAAAATTTTATTTCAACCATTTGTCTGGACTCTCATCCATTCGCCTATAAGGCTGATAGGTCGGTTGATGATGCTGTTCTTCACTCAATTTTGCAACATCTTGAGACTCCTGGCACTTATGTTAAGGCTCTTTCTGAGGACTATAAATCTGCATTTAATACAATTGTTCAAGCTAAACTCTTTATTAAATTAGAACAATTGGGGGTTCATCACTCCCTTGCTCTTTGGAATCTGAATTTTTTTCTTTTTTTGTAGAATAGATCACAAGTAGTAAAAATTAACAACAATATTTTGAGCCCTAGAACAATAAGTGTGGGAGCTCCACAAGGCTGTGTATTGTCACCAGTGTTATATTCCATGTACACCTATGATTGTGTCTCGCACAGTGAATCAGTTAAAAATGTTAAGTTTGCAGATGATACTACAATAATTGGTTTGATAACAGACAGTAATGAATCTGACTACAGAAAGGAGGTATCAACACGATTGAATGGAGTTACACCCATAATTTGAAATTGAAGGTTCAAAAAACAAAGGAAATTGCGATTGATTTTTGGCGGAGAAAAGATGCTGTTAGGCCATTAAGTATTAATGATCAGGTCATTGAAAATGTTGATAGTTTTAAGTTTCTTGGAACAATCATTTCTGCATCGTTGAAGTGGCATGATAACTTAAGAGGCATTATCAAGAAATCCCATTAAAAACTGTATTTTTATTTTGTAATCTGCTGAAAAAGTTTGAAGTATCTAAAGTTGGTATGTCCAGATTTTATAGAGCTGTGATAGAAAGCATCCTGACTTTCTCAATGATTATGTGGTTTGGCAGCTCCACAGACCAGCAGAAAAGATAGATTTGCAATAGATTGACGCTGTGGGAACTTTTATACCCACGCTGCCATAATGAATGAATGAATTAATGAATGAGGCATTTATATAGTGCTTTCATATGTACTTCTGTACACCCAAAGCGCTTTACAATCATGTCGGGATCTCTCCTCAACCACCACCTGTGTGAGCATCCACTTGGGTGATGCGACGGCGCCAGTGCGCTCACCACACACCAGCTATAGGTGAAGAGAGGAGAGAGAGGGATAGAGCCAATTCAGTGGATGGGGATTATTAGGAGGCCATGATTGGCGAGGGCCATTGGAGGGAATGTGGCCAGGGCACCGGGGTTACACCCCTACTCTTTACGAGAAGTGCCATGGGATATTTTCTGACCACAGGGATTCAGAGCCGCGGTTTAACATCTCATCTGAAGGATGATGCTCTTTGACAGTATAGTGTCCCCATCACTATACTGGGGCGTTAGGACCCACACAGACCACAGGGTGAGCGCCCCCTGCTGGCCTCACTAACACCTCTTCCAGCAGCAACTTAGTTTTCCCAGGAGGCAACTTGGTTTTCCCAGGCTCAGCCCTGCTTAGCTTCAGTGGGCAACCAGTCTTGGGCTACAGGATGATATGGCTGCTGGCAAGTGTCTGTCTAGTGTGAAACCGTCTGAAGAAAGCACTAGATGAGAGCAACTGGGCCCCTGGTGCAGAGCTCAAGTCCCCTGGGGCCGGTTGCATAAAAAATCTAAGACTAGTATTACAAGTTAGACATACATTTTTTTCTTTAAGACTGTTCATAGATTTTTAAAATCCGTTACATAAAAACGTAGATTGGCCTAATTTGATACCGAAAAGTAAGACTGTCTGCCCCTGACTAACTTTTAGTGGGTCATACAAGAACTTAAGACACTGTCTTAACATAATAGCTGTTTTTATGCTACCGGTTGTTAAAACCTCACGAATGTGTGTGGTGAGGACCAGCCTGCCACATCACAAACTTCTTGAAGTGATAGCCATACTCCTGAAAGAGTGGCCTCGGATTGACATAGGACTCATATTTAAGAGAGATAGCCTCAACTATCCACTTGCTCATCCTCTGCTTTGATGCTGGGGATCCAAAACAGATGAGTTGAACAGCTGATTTACGTCACAGGATAGCTCTGTGGACGTAAGCATTTAATGCCCGAACTGGACATACAGATTGTTTCTTTCCTGGTCTGGATCCCGGAATGGAGGAGGACAGAAGGCCTTCAGCACAATAGATCTAGAGACATTAGTAGGGACCTTAGGAATGTAACCTGGCCTCGGGTGAAGAAATTCCTTCACCATGCCAGATGCAAATTTTAAGCACGATTGGGCAACCGATTGAGTTTGCAAATCTCCTATCCTTTTAGGAGACATGGTAACTAGGAGGAACAACCCTTTGAGATTAAAAAACTTGACTGGAACCTCCTCAATAGGCTCAAAGGGACTCGCTTATTTCATACCCATTTGGCCCCACATACAAGTGTTGGCTGGGCTGAGACCACAGAAGGATTTGGTGGGCCAGTTTCCACAAATCCCCCCTGGTGATTTAAATAGGCAACCACCGATGTGCTGTCTGTCCGGACAAGAAAATGATGGCCCCAGAGGTCTGGTAGGAAATTCTTGACAACAAGAAAGACAGCCATCATCTCCAGGCAGTTTATGTGTCAAGAGAAATGATGACCCCCTCCACAGACCTTGAGTTGAGCGAATCTAGAATCACTTCCCAGCCCGTGAGAAATGCATTCGGTGATAGCATCTTGCGACGACAAGGAGCTCCCAACACGGGACCTTGGGATAGGGACCATAACCAAGGCATGTGAGCATCACTGCGTGACCTTGATCATGTGAAAAGGGTTGCCCCTTATTTACACATGTGGGTGAAGCATTCCAAGTATGTGCTGCTCTATAAGAAACGTTTGCCCAAAAGCTTTAAAATCCCCTCTAGTATAGCTCTAGTAGATGAGTTGTGATTTTGTCCAATAAACTTATTAAGCAGAGGTGGGGCCATATCATGAAAAATTAAATATCTTCTAATTTAATCATGTTTTCCCAATTTAAAAGACCATATTTAGTTAAAATTTTAGAATTATAATACAAATTTATTTTTACAAAATATTTTCAAAGCCTGGTTATAGAGTCTTTGTATTGATTGTAATGTAGTGTCCAGCTGAAGATCATGGCATTAATGTATAACTTCGAGGCTTCAGTAGTTAAATTATTCCTAATGTGTCTAACATTTACAAGATTAAATTTAAATCTATTCCCAACTTTTTACAATTGTTTTTTGAATGTAAGTTGTGAGTCTATTATTATGCTTAAATATTTACACTCATGCTCTGCTGATAATCTTCGTCCTGCTACTATAACAACTGGATCTGGATCTCTATTTGCGTAAACATACATACAGTTTTACTAACATTAAGGTGTAAACATGAATTTATTAACCAGTTAGAGATAATGGTCATGGCAGCTGATAATTCTTCTGCTGCTTCCTTTTTGCTTTTAGCATGTAACCGTATCATCAGCATACATCTGACAATTAATGTATGGTAGGTCATTAATACAAACTGAATAACAAAGGACCCAATGTTGAACCATGAGGTACACCAAGACATTGATTAGCTGGTTCGGGTGTGTTTAATGAGTTCCTTGAGGGCCACTGTCCTACAGAGTTTAGCTTCAACCCTGAGTTTGACACCTGTGTTCGAAAGGTTCTTTCACTCTGAACCAAAATTACAGACTATAAAAGTGAGTTTATGGAGAACATTCTTCAGAAGAGAGTCCAATCTCCCTCCATTCACTTGCACATGAGTTTTCATCAATGTCATGCAGACTTTGAAAACACTCACTCTTTCCTGCTTAGTTAATTTGTTAACTGTTATTTAGTTTATACTGTTTTAATTGAATAAAAATTAATTTTTGCAATTAAGAGGCTGGTTATTTGTATATAGCAGTGTTTAATCTTATTTATAGATAATCGTATTGTTTTTATACAAGATCCTTCATTAAACACTAAAAAGGTAAAGAAAAGGCAAGATTTTATGTAAATTTACAGTTATAAACTGTATCTTATTAACGGAAAATTGCTGTATTTTTACGAGATGTTTATTTTCTGTTATTTTACAAGGTTTTTTCTGGCATCCCAGCTGCCAGAAAATTACCATTTTTTTACAGTGAGGTTTGGTTAGGCTACTTCTCATGAAGTCTTAAGCCTGTTTTATGCTTCTGCGTCGAATTGACGGCGTACCCCCGCAGACCCCTCTGCGTCGCCGCGAACCCCTCCGCCGTAGCTCGACGTGCACCTCCAAAAAATTGTAACTACGCGTCGAGGCGACGCAGACCGCAAGGGCTGCAACGCAACCTGACGCAGAACCATAAAACGGCCACGACGCCGTAGGAGTGACGGCGTAGCTACGCCGTGGAGTTGATGCAGAAGCATAATGAGGCCTTTATGGTCTACTCGAACAAACTGTTTTCTATCAGTATATGACCTTACCTCTGGTAAGAAATTGTGATTTGATAACTTGTTAATGCATGTGAGAAAATATTCCATTGCATTCCTTATAATTATAGGCAACTGTATAAACATTTCTGGTTATTTTAGGTTTTAATTAAAGTTGATTACAATCCTTATACAACTAGCAAGCAACATAAACCTAGGCTAATTAATGAATACAAGATTATGTAAGAAAACAAGAGTCTGAGTATCAGGAAGTTTTTTTTTTTTGACTGATTGTTTGTGCTTTGAAAGAATTCAAACAAAATTATTTAATTTAAAAACGTTTTCATAAATTATTTAATACATAAACAATGCATTCCAGCTTAGTAATGTTTACTTAGTTGTTGTGTGTCCTCTAATTGTCTGTTCCAAACATGATAAATTCCAGGATATCCTGTTAAAATGATGAGACCCCAATGTAGCGATGCTGGAAACAAGATCGAGTGATCAGTCCGGGATTTCTGTGTTCAAGTGCTGTCCATGGCCTTAAACTATGACTTCAAACTAATTTAGCCCTTTCCTTCCCAGTTCAGATGCCTAACCTGTTAATTTCCTCAGAACAGGCTGTTTACTTCATGTGCTCACAAGCCAGCGTGATTATCACACCTTAAATGATTAATTGCAGATCATTGAGATACATATACAATATATATATATATTATACATATGATTTCACAGCCAAACTGCACTGGTTACCTGCCAGACATTCACATCTATTTGGTATCTGTCTAGTGTGGAAGTTACTGTTAGTGACGGTTATATGTTGGGTTAAAGCTGTCTCTCTCTAATAAGCATAGACAACATCTGCAAACATTTTCTGTGCTGATTTTAGGGGTAAACCTACAGAAGTTTTTTTGCGATACAGAAAAATATGATGAAAATGTATTAAATTAATTGAGTGCTAGACACTGAAAGCATAACCAATAATTTTCTTTTTATTTCATTATTTATTTAACCAGGTTAAAAATTAATTGAGATTAAAATCTCTTTTACAAGAGTGACCTGCACTGTAAAAAATTCCTGTAAATTTACATGGAAATTTAACAGCACAATGCTGTTTTCATGTAATAACAGCAAGTTGCTTTTTATTACAATGCATTATGGGAAGACTTTTTCACATCTGGTTGCGTGTTCGACCAACAACAGTTGGTCACTGTTATTTAACAGTATTATACCCTATTTTATTCCAACGTGCTCAAGGCGGCATTTTGGATGATGTGAATGAGGTGGGTTTGCAACGATTTATTATTTTATTATCTTTAAATGATCTATTACTTTAAAATATAACATATTAAACATCCAATGAAGCTTCTGTGATCATACTACTCCGTTAATTTATGTGTTTTAACGTTACCTAGGCAAATAATTGAGCGACCGAGTGAGATTGAGCTCCTGCGTCATACAACCGTTTTACAAACTGGTAAGAATCCTTAATTTTCATTCAACCTGCATATTTTACCAAACTTTATCCAAGTAAAAAATGAATGGGAACGAACGCAAGCAATAGTTTTTTTGTTTTTTTTTTCTTGTGTGGTAATTTAATGTTGCCATGCACATTCAGCTAACGTTAACGTTAGTCCACGAGAGACATTTTTATTAACTTATCTGGTTTGATTAGAAGCCGATTAGTGAATGGGTTTGCAACGATTTATTATTTTATTATCTTTAAATGATCTATTAAGCTTCTGTGATCATACTACTCCGTTAATTTATGTGTTTTAACGTTAACGTTACCTAGGCAAACAATTGAGCGACCGAGTGAGATTGAGCTCAGACTGCGTCATACAACCGTCTTATCACACACACAGGTAAGAATCCTTAATTTTCATTCAACCTGCATATTTTACCAAACTTTATCCAAGTAAAAAATGAATGGGAGCGAACGCAAGCAATAGTTTTTTCTTTTTTTTTCTTGTGTGGTAATTTAATGTTGACGTGCACATTCAGCTAGTCCACGAGAGACATTTTTATTATCTGGTTTGATTAGAAGCCGATTAGTGAACGAGTAAGATTTGCACGTACAATCATAACGTGTTTTTAATGTCAAGTATGCAAGTGAATTACGAAGTTTGAGTTTGGAATTATGAGTGTTTATGCAACGGGCACGTCATGTGCAAATCTTTTTGTCAGTAAATGGTAACGTAATTGAGGTATGAACAACATTTTTAAGTCTAATTAATGTAAACGTGCAAACCGCTGCTGGCTTGATCGCAGAACTATTAAAAAGCAGCATACAGCGACTTGCACAGTAATGTTATCTAGGCTATATCAGCCATTTTATAATTTATTTGAATGAGAATATGTTTTATCTTACCTCAAGAGCATCTAAGATGTAGGTGTGTTTGTTTCAGCAGGATTTTCAATTTTGATATTTTTAGGTCAAACCGTTCATGTCTATCAGTCATATAATGGAGGTCTATGGGGTCCACCTCAAAGAGCACACAGAGAAGTCCAAATTAAACATGATTCAATGACTCGTGAATGTAAATACACATTGATGGCCTAAGACACAAAACGAGCGGTTTGTGTGAGAAAACAAACAGTATTTATATCGTTTATACCTCTTGTAACCAAAGCCACAAAGCGCCCGCGCCCTCAAATTACTTGAACGTGGCTGTGGTTACAACAGGTAAAATCTATATAAAAACTGTTCGTTTTCTCACACAAACCGCTCGTTTCGTGTCTTAGGCCATCAATGTGTACTTACATTTACGAGTCATTGAATCATGTTTAATTTGGACTTCTCTGTGCATGCTCTTTGAGGTGGACCCCATAGACCTCCATTATATGACTGATAGACACCAACGGTTTGACCTAAAAATATAAAAATTGAAAATACTGTGGAAACAAAGACACCTACATCTTGGATGCCCTTGAGGTAAGCTAAAACATACCAAAAATTTGTTTCAAAGTGAACTATCCTTTTAATTTATTTCTTTATGGTACAGGTGATAATCCGGGGCAATGGATGAAGCGCTGGATGATCAGCCTGGAAGGCCGAATAATATGTGAAAGTGTGCAGCCAACTTTTGTCTCTGGACTTGCTGCATTGTTCTCTTCGTACTACATATTCAATTTAGAGTACCAAGAGGAAGCCGCATCGACACTGGAATTCCTACAAAGGTAACAAGTTTAGACGTATTTTATTTATTTCTAATTAATATGTTAGTATTAGTATAGTGACAATGGAATAGTTCACCCAAAACTTAAATTGATCCACCCTCAAGCCATTCTAGGTATATATTACTTTTTTCTTTGATCCAAACACAGTGGGAGTTATATAAAATAAAATCCTGACTTCCAAGCTTTGTAATGGCATTGAATAGATCCCGAGTTTTTAAAGCTCCAAAAAGCGCATCCATCCATCATAAAATGCATAGAACTCCAGGGGGTTAATGAAGTTAAACGATGGGTTTTTTTGTAAGAAAAATATCCATGTTTATAACTTTTATAAACTATAATCACTGGCTACCAGCAACAGCCGTACGCAACCTCATTTGAGAGTCGAGTTCTGGACGAATGTGTTTTGCTCTATCCTCTGCACTTCTGTATTCGTCAATTCTAACCTATGTCTTCGCCATACGTCCTACGTCAGGTCAGAGGTCAACCTCGACTCAATCATGAACACGTATACGGCCATGCCAGAAGCCAGTGATTATATTTTATAAAGTTATAAAATACAGATATCTTTCTTACAAAAACACATAGCTTTTCTTCATAATACATTTATTAACCTCACTGGATTCAATTGGATTACTTTTATGACTGATGGATGCATTTATTGGAGCTTCAATAACGAATTATTTAATATTACCCTTGAGTTTGGCTGGAAGAAAAGTTGGGATAAATTATGGGATAAATTAATGTTTTGGGTGAACTATTCCTTTGAAATCATTGTTCACTGAAGATGTTCTCCTCTTATTTTTCAGACGTTTTGTTGGAATTAATCCTGAGAAGGGGACCAAGGCTGCAAGAAAGGTGATGTCCAAAAAATCTGGGAAAACTGTGCAGAAGAAGACCATTACAGTCAGTGCAAAAGTATCGAATCTTTTAAAAAGACTTATGGACTTTGAGTGGCACTTCATTTAAAGTGATACTCCCCACACATGCAGTTTGTTTTCAACGGTTGACTGGCGTGTTATATTTTGTTACAGAGATGTTTAGATATTAAAAAGGGCTGGTGTTTTTAAAAGGGTTAGTTCACCCCAAAATGAAAATGCTGTCAGTAATTAATCTCCCTCATGCTGTTCCGACCCCGTAAGACTTTCGTTCATCTTCGGAACACAAATTAAGATATTTGTGATTAAATCTGAGAGCTGGATCACTCCTCCATAGGCTTCGCTTGATAAACTTAAGATTGAGCGACTATAGTCACTCTGACTATTTTAACGATTTCTTTAATGACGTTTCTGGGCCGGCAAGTTTCAATCCCTTAGAAGCCTATGGAGGAGTGATCCAGCTCTCAGATTTAATCTCAGATCTTAATTCGTGTTCCGAAGATGAACGAAAGTCTTATGGGGTCGGAACAACATGAGGGTGAGTAATTTCTGACAGCATTTTCGTTTTGGGGTGAACTATCCATTTAAAGCCTGATTTAAGAGGTTATTTTATTATTTTAAATAATTACTTTGTTTTAGTGCAATTCTTCTTTTTTTTGGCTAATGTTTGCTGAAGTCTCGTTTGGGACAAGATTTGTATAGATAAGTCAATTCTATATATTGCAATTGTTTGCTTTGAGTCATTTTTGCAATTTGATGGGTGCTGTTGCACTGTTTGTATGCACTGACTGACTACTTGTATACTCACAATAATTGAGTATCAGAATAAATAAATACAAATCCTAGCTTGGCTTTATTCCTTTTTTGTAATCCATGACAAATTGAAAGTGCAGGGTTAATATAGCATTTAGAATTGAAATTATTGAGGTGTCATTAAAATAATCCTGTAAAAAAACGGTAAACTACTGGCAGCTGTGGTTGCCAGCATCATACCGTAAAAATACGGTGTGTTACTGTTTTTGAAATTAACAGCTAAATACTGTTTTGTCATCTACAGTATAAAACTGTAATTTTACAGCATATAGCTCTTAAATACCGTTTTGACAGCTACGATATAAAACTGTAATTTTACAGCTATACGCTGTAAAATTACAGTTTTATACTGTAGCTGTCAAAACGGTATTTAGCTGTAAATTTCAAAAACAGTAGCACACCGTATTTTTACGGTATGATGCTGGCAACCACAGCTGCCAGTATTTTACCGTTTTTTTACAGGATTATTTTTTACAGTGTGACCAAGAAAGCGGCTACAATAACATAAACATACAAATACACATTAAAACAGAAAAACACAATCAAGGACCACAACAGCAATTTACCAAAACACATAATCTGTTAAAAGTAACTTAAACTTGTTTAGTGAGGGAAGCATATTCAGCTTTAAGATGTTTTGTAAATTATTCCAAGCAGAAGAAGCAACCCCGAGGAACTTTAATATAACAATTCATTAGAATGGATATTGTAGCAAACATTTGTATTAGAAACGCAGAGAGACAAGTAAGATGGAATTAGACCACAAATAGACTTATAAAATAAGGCAAACTAGTGTGGAAATCTCAGTCGTTATGGGCACTGAATTCATAAAGGCCTAGTAATGAGCAGTTTAATCAACAATAGGGTTTAAATTTAGCTTTTCATCTGCAGTTCATATTCCAAGGAATAGGAAGTGTCTCACACGCATCCCCTTAAGGTTTGAATTAATACATATACATCCTGTAGATGTAAACCATCCTTCAACTGCAGCAGGGGGCGGTGGCTGCTCAGAACATACATCTGAGACTGGGTAACTCAGACAGACTGCAAAGATTAACACTGATTACTATACTAACACATATGCATTTCATTTGCACAAAATGAGTACAGAGACCAGAGGTCTGTAAAATGTATTAACTGGTCACACATGGTAAATATGGGGAAACAAACGACTGGCGCTTAAATTAATTAATTACAATGATTATAGCAGGAAATATAAATTCAGGCATTTTTGAACACTTTTTGCCATTGAGATGATTGGGGAAAATGTCACAATTATACTGAATTATTTAATTAATAAACCACTATAATCGGTTAGATTAGCGTTCTTTGGCATAGGCTATATTTATTCCTGTGATCAAAGCTGAATTTTCATCTCATCATTACTCCAGTCTTCAATTTCACATGATCCTTCAGAAATCATGCTACAGTAATATGATGATTTGATGCTTAAACAAAGAGAACATTTCTGATTATATTCGATGTTGGATGTTTTTCACATTTTTTTTTTTTTTTTTTTTGGATGAATAGAACGTTCAAAAGAACAGCATTTATTTGAAATAGAAATATTTTGTAACGCAAATATTTTACTGTCCCTTAAAATATGTCCTTGTTGAATAAAAGTATTAATTTCTTTATTTCAAAACAAAAAAGTACACAAACGTTATGTAAACATGATGTTTTATATAATTTGTTTTATAATTATATTTTATATCATTTGTTTTATAAGTTTGTATGTTTTGTAAGAGAGAGAGAGAGAGAGAGAGAGAGAGAGAGAGAGAGAGAGAGTGTGTGTGTGTGTGTGTGTGTGTGCGTGTGTGTGTGTGTGTGTGTGTGTGTGTGTGTGTGTGTGTGTGTGTGTGTGTGTGTGTGTGTGTGTGTGTGTGTGTGTGTGTGTGTGTGTAAAATCGCTCCATTGTAAAGTTCGCTCCAGTCAGTGCAGTCTTCAGTGTTTCTCGCATCATCCACCAAACGACACACTTTATACGGTTTATAAACCACTTTCAGCAAATGGGGCAAACATTTGCCTAAACTTTTGGGGGTTGGGACCTACACTAGCGAACAATATCCTCAACGACAAACAAGGTAAGGCGACATTTACAGTTACGTTTCTCTCACTATAGGCTAGTTTATGACATGACTGCCTTAACTTAATGAATTATTCATTACACACAGTGAATGTACTTCAGTCGGTCTTTTAACATCGTCTTAAGTTGGGCAAATAGCTGGTTTATTAAGAAGCGTTTTTTACTGTGTAGGTTGAGCTATATGTGGCTTTGAATTTTAAAGTGAAGTTCTAGATTCATTGGTTGCAGGTTTCTGGATTATTTAAAGTGTCATATGGATAGTTTTCCAGAACCGCTTGTGAAAACTATTTGAGTGACTTACAAATGTACAGACTTAAAGACTTACAAAGCTTTGTTTTGGTTCTAATTGAAACCAGTTTTATTCTTGAAGATCAGGCTATGCAAACATCTCTGCCCTAATTGTTGCTCAAGTTTCGATTAATTTTGCATTGATATGGCGTAATTAAATATAATTATAACTGAATAAATGATATAGGCATAACTGAAATATAATATCAGTTGTTGCTCATTCATTGCACTATAAGGTTTGCAAGCAATGACTGCTCAGTTGTCTAGCCAGTTTTCAAACTTATGATGAGCTGATCTGTGTTGACCCCATCAGAATACAGGCATGTTTATTAACTGATCAAATTTCCAGAGAGAGAAAATATTCATGCATCTCTCATTAGGGTCATAAAGTCATCTGGTCCCACAGATGGAAAGATCCTGCTGTGATACATTCCTGTTGAGTGAGAGGTTTGAGAGTTAGTGACAGATCTGAATCATAAAAAGCCCTCTCTCTGTGTGTGTGTGTGTGTGTGTGCTGGCAAAACTGCACACAGAAAACAAAACACAGGAATGAGTTTATGAAGGGACAAAAATGTGTGTGTGTGTGAGTGTGTGTGTGTGCGCGTGCGTGTGGAGGGGCCAGGCTTAGTCCATATCCCCTGTCTCTCTTTCTTCAACTCTCTCTCTCTCTCTCTCTCTCTCTCTCTCTCTCTCTCTCTCTCTCTCTCTCTCTCTCTCTCTCTCTCTCTCTCTCATTCTTCTCCAGGAACAAAAACAGGGAAACACCCAGCAGGGACAGCATTATCCTTTTTGGAAATTGGAGCAGGAATATTTGCAGACGTGAGCTGGACGCTGTCAGGTAATTCATTCTTCAACTCTGAAATGTTATTAAAATAGTGTTTGGATTGAGGCTCCATAATACTTTGATAAATCTGGGATAAATTTCGATCTGGACCTACTGAGAGAAAAATAGCAACATAATAACATCTTCAATATTTCCATGAACCGAGTGTGACTTAGAATTCATATTTGTGTATATCTCAGTTGTTTTTCATCTATGTGTCATCTTTGCCTCAGATATTTCACTTTAAATCTTTTAGAAGAAATAAACATCTGTATAAATGAGACAGTTGTTGCTGAGCTTAAAAATCCATTTGATAAGAGATGTTCCAGTTTATGTTGCAATCTCTGACTTTGCTTGAGACATTGTTGATATGTGGGAATTATTTTTCCTTCCTAACTCAGTTTACAGTTTTTCACCATTTTCTCAAATCCTCACACACAATTTAAAAAACTTACACCCAATGGTACAAACATCAAACTTCTGAATCCCTATTCAAACTTTGCCCTCAGACAATACACACAATCTGTCAAAAACACAGACTTCATGACTGTTTGTTACAGATTAACTCAAAACACTGCAAACAAATGCTTTACAATATGTTTTCAGATAAATAATTTGGAACTTTGTGAAATCACAACACTGACTGATAACTCTTTCAGGGACAATCCTGACAAAAGAAATGAAAAACAAATAAAGAATTGAATATGAACTTGGTATGCAATAAATACAATACAGTATACTGTCAATTACAGTATAGTAAAATAAATAAATAAATGTAGCATCCTCTGCCAGATTGCATTACAGTATTAGTAATGTTGTTAGCAATCGAGAAAAACTATAATATGTAGAGTCAACTATAAGTCAACCATAGTTGATTCCCATGACAAGTGTAAACACTCTGATGCTATCCACACCTACACATTTGCCATAATGTATGATTGTAAACGAATACATTTTGATTCATTTCCATATATAGTTTTTCTGATGTAGTAACTTGTTCAGTAGCACATCTGGTGCAGCATTGCTCTTGTGAAGTGCTCGGGTACGAGTCCCACGAAACATGAGTCACACGAAACACGAGTCATGATAAAAGAGCTCAAGACTTGTGGAACCAAGTTTGCTTCAGCATATGCATTTTATGTCACATTTGCTTTTGGTAACACTCTCATAGGCCCTGTTTACACTTGGTATTAAGATTTGGTCGATCGGATCACAATTGGACGACTCTAAATACAGGTGTAAAGCGTTTTGAGCTTGTCCACTTTCTACCACTTCCAGAGGTAGTTGAAAACACATTTGACCGGATTGCTTTCGTAGTTTAAACGCTCATGTGGTTGAATGTGTTCAAAGACCGTCTACTCTCCGTCTACTGACCTCATGACCCATAATGGGAAGAGCGCTGGCAGACGGGATTTAAACTTTGTCGGCTGAAGTCCAAAGTTTTGTTTGAAGATGAAAAACATTCCAAGCACAATATTCTCTCTCCATTCCTGATTTCTAACACACACTCACTCACACACTCGTATGTTTCCGTCGTCTTCAGTCGCGTTCTCATGTAAATTGCTTCAGCTTATTTTGTCCATTAGATCAAAAGATCTGAAAAGCCGGCCATAGACCCTCCCTCGAAAAGTAGTTAGACAAAAGTAGTTGAAAGTGGACAAAAGAGAGGCATTAAAACACCAGGTGTAAACGGGAATGTGTTTCTTTTGTCTACTTCGATCGACCGAAACACATCTTAATAGGGCACCATTGTAAACAGGGCCATTAGGTGTAATGTACGTGGTACAGTAAATCTTTTAAAAACGCGAAAGCATTTCACCAGACATTTAATTTGTATAAATTCTTGCCATTTATATAAAACATTGACAGATTCGCATTGATCAGTCTTCAGCTCCACTCACTGGATGTTTCTCACAACGTGATATTATTTTTCTGAAACTGCCATGTTTTTTCAATTATCATGGTTTTTTTGTTCGCTTGAACATCCTAAGCAGCCTGACACAGCAACCAATGGTGTGAGATGGGGGCGTGGCTATCTCACAGCAACCAATGGTGTGATATGGGGGCGTGGCTATCTCACAGCAACCAATAGAGAGCCTAAGTCCCTCCCCTTCCGGTGGACCACCATGGGACCTATTTTTCGAAAAATATTGTATGGTAGTCAATGGCGAGAGACAACAAATATTTGGATCCCGTTTGAATTGTGCCATGGATTACACATATGATGTTTGTCAATTTAAAAAACTGTTGAGGTATAAGACTGTGAAAATGCGTAATTACAAAGACTACAAACCCAAAAGGCGCGCATGTGACGTCATACCTTTCTCTCAACGAATGAAGCTAACTTTACTGAAGCTAACGTCTGTCATTTTTTCTATAGTCTAACGTTATAATCGTAACGTTACGCCGTCATGCCTGTGTTTTGTACCAGACTACACACACACGAGCTTGGTGACGTACATAGTGCGAGACGAGAGATGTAGTTCATTGAGCGATTTTCACATAAAACTAAATGTTACTCTTCTGTTTTATGACAAACTGTGACTTTCATAATTATTTTTAAAATTGAAAAATCATCATATGTGTAATTCAGGGCACAGTTCAGACGGAATAAAAAGATAAGTTGTCTCTCGCCATTGACTACCATACATATTTTTTCCGAAATAAGGTCCCATGAGCCGGAAGCGGAGGGGAGGGACTTAGGCTCTCTATGGTGTGAGATGGGGGCGTGGCTATCTGTTTGACCGACCAATGGCAGATTGGAGGAGTGTTCTGGGAAAAATGTTTGATAATTTTTGCAATTCCACTTGGTGACTCTAGTGAAATTACTTCACCTTTAAGCAATTCGCTCTCCTTTTAATCTAAGTAAAAGTCAATAGACATTAAAGTAATTTTTCTATGATTTTGTCTTTAGGATGTTGACCCAAGAAGACATGGACTATGAAAACCTAACTTACGAATACACAGACTTTGGCTACGTAGAGGAGACCAAAGCTGATGGCTACACTCAGAGAGAAGCTCTTCACATCATATCAGTGATCATCTACAGCCTGGCGTTTACTCTGGGTGTAATTGGGAATGGCCTGGTGATCTGGGTGACCGCACTTAAAAGCAAAAGGACCGTAAACAGCGTATGGCTGCAGAATCTGGCCATTGCCGACTTCGTGTTTGTGCTTTTCCTTCCGTTCTCCATCGACTACGTGCTGCGAGACTTTCACTGGCTCTTTGGGAAGACCATGTGCAAGCTGAACTCGTTTGTGTGCACCATGAACATGTACGCCAGCGTGTTGTTTCTCACCGTCCTGAGTTTGGATCGCTACATCTCACTGGTCCACCTCAACTGGTCGGAAAGGTATCGTAGCGTCCGGCGGGCCTGGTGGGTGTGTGCGCTGATTTGGATCATATCTTGCTGTTTAAGCGGTCCGGCCCTGATATTCCGTGACGTGATCCAACATGATGGGAAGATCGTGTGTTTTAATAACTTTCACAATGAGAGCATGCACATGGTAGTGGTGAGACACATTGCACTCGTGTCTCTGCGAACCACCGTGGGTTTTCTGCTTCCGTTCGCCACCATCACCGTAAGCGGCGTGTTGCTCGCCGTCAAGATGCGCCAGTCCGACTCGTTACGCTTGACCAGCTTCTCCAGAACCGTCTCCGCTGTGATCCTCGCGTTCTTCTTGTGTTGGGTGCCGTTCCACACGTTTAGCCTGATGGAGCTGAGCATGCACCACAGCACATACCTTCACTCCGTGCTCATGGTGGGCTTCCCGCTCGCCACCAGTCTGGCCTTCTTCAACAGCTGCGTCAACCCCATTCTCTACGTACTGCTCACCAAGAAAGTGCGTAAACTGGTAAAGAGGTCATTGTTTAACTTCACCAAGAGCTCGCTGAGAGAGCTGAGTCAGTCTGTGTCTGCTACGGAGTTAGACTCAGCTCTGGTCAGCTGGTCTCCTGAAGAGCCCATGGCCAACTCCTCCATCTGACGGGCTCCAGTCCCTCCAAACTCACCCCAACTCAAGAAAGCCCTAGAGCTCCAACTGGACTGAAAATAGATTGGTTGGGAAATACTGGCTTTTAAAGGTGCAGTAAGAACAAAGTTACTCACAATGGCTATGTTTACATGCACACATTTTGTTTCAATCAGACTGAATTCATTTCCGATTGATGAATCTGAATGTAGGGTTTACATGAAGGCTAAACGTGATCGGGTTTATATCGGGTCTCATTTATATGTCTCAAGCTTCAAATCGGAATTGAGTTTCCTGCTGTTTGTGCATAATAACCATTCTCCTACATTGGTTCTTTATTTGTATCCAGGCTTAATATCCGTCTCTGGTCATAGTTTGGAGACTATGAATATGAACCGTTGTGCCGCTGCTTATATATATCACGCAGTAAAAATGCCCAAAACGAGTCGTCTGTGGATGAGAATACGAAACAAGTACTGGTGGGACGTTGTCCTGCTCCGGGGCGGGACACTCATTTACATGACACTTTATTCATCAGGTAGCAGCTCGTTCTGCACGTCATTCGTCATTGCACATGCGCAGTCCTTTCAGTTTCGGTTGTCAATCTGACCAAGTGTTTACATGTTCGCTCGATCGGATTAGAAAAACCACCCCTTTCAATCCAATCGAAATTTCATCCCCCATCATGAGTGGACACGCCCCCTACTGCTAATTGGCTCACTCTCCTCCCCATCATGAGTGGACACGCCCCCTACTGCTAATTGGCTCACTCTCCTCCCCATCATGAGTGGACAAGCCCCCTACTGATGATTGGCTCACTCTCTCTCCTCCCCATCATGAGTGGACACGTCCCCTACTGATGATTGGCTCACTCTCTCTCCTCCCCATCATGAGTGGACACGCCCCCTACTGATGATTGGCTCACTCTCTCTCCTCCTCATCATGAGTGGACACGCCCCCTACACTGCTTATTGGCAGTGTTTGTTTTGGAGCTCGATCCCGATCCACTTTTAAAAGCGTTTACCAAAAATTGCTTACTGCACCTTTAAAAATAATGCAGTACATTACCGTAAATATGTATTTAATGCATCATCTCTTTTATATTTAGTACCAATACAGTAGTCAACATTTGAAGTGGATTAAAACCTTTCATCAAAGTTATACATGAATTTTGAACAAAACCCGTTCTTGTCTTAGGACAACTTTGATTAACTTTTTTGATCCACTTCAAATGTTGACTACTGTATATATATAAAGTGTTGAGTATAGAGTGTATAAGTACATTGTGTATAATGCTGCATTTGGGTTCTATATAGAACGTTAAAGGGTTCCGTCAGGCGCTTCACATATAGAACCTTTTAGGAGGTCCCATGATGAGATCATGTTATGGATTAAGTTTTAATTAATTATTTTTTATTTTAAATACATTTTATAAATCAAGCAGCTCATAAACACACTAGAAAAATGAAATAACCCATTAAACATGAAAGTATTATGCAATCTCCTTTTTATAATTTTTGTTTAAAGTTGAGTCAAGAGTTCTATATAGAACCCCAACTGAACCTTTTTCTAAGAGTGTAAAATTGAAGAATGAAATTTCAGCTCTGTTTGAAAGAACTCATTTTACATATTATTCTATTATGTTATTTGGATGCACACTGTAACTGAATTAATAAAGTTAGTAATAAATTGCTCATTCTAATGTTTTAGAATTATTCTGCTTTATAAGTTATTAGATAAAAGCTCTACAACTTTAAAGTAACAACATTTGTGGTATAATGTTGATTATCAAAAAATTATAATAAATTTGAAATGAAATTTGAACCATAAATCTGGGTTACTGTGAAGAACTTCTAATGGAAGTGAGCAGACTGTTCCAATGGCAGTGTCACGTTGTGGCTGTGATGAATTGCAAGACGGTAGGAATAGGAAAAATATCATTAATCTTTAAAAAGTCTTTAATAATAAATTCAAAAAGGAAAAATGCAGGAGAATGCCAGGAATAAAGCATAGCACGTAATAATAAGACGAGACCAAAGAAAGAACTGAGGAAACTAAGGGCTTAAATGCACAGGGAGACATGATGATTGACAGGTGAATGTAACTGATAACTAAGGGAAATATCTAGGGATTAATCAAGACTAAACTGAACTGGAGACAGTGAGAAATACATGGAAACAAAAAGGCAACTAAACTTAGCATAATCCTGACAAATAGCCACAAATCGTATGTTTACTTTTCTTATTGTGAAATTTTACTAATCTTTTTTGTGTAAAGTTATATCTTGTCAGCCACAAATTCTCTCGACTTTGCCTTGACTTGTAATGAATTCCTTTAACTAAAATTAGACATTTTTAGACATCAGGCCTGGTTTCACAGACAGCGCGTATATTAAGCCAGGATTAGGCCTTAGTTCAATTAGGATATTTAAGTATCTTAAGAAAACCGTGCCTTAGAAAAAAACATTACTGGTGTGAATCTTGAGACAAAACAATGGCACTGACATTCTTTAAGATATCTCAGTGCAAGTTGCTCTCAGTTAAAACAGCTCGAACATGCATTTCATGCTTTTTAAGCCAGGTCTGTGAAACTGAGGGCCAGTGTACGATAGGACAGCTCATGATGAGAGAGAATACAGAAAACATCTGTGAGTCAAATTTTCTTGAAATATGCTGTATAAAAGTCACAAAGAATGCAGAGGAAAGTACAAAAAAAGGAAGGCACAGAGCTGGAAACTTGTAATCCAGCATAATGTTGTAAGACAATTGACGCTTACGACACAGATTATGCTAAGTGTTTTGCTCAAGAGCGCAGTATAGTCAAAGGCTACACGTAGATGTCCATTGAAATAATAAGAGCTTCTCTGTTGAAAGATTTGACAGAATTTACATCACAGATGCCTAAAAGTGCTGCATCTCAGTTTTAACAAGCTGTGGGACTACTGATAATATTACTGTTGGATCGAGTTTTCTAGAGCTGAAATGTCTGTTTCAATGGAATTGTCAAAAATACAGGTTTTTTAAAACTGGAATCTTAACCAATCACACAAGATTCTTGAACACTCCCCTGTCTCCCATTGGCTGCTCAAACAGATAGCCCCGCCCCCAAACAGAGCTTGTACTGATGCTTAAACAGGAGAAAGTAGCACACTTTTCAAATTTAAATGACAAAACTACAACAAAAACGTTTTATTCAATCTGAGTTCATTCCTGTCAGGCTAAATTGGGTTTTATTTGAAAACATGTCTTTTTAAACACATTGATGTTTAGTGGCTATTCACATGTGTTACACAATCATTCAATGTTAGACAGACTTAAAAGGAGGAAGAAAAAGAGCCAACAGACACAAGGCAAAGGAATGATGCTAGAAATAGTGTGTAAGCAATATTTAAGGAACTAATTACATACAAAAAGTGCATTCACAGAGACCCACTACATACTATCCCATACATAAACTCAACAAGAAAAATGTGTTTTGCATTCTACAGAAGAGCCACTAAAGCCCACATGTCTATTTGATGAGCAATATGTGTTTAAACCACATATGGCAAGAACATTTACATCTGTGTTGAATTTACACCTTGTCACTCAAAGAGCGTGTGTGTGTGTGAAGGTCAAAGAGAGAACTTAGTTTGTCTTAATCTTTCAGCTAAAGTGTAAGCTTAGATAAGAAAGTATTGGTATCGGACTGGCTGAGATGCTCAACACGATAAAGGTTAACAACTAATAAATAACTTGGAGTAAGTTGAGCCAGAAGCTTCGGGGTAAGTTGGGCCAATGGGTTGCTATTATTTAGAATCATGCTAAATTTTAATTAAATTCAAACTGCACTATTGTGTTGCTTTTAAAAGCTGTAAAAAGCAAACAGTCCTCAAAATTGTAGACAGGCTGTGAAGAAAAAGAGACGGTCAGTGAATGTTCTCCAAATGCAGGAAATACCATTCGATTGGCTTGATTGAAATCTGGCAGTAAAATTAAGGCCAGATTTCTGAGCTGCAAACAAAGCAATGTTTTTATCAGTATTTTTCTTAAGAAACGTGTGTGCCAATGAAGAAGTGTTAGGAAGTAAACTTGGAGAATGCAGGGAGGGAACAACAGCTGGAACGTTTAAGAGTTTCAGGAGAACAAATGTTGCCTTGTTGCAGTGTCCAGGACTATAATAGCAGCTTTGCCTCTTTCCATGCTAAATAGAGCCTAAAAAATAAGTGCTCAGCCTTTAGAAAATGTTGATTGTCAAGCCTGAGAGGTCAAAATAAATATTGTATTGTCCATTTTATTGTCTAATTCATTTATTTATGGGGTCTGACATTTTTACAAATCTGTAACCAAACTTAGCAAGAACTCTGTAGGTTGTTTTGGTGGTTTGTGTTTATTCATAAACTTATTTATTTCCCAAAACTTAAAGCATTGAGTGAAGAATTTTTTTTATTTTTTTTTATAATTTATCAACAATTTTTTTTATTTGCTGAATGGTTTAGCTTGACGTGTGACAATGCAATTCGTTTTTTGTTTTTTTTACATGTATTTTTGACATGAAATGGGCTCTCACATTTGTCTCCTTTAAATAATACGTACAGATCTCCGCAGCATCACACTGTGCTCAGATCTCAACAAATTTACAAATCAAATGTCTCAGTTTGAACTGAAACATTGCTACCGTGTAATATTTACCAATAATCAAATTGGTCAAGGATTAAGTCGTAAGACATTTAATGTGCCTTTCAGCAAAGTAAGCTCCTGGCTGATGTTCCTGTAGTAAGACTTCTGTAAGTCAGTTTTGATAAAGGCATCGGGTACATTATTATTTCCAAGAACAAATGATTCTCTCTATTCTCCTATTGTGTGTCAGAAATTAACATCAACCTTATTTCTGCATAACTTCACTCTTATTATAGGCTTAAACTCTGAATATATGGATTGTTTTTTACTTTGTTGCATCGGAAGTACTTGACTTGGTGCACAATTTGTGAAGTTGTTGTGGTCTCTTGTAAACTTTAAAACTTAAAAAAGCTGAGCATATGTGTGTGATGTTGTTGAGATCTTGTCTGAAACTTTGGAGGAGACAAATATGAGACCACCGGGGTCTTCAGTTTAGGAGGAACATCTGAGCTCAGTGTGTGATGTTGTTGAGGTCTCTTCTAAACTTTAAAGGAGACCGTTGTGAGAGAGTTCGATTTTTTTTTTGTCTCAAGAGAAAAGTGTGAGAAGTGACTCAAGCTAAAGTCTCCATCTGATGTTAATGTAACCTAATATATGTCTAGCAGACAGTATTTGAGATGTGAAAGATCACTTTTTTTCCATTCATCCATCATTTCAGTCAAACACAATATATGCATTGTCATATTTGAAGTTGTTTATTGTCAATGGTTTAATAGAGAAAGTCATCATGACCTATATGTGACCCTGGATCACAAAACCAGTCACATGTCGCACGGGGATATTTGTGGAAATAGCCGACAATACATTGTATGGGTTAAAATTATCGATTTTTCTTTTAAGCCAAAGATCATTAGGATATTAAATAAAGATTATGTTCCATGGAGATATTTTGTAACACTACCTTAAATATATAAAACATTTATTTTTGTGAGAGAATGCAGCACAAACGCGAACACAAATGCACAACTTTAAAGGCGATTTTCTCAATGTTTACTTTTTTTTTGCATCCTCAGATTTCAGATTTTCAATAGTTGTATCTTGACCAAATATTGTCCTATCCTAACACACCATACATCAATGGAAAGCTTATTTATTCAGCTTTCATGTATAACTCTAAAAAAAAAAAAAAAAAAAAATTGACCAATGGTTTTGTGGTCCAGGGTCACATATTCACATGCATGCAAAATGGGTTGTACAAGACAAAATTTTCAATGTTAAAAAAGAGGGTGCTACTTTTGATAAAAAGAAAGTATTTTTTATACTAAATCTTATCTAATTTTCTTTCTAGTGTGTTTGGAAAATGTGCTGCATATACAATGCTGGGCATTAAATATTAATTTAAACTAGTAACCCTTAATATTCTGAAATGTACAATGGTATTTAAATGAATACCCTTATTGAATGAATACTGTCCATTAAAGATGAAACACCCCAATGGCATAAAAGGATGATGATAATAAAAAAAAGAGCAACCTCAGCAAGACAATAAAGCGATCTCCCATGTTTCAGCCGTTCTCATTATGGACTCCTTTCTCTCAAAACTCCTTTCTTGTGTCTTAGTTGTGTCTACTTTTATTTCTCCTAAGAAATTATAGGAAAAACATCTGAAATGCTATTGATACAACCATGAGAGATGCATGAGAATCAGGTTTCCTCTGGGCAGAGTCTGAGGGTCGAAGACATTCACCAGCTGGAAATGAAGACCATAGGCTGGCATTATGCAGATTAGTTACATTGTTAGTTGTGTAAATGGAAGTGAGACTGGAATTGCTAATGACTCACTTCAGCAGTTCAGAATCACTTCTTTCTTTGGGAGAAACTCCTCTGCACTGGATATTTAAACATTTTGCAGACCTTTTACATTCAGGCTGACGTTATCATCTGAGTAAAGAGCCTTGTGATAAAGCTTTATTGTATTACAAATAAAGCATCAGTAAACTATCATGATGATGCCCTGATTATTACAGTTTTTTCAAATTGCTTACAATTTCTGAAACTATGAAACTCTACACACAAAACCACAAAACACGCACACAACATGCAAAACATCAGACATCTCTCGCAAAACAAACACATTATTCAAAACTATTTTAACTCTTCCAAAAATTGTGTTTTTGTGTAGTAACTCTACACACAAACATAAAATGATTATCCACATGCAGGCCAAACTGCACACGGATGTGAAAAATGTAAAACACTACTCTCTTAATTATATATATTCGTAATTCACTTCTCTCTTGTGTCTTTTGCTTGTTCGGTGTGCAGTGGAGTTGAGTACAGGAGTTTGTCACATGTACATGTATGTGCACAAATACACTGTATATACAGTATGTCTATATGTATACATATATACTACAGTATGTATATGCACAATTGATGAATGTTACAGTTATTGAACTGAACTTTATCAACACTGAAGTGACTTGAGCTGAATATTGACACTATTGGCCAAGCAGCTTCTCAGGCGATTTTGAACTTGTTATATTGTGAAGCTGCTGTGAAACAATACAATAGCTTGTATGTACATTCAATATATATATATATATATACAGCACACACACACACACACACACACACACACACACACACACACACACACACACACACACACACACACACACACACACACACACACACACACACACACACACACACACACACACACACACACACACAGAGAGAATATGCATTCAAGCCAAGTCAGAAAGTCAACTTTATTTACAGTATAAAGCAAATTTTTTGAGATAGGAATTTTGGGTTTTCATGAGCTGTATAATTAATAAATTAATAATTAACTTTATCACAATATGCTAATTTTATGAGAAGGACCTGTATATATATATATATATATATATATATATATATATATTGTTTTTCCAAGTTCAAACTGAGTGTAAAGCGTATAATGTGCTCGTAGTTTTGCAGACTTGGTCTGAAGATTCGGTACATGAGTGAATGGTGTCATGAAGTGAGTCTCAAGTTCCACTTTCAGTGTTTTAGCAATTTGAAAAAACTGTAAGACACTATTATGATGACATGTTAAGGAATGTTACAATTTTTGCAACAGGGAAAAATCATGCAGTAACAGGGTTCCACATGAATTTTGTAATTTCTTTAATTTGAATTCTGTGTTTTTTGTTTGTTTGTTTGTCTGTCCTCAAATTCCATGTCCATCCATTACATTCACAGATCTGTAAACCGTTTCAACCCTTACAAACAGTTTAATAAACCATTTGTGGTTTGTTTATGGATGTCGTTAAAATAACGAGAACAGCAAAATTTAGAAGATTTCGAATTGGTCTAATTATTTATTTGTAATTAATCTCATTTTTGTGAAGTCATATTTCCATGGATCAGTATTATAGATGCTTAGAATTCCAGTGCTTATAAAATTATTTGGTCATCCATTACTGGTATGAAGTGCATACTTCAAATAAACACTTCTTTATGCATAGCACATACATTTAAACCAACTGAACCCAATATACAAATGATCAAATGACTAAAAAAATGGCAGGGTAGTATTATACTAATTTGAATCATGACAAGTCTCTGAATAGTTTCAGCTTGTTATTGAATATGGGAGTGTTCATGTATTTGGTCTTGGTGGACTAGATCTGCTACACTGCTGCTGTAGAGCAAGTATGGACTTGCTACTGCTACTAGATACACAGACGCACTGCTATTGAGCATGTAAGATACACTGCTTCTGCTGCATAAACAGACACACAGAAAAACCATAGCATATCTGGCCAGGTGGAGCTGGGGAGGTGGAGGGGTTCAGAGGAGGACTAGCCTACAGCAAACACTGAACCAGACTATTCAAATGTTGAGCAAGCGATCTCATTGGCTGCAGGATCAGCAGAGGCCAATCAGCTTGTGTCATGTGGCAATGATGTGATTGCTTGCAGATTGCATGTAAAGGACTGATCAGCCTGCATCTATTGCATGAACTAGATATTTATATATTGTTAAAAGAAGATGTTTGGCAATCAGTAGTATAATGGAGACACACAATGCTCCACAAATGGCACAGTTTCCTGAGAATGAGCCATTTGGTGGTGTGCCGCTCTACTGGAAAACAGCCTATACATTTGGAGTCAGATTCTGCCTCAAAAATGAGTTACGAAAATATGAAAGAGCTAAAGATATTAAAAAGAAATGTTTATTTTGCCTAAACCTCTTTTTTAATGTTGTTATTTGAGCATCATGCTGTATTTGCTGTAGTGCGCGTGGGTGGCGGCGACCCCAGTGACCTCCAGCAAATGTAATGACTTCAACATGAGGGCATTTAAATGCAGCGCAGGTCAAATCTGTGTTTACATCTCTGCTGTGGGATTACCTACGGGCTGACATCTGATCTGAGGAAACACCCTGTGATAAAGCTTTATTGCATGGCATCAGTAAACACTCATGACAAAACCCTCTGTATTTAGACATTGTTATGATGATGACAACATCTGATCTGATACTACTAAAACATGGGAGTAGCTAGCTTAACTCTTTCTGTTAGGGTGCACCGTTGCATATGATTCACTATAGGGAAAACTGGAACTAGAACACATTCTTTTCCTCCAGTGAATGTCCCAGGGTGGAGTTGTTTTTGATAGTTACATAAAGACAAAACAAAAGCTATTGAACATTCAAGACATTGATCTTTTGTCATCATATGCACACTATATGGAGTAAATTTACACAAAATATATAGTTTTATATAGTTTTTAGTCAAATAAGGCAATGGTCAGCATTTTCATTTTTCCTGAGTCTGCCTTATATACTACCTTGGAAATATTATAGGCCTCCTTTAAAATAATATACTTCCGTTCGAACTGAATGTAATGTTTCCGGACACTTTAAAAGCATGTTAATTGTAAGAAAATAAAAATATATAAAAATATAAATGTATATTTATTGCATTAACTTAAGAGTGCTTTTTGACCAACTTCAGTTTAGTACATCTTTATATTTAATTTCATAATTACTTCTTTTGTCTTTTAAAGTAACTGCTGAATGACAAACATTTATGATCAACTAAAATATACTTTAATGCCATTTCTATTGACACTTGTGTCATGTATTATATATTTGTAATGATGAAGTTGCAATTTAGTACATTTAAAATATATTAACTTTAAATCTAATATTAAATAACTCAGAATGGGGTCGGTCTAGGCGATAACACTTTATTTAACAGTGTCCTTGTTTGTTACATGTACTTACTATAGTAATGACAGTAAATTAGGCATAATTACATTCAACTAACCCTCAACCAAACTCTAATCACACCCTATAGTAAGTACACGCTGTTAATTAATATTACTCGGTACTTAAATGTATAATTACACTGTAACAATGACACCTTAAAATAAAGGGTCACACTTTATATTAAGTGGCTTTAAGTACTATGTACTTACATTGAAATTAATAATTTGATACAATGGACTTGTTGTGTACATACATGTTTTTACATTGTACTTATATTTTGAAAATACCTGCATGTAATTACGGCTGTAATTAATTTATGTAATTACATTTGTAATTACACTGTTGACCCTTAACCCAACCTTAAACCGACCCATACCACACACACACCTGACCCTAACCTTACCCGTATCACACAAACCTGACCCTAACCTTACCCGTATCACACACACCTGACCCTAACCTTACCCGTATCACACACACCTGACCCTAACCTTACCCGTATCACACAAACCTGACCCTAACCTTACCCGTATCACACACACCTGTCCCTAACCTTACCCGTATCACACACACCTGACCCTAACCTTACCCGTATCACACAAACCTGACACAAACCTGACCCTAACCTTACCCGTATCACACAAACCTGACCCTAACCTTACCCAAACCTGACCCTAACCTTACCTGTATCACACAAACCTGACCCTAACCTTACCCGTATCACACAAACCTGACCCTAACCTTACCCGTATCACACAAACCTGCCCCTAACCTTACCCGTATCACACACACCTGACCCTAACCTTACCCGTATCACACACACCTGACCCTAACCTTACCCGTATCACACACACCTGACCCTAACCTTACCCGTATCACACAAACCTGACCCTAACCTTACCCGTATCACACAAACCTGACCCTAACCTTACCCGTATCACACAAACCTAACCCAACCTTACCCGTATCACACACACCTGACCCTAACCTTACCCGTTTCACACACACCTGACCCTAACCTTACCCTTATCACACACACCTGACCCTAACCTTACCCGTATCACACAAACCTGACCCTAACCTTACCCGTATCACACAAACCTGACCCTAACCTTACCCGTATCACACAAACCTGACCCTAACCTTACCCGTATCACACAAACCTGACCCTAACCTTACCCGTATCACACACACCTGCCCCTAACCTTACCCGTATCACACAAACCTGACCCTAACCTTACCCGTATCACACACACCTGACCCTAACCTTACCCGTATCACACACACCTGACCCTAACCTTACCCGTATCACACAAACCTAACCCAACCTTACCCGTATCACACACACCTGACCCTAACCTTACCCGTATCACACACACCTGACCCTAACCTTACCCTTATCACACACACCTGACCCTAACCTTACCCGTATCACACACACCTGACCCTAACCTTACCCTTATCACACACACCTGACCCTAACCTTACCCGTATCACACACACCTGACCCTAACCTTACCCGTATCACACACACCTGACCCTAACCTTACCCTTATCACACACACCTGACCCTAACCTTACCCTTATCACACACACCTGACCCTAACCTTACCCGTATCACACACACCTGACCCTAACCTTACCCGTATCACACACACCTGACCCTAACCTTACCCGTATCACACACACCTGACCCTAACCTTACCCTTATCACACACACCTGACCCTAACCTTACCCGTATCACACACACCTGACCCTAACCTTACCCGTATCACACAAACCTGACCCTAACCTTACCCGTATCACACAAACCTGACCCTAACCTTACCCGTATCACACAAACCTAACCCAACCTTACCCGTATCACACAAACCTGACCCTAACCTTACCCGTATCACACCTCAATAACAGCAAAAGTCTTTTACAATACAACCTGAACACAATAAGTACATTGTACTTATTTTTCAATGTAAGTGCATAGTACTTAAAGCCACTTAATATAAAGTGGGACCAAATAAAGTGTAACCGTCTAGGCTTAGTTGCATGTAATTATGTATAACAAGGACACTGTCAAATAAAGTGTCACCAAATATACTTTTAAGGTTTGAAGTAAGCGCACATTCAGTACAAGCACACTTCTTTTTCAGACGGATGGTGTCTGTACTTGAAGGAGACACAAACACACAGAGCTTTATCAGTGTTGTCGTCTATGAAGCGTGTCGATGACTGCTGACGGTCACCTGGTTGAGGTCTTGTTGATGGAAACTCTTGGATGGCGGCATGAATCCTCACAGGAGAATAACTTGTGTTTGCATTCCTCTGAGATGAGAGGACCAGTCTTCAAAAGAACAGTATGTATTGTCACATTTTGGTGTGGCAAATTACAGGTCCTTTCTGCAAGTCTCTTCACATCCCTGAAGCCTCTGCCAATGGAGAGACCGAAATGTTGTCAACATGTTCAATGAGTGTTTCGACTGGACTGTTGGTGTGAGTTTATATTAAATATTGAAAGTGTGAAAGATTACATGAATTCCCAGCTGTTGCATTGTAGATGAATAATACTGATAGGCTTTACATGCAACTGTTTAGACACTTACTGTAGATCACACTGTAGAAATATATAATATATAAATGTATTTACATTAATAATCAAAAGCAAATGTCATATATGCTCTTAATTTTCATGCTCAATGTCTTTTAATCAGCAGGTCAAAAGTTTAGAAAGAAATTATTGAGATTTTTAAACGTTTTTCAAAGAAGTCTCTTCTGCTCATCAAGGCTGCTTTTATTTGAGCAAAAGTACAGTAAAAACAGTGATATTGTAAAATATTATTATAATTTAAAATAATTGTTTTCTATGTGAATATGTTGTAAAATGTAATTTATTCCTGTGATCAAAGCTGAATTTTCAGTCTTCAGTGTCACATGATCCTTCAGAAATCATTCTAATATGATGATTTGATGCTCAGTTATAAAAAATAGAAAGCCGCTATTTTAAATTGTAACATTTCACAATATTACTGTTTTTACTGTATTTTTTAATATATACAGCCAGAAATCTAAAAAAATTAAAAAAGATTACAAACTTTTGACCGATATAGTAATTATAGACTTACATTTCTATCACAAAGCTGTCATTGAAAGCTTGTTTTTCAGTATTACGGAGCCCCTAACGGGACATGGTGATGGAAAAAAATATAAGATGGGAGGAAAAATGCTTTTGCTTGATCTTGCCAATGTTTTGCGTTCCCCGTGAAAACTTTGTGTTCTTTGCAAGCAAACACAAAGTTTCTCAAGGGAACTATATATTTTTCCATCACCAAGTCCCTTTATGGCCTCCGTCATGGTATACGGACTACTGTTATAATGCTTTTTGTAATTGTCAGAGCTTTACAGCACATTTCATTATGTAGAAAAGATGTTTTTGTGTTCCATAGAAGAAAGAAAGTCACCCAGGCTGGAACAACATAAGGGTAAGTAGATAAGGACATAGATTTCTTTGGAGGTCTTACAGTGAATCATGTGATTGTTCACTGCGTTGTGCTCGTCATGCAGGCCTTCAGCATTATACTGTGGGCAAAAAAACACAGTTTCTTAAAGCATGCATCTGTTGTTGACGTCACTGTTTCACTTGTGAGTCACTTCACTTTGATTGCACTACTGTAAATAAACCCCCTGAAACATGATTCATGTCTGTAAAAGTATTTACATGTTGTCAATATTCGGTTTAGTAATGTTTGTGCTGTCTTTTGTGGACGTTCTGCACAGTTTTTATTATCTACTAAATTATCTCTACCTTTCATGGTTCTGTCAACACTGCATTGGCTCCCTATTAAACATCGTATAAGTTTTAAAATATTGCTGATTACTTTCAAAGCACTAAATGTTTTAGCTCCCCAGTACTTGAGCGAGCTCTTAACGCATTATACTCCTTCACGTTTATTGCGATCTCAAAATTCTGGCCAGTTGATAATACCTAGAATATCTAAATCGACTGCTGGCGCTAGATCCTTTTTTTCTTTTAGCAATGTTAGGCTGCATAGATTAGGTCAGCCGGAACCGGGAACACTTCCCATAAATCCTGATGTACTCGTTACATCATAAGAAGGATGGCGTCTACGCTAATATTAGTCTCTCTGTTTATCCCGAGGTTTACCGCACTCGGCATAAAAAAAATAAAGCGATAAATAATTTTGTATTATAAATTATTTAGGTCAATTTGTAAAGAAAGACTACATGCTTGCGCGCATAAATATTCAAACGTGCATACCTATAGACTAAACACGTACTACGCATGTGCACGCCTTCAGCGTTTTCACAGGCTTGCGTTTTTGAAGTTTGCGCAGAGATAACTTTTTTTATTTCAAGGTTTGCGTTCTGGAGCCTCAGACACTGTTGGTGCGAGTGAGCGGCCAGAGCGCATTAAGGGTTTTCTGTTAGAACGGTGTCGTCTAAGTTAAGTTAATAACTAATGATCTTTGCAACGGAAGTTCATCAATCAAAACTAACTTTAGCTGAACAATAACTTTATTCTAGAGCTGCTGTAAAGCCAAACAATCTCTGTTACTGTAATTTCCTATTATCACTGTAAAGCTGCTTTGAAAGTCCATATTGTTAAAAGCACTATAAATGAAGGTGACTTGACTTTACTTTCATGTTTGAAGTTGTGCCTTAAAGACTCTCAGTTAATTAAATTGGGTCAGAGTTATTATTTAAGGAGATTGTTTTGGGCATTTATATGCAGCTGGCCGATCTCCCTCTGGACGGTCCCGTTCGTGTCCACGGAGGAGAATGTGATCTGCAGGTCAGCATCATAAAGCCTTATCCTCTCAAATTACCCAACAGAGCTGCCTCATGGTTCTGTTAAGTTGCTGTACAGAGTCAGAGCATTTTCTGAAATTATTTTGAATAATGAATTCCAACAATGGCTACTTACCAATTAAATACCGATGGACTTGAAATAGGCTCACAATAGTTCACCCACAAATTATGAATGTTTTTTTCCATATACATTGGACGTATCACAAAACAGTTTCACTGGACACACACACACACACACACACAAACCAGAGAAATGTCTGATACGATCAATTATTTCGTATATCAGCATTTACAGGGCTAGTAGTACTAAAAAGTTACTTGTCTTCTATTTTAAGTTGTCTCTCATTCAGCTCTCAGTCTCTCCCTGATATATTATACAATGAAGTGTGTGAAGTATAAAAACCACCTGGATGTTTTCCCCAGCAAAACAAAGACATTTTTTTGGCAGCGATCCGTGTTGTTTCACAGTCAAACAAAAAAACACAGTCCACTCATGGAAACCATAATAATACGCTGTATTCAAGCACTCGACGTGGGCAGCACGGAGAAACCAGAAGTTCATAATCTTCAGTTCTAAAAATATAAGGCCATATCAGACAAAAGAATAACAGATTTGTTCAGTGTTGAGTCTGGTTCTGCTGTCTCTGAGGGACTGAGCACCACAGAGAGAGGAAATGCCATGGAGATCAGTACATATGTGGAAAAAACACTCGTGTCAGAGCCGTCTGGGACTGTCATTGACATCTGCCCAGCAGAAGCGCTGACCTCGAAACCTAATGACTTGACCTTTTGACGCTGAAAAACCATATGCAGAAATAGTTTACACACATTTTGATCCCTCACATATATCAATGTGTTGTTAGTGACCGTTTACACGACACAGCTAAAAAGAGGAATTTTTAATGTGTAAGACTGGAAAACTAGTTGAGGAACGATCACTCCTCGAGTGGACAAAGGACCCTGCTGAACATTACCATTTGAACTCACTCTTGTGCACCAAATTCATCCAAAATATAAATGGTTTTAATGTGGACAATTATCATGCAGTTTTATACATGTTTAGTATCATTTCAAATGTCTCAGTGCGACTGGTACAAATGTCTCATTCCCAAAGAAGTAAACCAAAAGGTAATAAAGTTCTTAATAGTTTAGAAATATCTTGCACACAGAAGGGTGTGTCCTACAGACAAATGGTCAGAAGGTTAGCAAATGGTTCAATGTAAATCAACTTCTGCCCCAGTAAGACTGGGACTGTGATTAAGGTGAATTTCCACTGTGAACTCATGTTTACATTTGAAATGAGTTCTGGCTATATAATGGAATGCAGCAAAAAGATCAGGGCCTTTCTGTACCTCAGATCAGCCCGTGAGGCTGAGAGCGGCCGAGACTCTCAGCTTCATGTATTTCTTAAATGTCGGGTTAACATTTACATTTATTCATTTAGCTGACGCTTTTATCCAAAGCGACTTACAATTGCTATATTTTAGAGGTCGCACACCTCTGGAGCAACTAGGGGTTAAGTGTCTTGCTCAGGGACACATTGGTGTCTCACAGTGGATTCGAACCCGGGTCTCTCACACCAAAGGCATGTGTCTTATTCACTGCGCCATCACCACCCATTTCTCCTCTTTATTCAAGAGCATTTGAAGTTTTGTATTGATTATCTTTGAACTGATTATGAAATTGGCATGATACATTTACCTGACATAATAAATTATTACATTTGATGATTCTAATTGATTTTGACATTATTTTCATTCAAGAGTTTAAAAAGAATAGTAAAACATTTGCTCACACTTAATGATGCACAGATATCATTAAAAACTTTTTCATTTATGGAGTCAGATAAAATAATGAGTTAATACTGTATTGAATTTAATCAAAAATACTTTGCCACGAGAAAAGATAGTAACACGTAGAGACCTTCCGTGCTGGTCGGATACCGGACTTTGGGCTGATCGAGTGCGAGTTTACAAGTGCATTTTATGCGTTAGGGTTACACGACATATAGGGCATTATGGGGGTCTGAAAACGTCTCAGGTTATGACTGTAACCTATGTTCCCTGAGAACAGGGAACGAGACACTGTGTTGATTGACGCTATAGGGGAACGCCTCCACGTGAACCGGTGTCTTAAATGCTTATCAACTCACGGCAATCGTATTGGCCGGCGAAAGCCTATGACGTCACTACTAGTGTGACCCGGAAGTATATAAGGCACGCCTAGAGAACATGTCATCCACTTATCGTCTGAAGGGACTGTATAGCAGGCATCCCTGAGGCATGGCGAAAGACGCAGTGTCTCGTTCCCTGTTCTTAGGGAACAGAGGTTACAGTCGTAACCTGAGACGTTCCCTTTCGAAAGGGAACTTGCACTGTGTCGATTGATGCTATTGGGGAACGATATACACCCACACCACCATGCTGAGGGAGTGCATGCAAAGAATGGCTGTGACAAACATCAAAAATGGCAGTTTTACTGAAATAACAGAACCACTCCCCCTTCAGATCACAGGCTGTCAGTGATATTATTCCCTACGACCACTGCCAAAGCTATAAGACTCAAAGAGGCCTCAGATGAAACAAAGGCCTACCAAGGCCACTCAGGCTTGGAACCAACAATTTCCAATGGAAGGGGTTCCTTTAAAGGAACATGGCCAGGGGAGCCCCATCCAATCACTTTCTAAGAGGGACATAAAGTCAACCCCAAATGCCACCAGGGAGGCTGAGCTGGTCTACATTACTGACCTAGTCTTGCCAACAACCCATCTGTTTCCTAAACAGAGTCTCTAACATTATTTGCCTGTAACTTGTACAGGTAGTTAGTGCAGACTGCAGATAGTGGCAGTAACCGCTCACAGACCGGATCATACAGGTCCTTCTCAAAAAATTTGCATATTGTGATAAAGTTCATTATTTTCCATAATGTAATGATAAAAATTAAACTTTCATATATTTTAGATTCATTGCACACCAACTGAAATAATTCAGGTCTTTTATTGTTTTAATACCGATGATTTTGGCATACAGCTCATGAAAACCCAAAATTCCTATCTAAAAAAATTAGCATAACATGAAAAGGTTCTCTGAACGAGCTATTAACCTAATCATCTGAATCAACTAATTAACTCTAAACACCTGCAAAAGATTCCTGAGGCTTTTAAAAACTCCCAGCCTGTTTCATTACTCAAAACCGCAATCATGGGTGAGACTGCCGACCTGACTGCTGTCCAGAAGGCCATCATTGACAGCCTCAAGCAAGAGGGTAAGACACAGAAAGAAATTGCGGCGTGGCATGGAGGCAATCAGCCTGTGGCACTGCTGAGGTGTTATGGAGGCCCAGGATGCTTCGATAGCGGCCTTAAGCTCATCCAGAGTGTTGGGTCTTGCGTCTCTCAACTTTCTCTTCACAATATCCCACAGATTCTCTATGGGGTTCAGGTCAGGAGAGTTGGCAGGCCAACTGAGCACAGTAATACCATGGTCAGTAAACCATTTACCAGTGGTTTTGGCACTGTGAGCAGGTGCCAGGTCGTGCTGAAAAATTAAATCTTCATCTCCATAAAGCTTTTCAGCAGATGGAAGCATGAAGTGCTCCAAAATCTCCTGATAGCTAGCTGCATTGACCCTGCCCTTGATAAAACACAGTGGACCAACACCAGCAGCTGACATGGCACCCCAGACCATCACTGACTGTGGGTACTCCAGTGCTGCTTCTCTGTAGCCCAGGTCAGGCGCTTCTGCCGCTGTTTCTGGTTCAAAAGTGGCTTGACCTGGGGAATGCGGCACCTGTAGCCCATTTCCTGCACACGCCTGTGCACGGTGGCTCTGGATGTTTCTACTCCAGACTCAGTCCACTGCTTCCGCAGGTTCCCCAAGGTCTGGAATCGGTCCTTCTCCACAATCTTCCTCAGGGTCCGGTCACCTCTTCTCGTTGTGCAGCGTTTTTTGCCACACTTTTTCCTTCCCACAGACTTCCCACTGAGGTGCCTTGATACAGCACTCTGGGAACAGCCTATTTGTTCAGAAATGTCTTTCTGTGTCTTACCCTCTTGCTTGAGGGTGTCAATGATGGCCTTCTGGACAGCAGTCAGGTCGGCAGTCTTACCCATGATTGCGGTTTTGAGTAATGAAACAGGCTGGGAGTTTTTAAAAGCCTCAGGAATCTTTTGCAGGTGTTTAGAGTTAATTAGTTGATTCAGATGATTAGGTTAATAGCCCGTTTAGAGAACCTTTTCATGATATGCTAATTTTTTGAGATAGGAATTTGGGGTTTTCATGAGCTGTATGCCAAAATCATCAGTATTAAAACAATAAAAGACCTGAAATATTTCAGTTGGTGTGCAATGAATCTAAAATATATGAAAGTTTAATTTTTATCATTACATTATGGAAAATAATTAACTTTATCACAATATGCTAATTTTTTTAGAAGGACCTGTAGAGAAGGGCATCCTGGAGAGCAGAACTCAGTATAGAGCTTTCTAACCCTTGCAAACGTGGAGGCTGGGCACTCTAAAGGGACCCTAGCGAGGGGAGTACCTCCGAATCTAAGGGCTGATCTAACAGGGAGGCCTCGCAAGAGTCCTTCGACCTTCCGATCAGACTTAGGGAACTAAGTTCTCCACAGAACAAACCTCTAGATGATGCCTGCAACGTGATACTCAATGCTTTTGCAATGCTAAGCACCCAACTCGTTGTGGAGCCGCCTTAAAGGAGGCCTGTTAAGGCCTAACTACTTGATAGCGAGACTACTAGAAGAGCTAGCCTCATAAGCAAGGTGCTCTCGCAGGATCTGTGGGCCTGGGTATACTTATTTCACAATACATTCACATTTAATCATTTAACAGACGCTTTTATCCAAACCGACTTACAAATTAGGAGAGCAATAGAAGTAGTTAAACTAACAATAGGACAACAATATGTAAGTGCTGTGTCCCTTCCCAGTTTGGTCTAACGCAGTATATATATATATATATATATATATATATATATATCTATATATATATATATATATATATATATATATATATATTAATAGATGTAGAGTAGAAGAGAAGAGAAACAAAAGTGTTAGTATTAATGGATGAAGTGTTGCCGAAAAAGATGCATCTTCAGCTGTGTCTTGAAAATGGCTACGGACTCAGCAGCTCGGGTTGAGTTGGGCAGGTCATTCCACCAGCAGGGAACAGGTCCATGAAAGTGATTTTGTGCCTCTTTGAGATGGCACCATGAGACAACGTTCACTTGTTTCTGGATGGCACGTAAGTCTGGAGTAATGAGTTTAGGTAAAAGGGAGCAGAGCCAGTGGTTGTTCTGTAGGCAAGCATCAGTGCCTTGAATTTGATGCGAGCGGCAACCAGTGCAATTTTGGGAGGACATTACCAACTGGCTGTGTACTCAGTATAAAGGCTTATCGACCCTTGAAGCAAGGGGAGTACAAACATTAGGCTACCGGACTATCGATTAGACCCACAGTAAGGCCTACCACTCCAAATGTCACCCTAACCCAGTGGTTCTCAAACTTTTTCGGTCATTCCCCACTTTGGACAAGGGGGAATTTTCAAGCCCCACATGCCCCCATCGCCACAATGCTAATGAAATACGCAACAAGCTTAAAATGTTCCAATTTATTGAAGTAACAAGAAGTATCAGTATAGTAACAAGTTGTATCTAAATACAAACTAACTAGACTATCTACATCAAATAACAGCAAGTTCAAATATAAAGAAAATAAAAGTGCAGCTGTGTCATAACTTGCATGAAATTCAAAAATAGAGAAAATAAAAGTGCAGTTGTGTCAAAATTTGTATCAAGTTCAAAAATAGAAAAGAAATAAAAGTGTCATTCATCATAGCATCAGCACCCCCTGGTTGGGGGCTGTGGACTAACATAATATTGTACTTAAAAACGTGAATTTTTTTTTTATATATATTACACATTAAAATAGACATAACATACTCTGTTTGATATGGGATTAAAATTATGAGCAGTGTATAAGATATAAACTAATGATTAATTATTTTAATATTCCTTTGTTCCGATCAGAGCATGTGAGCGGAGAGAGAACGCATTTCTGAATATTCCTCCGCTCGCTCATTCCGCTCAGGGTCGCGCGCTTAACCCAGAATGGTCTGCTGGTTCGAAAATATGTGGAATAAGGGCTGTCTCCGACTAAAGTTTTTTTCTAGTCGACTACTAGTTCATTTAAAGGGACTATAAGTAACTTTTTAGGTAATCTATAATCTAAAATCAATATTTTTATTCATAAATATGTCCCCAATGGTGTACAAATACCTCTGCCAATTATCTGATTTATCCTCGTAAACGAAGAATTTATTATCTTTATATACGTGACGGGTAGGTCCACGGAGGCTTCCATGTAGTTCCGCCATCTTGAAAAACTATAATAGCAGAGAGGGTCAAAAAGTACGCCAACGCGTTTCCACAACACGTTTTTGTTCAGAGCCAGCGTGACGTGACTGAAAGCAGCAGAAACGGAGGAGCAGAGCAGTGAGAGGCGCTTGTCACTTTTATTTTTAATGGCGGACCATACCTATGCCGAGCCACTGGATAAGAAATCCTCTTCGCCAAAACAGACCAAAAATGATCGTAAAAGGAAACGTGACCGGAGGATACAAAAAACACGAGTGAATGTCGGGATTGCTTTTTCCCGGTGGAAAGAGCTAATGCAGGAGAAAGAATTCAAAAGAGACGCTGAAGTTGCCTGCTTTCTCCTCGACAGGTAAATCAATGTTACAGTCTTAAACTTAATTACAAGTTTTTGTTTTAATTGCTTGGTTGTTTACTTATAGACAGAAGAACATTTACAGTTAAAAGTTAAACAAGCTCTTTGATGAATAGCAGCTATTGAGTAAAGTAGAGAAGGCGCTAAAAAAGTTTGTAAGTTTACTTTTGTAAGCTAGAAATTCGATACAAATATCGAATATATTTTATAGAGCATATGATTGTTCTTGCATTGTTTGCATAGCTAAGTCTACTTCAATTTTTATGTTATCTGATATTTTCTGTTATTTATCATTTATACTGTGACCTCACATTGAATAATACAGACGCATAAATTCTGTATGTAGCTCTTGTAGCTGCCGGGCATCTTTGTCGTCGTTGTATTGACTCTCACTCTCCTCCTCTTCCTCGTCGTCCACCTCCTCGCCTAGATCCCACTGATCCACTGCCTCTCTGTCCTCTTCCTCTACCTCTTCCTCTCCCTACTGTTGAATCATCTGATGATGATATCTAACAATGCACATACTTCAAAAAAATATAACGAGTAAACAAGGCATAACTACTAATTACAATAGTTCATGTTTTTGACACTCATTACTTCATACTGTAACATTCGTTTGTTCGTTGTGTCAATTTGAAGTTTGTTTGAAATAACAAACCTGTTCACCCGAAGGAAAACTCGACGAAGTGCTATTAGAAGACATCCTGTCATAGCTTTTTGGTACATAACGGCTACCGTAAATGCAACACGCATTTGAAAAAGCGAGGCGCTGGAGAGCACAATTCGTTTGAATGCAAAATACAATTTCACCGCTAGATGGGAGAAATTCTTACTTAATGTCCCTTTAAGCCATTAGTGGACAAATCGCCCCTTTATATTGATTTAATTACTTAAATAGGCTATACAGGATAATGAGCGTTATATTGCCACACTCAAGCGCATGAGCACACACATAAAGCTTGCCACAAAGAACCGGCAAAAGTAATGATTATGAATGTGTAAAAAATAGCAAGGAGACATTTAATTGTTTATTAATAAACTGGTGTTTTCTGTGTCGCTGCAAAGATGAAGTTGACGATGCGGACTCACCATCAACGAATAAAGCTATAAAGGCATAAAAAGGAACATTTCCTCCCGTTTGGCGCGCCCCACCTGTCACGTCTCTATTCCCCACCAGTAGGGCTCGCCCCACACTTTGAGAACCGCTGCCCTAACCTAACCCTAACCCTAACCCATGACCCAAATGGGAGAGAGTACTTAATCTGTCTTTACCTGAGCCTCAGTGGTGCAGGGCGATTAAACTAGACCAATGAGTAGTAAGGAACTCTAATAATGACCCTCCCCTTGTGGGGAGTACTATCAGCATGACCCTGAGAAATGCTCCAGGGTCGAGGCCTATTATCTTGTATTACAAGACAGGTTTCTTGTCTCTGCTAAGCCCAAGGGAAATGGAGGCCTCAATCAAGAGGCCAAAGACACAAAACCCTGAGACTTTAAATTTATTCAAGGAGCCTAGAGGAAAAAAAATTAACTTTACCTGCTACCTATGCTGCTATCTACTCTTGCCATTTAACATCCACTAGCATTTAATGCCTAATGCAAAGGCGGACCTAGGCTAGATGACTCTTGTAGTAAGAGGAGGCCTGTACCAGGGAAACTAGAAGATTAAACTGATGGGCTCTAGCTCTAAATAACCTACACTCAGATACTGAGGGGCTTTGGGCTCGGATGCTTAGCAGACCGGCTCCAAAATTCCTAGTACTTATGCCTATGCCAGATATCGGGGCGGCCCCCACGAGGGCCGACACAGGAATGTCTAAAGTTCAGAGCTATAGTCTCATTTCAAATGACGACCCTAAAGTGATGGGAGACCTGCTATTCTAATACAAGATGGCTATCAAGGTGCCCCGACGAGGGCCAACACTTGGTGTTGTAGGAGCTTGTACAGAGCGGTGTCCTCAGTAGAATAACTCCCCATTAGCCATCTCACGCTACACACGAGTTTATCTGTTTGATGCTCGGATGAACGGTGGCCTCACTAGAGAATTCTCCATGAGATGAAGCCAACCTGTTCACTACTGGGTGACCAAAGATCTGCACTACCCACTACGTAAACCTGACGACTCTAACAAAAGAGGAGGCCTATGGAAAGGGTATACATGCCTACCTGTCACGGATAGTGATGAAGCAGACAGGTGAGTGAAATATAACAGAGGTTTATTGAACAGAAGCACGGAAGGCAGCAGATGTAATGGTGAGTTAAACACAATGATGAACAGATGAATGGAACTTAGTAATGATGGATAATAGTAATGTCCTTCAAAGGTGGAGATCAGAACGAGCAGGATGGTGATAATGATGATGGTCTTTGGAGATGATCGAAGGTTTGAGGAACGGGATCGGATGACGAGGATAGCAGGTAAGTGGAACAGGTAAGGGTTGAGGTAGAGTCTGTGTGTCCATGGAAAGACGAGATCAAACAAGCATGTGAGGTGCAAGTGTGTGTTATAAGGAGAACAGGTGACGAGGTGCAGGTGTGGTGAATCAGTACTCAGGGGAAAGTGAACGAGTGGGCGGAGTCTGTAGATCTGGTGGAGCCGTGACACTACCTATATAAGGTAACTTCAAGGCCCTAATAAAATACTTCTATAAGAAACCCTAACCAACAAGCCCGGATTACCCAATGGGCATTATGGGCATGGGCCCAGGGGCCCATGTGCACTTGGGGCCCAAGCGAGGGGAAGAAAAAAAAAACGTATTTTTTTACATTTCTGATAACGGAGCGTATATTTGAACTAAGTGCCTGTCTTTTTAGCAAAAAGATGCCTGCCGCTGAATAGCTACAGTGGCGTAGGTCGTAGGGCGTGAGGTGCTTGAAAGCAGCTTTTGACGCGTTCGACCCGAGTTTGAATACGCCTTTTACCGAACTCTCTCTTCTCCCTTTTCCCAACACATATGAGATGTTAAATGTATAGACTAACATAAAGGTCTCTAGCGTTATATTTTGCCAACAAACTAAAATCGAAACCATGATATGGCTTTGTGCCTTTATAAAACAGCACAAGACTTTAATTAAGTATATATATATATAGGCATTCTGTTTGTGCTGCGTGATTTAAAGGAAAGTGCGCACTTTGCTCACGCGATCAGCATTGTGATATGGTGTTTTCTCCACAATAAAGCTCAAGGGTTTATTTCTTGCAAGAGAAGAAATTAGGACAAAAGTATTGTAATTTTCCTATACTATACTGTAATGTAAAATATACTTTTGAAATATTCATTTTCATTAATACAGTACATTTATAGGCTATATGGATTTTACGTCATATAATTATATAAATCATTATTACATTATTATAATAATTGTTTGCATTCCTAAAAAACAAGTGATAATGTAATGTAGACTGAGACTCTATATCATAACTAAAAAGATGTTTGAGCCCTCTTTAATGTCCAAATTTTCTTGCGGAAGAGCATGCCCCCGAACCCCCCGAGAGGGACAGAGGTCCACCCAACATAGTTTTACAACTTTACTCCAGCATAGTACAACAAACTGTTAATGCCAAATTAAAATGTCCTTGGACAAACTATACATTTGGCCTGCCTAAGACATTGTGCCCAGGGGCCTCTGAATTCTTAATCCGGCCCTGCTAACCAACACACCACTTAATACTTTCTAAAGGAGAACCGAGGTCTCTTGTTCAACCTTACTAACTCTCGTAAAGGGAGGAGACCTACAAAGCTCCTCCTGCGGTGGCCGAAACATTATTCTCAGAGTGTTCAGTGTATATATTACTCTTAGTTCTGTCAGTTCTTGGTCTAATGTCATCTGTTTCTTGCATTTCCTTATTTATGGATTACTTTTTTAAAATTATTATGCTGCAATTGGATCCACAATGCTTACTTAATCATCATCTTCATCATAAAGGCCGATTCACACTGCACCGACAGGGTAACACACCGATCCGACAAAACTCATGAAGTGTCTGTCTGCCTCTATCGTTGCGGTGAGAATTGGCCTTTACGTTACACACATATTCAGTCAAGCATGTCCAAATATTTTACTGCTATAAATAAACTTGCCTGTTTCAAATTTAGGTTCTCAATGTTTTACAAAGGTAAAAAAATATGAAATGTATTCAAAGTTTAATAAATTCATCCTGGCTTAAACTAAATGACTAATAATAGGGTATTGGGTTAATAGGTAATATCAGTTTACATTTCAAAACATTATTTTTTGCCATTAATTGTAATAATCCAGTGAGATTTTTGTATGCACAAGACAACAGCCGGTTATGATCTGATCTCAGCATCATCGAGTCTGTCTGTGATTACATGAAGAAACAGATCAAACTGAGACTAAATCCAGAAGAAACTGGGAATACTAAAATACTAACACGCCTAAGACTTTTGCACAGTACTGTATTTTCAATTATTATGGGATTTCCTTCAATGCTTTCAGAATCTTTACTTTTTTAAAATAGATTTGTTTGCTGTATCTGTAAAATGTATTTTTTATATTAACATATTTTAATGACAGTATATTGAACAAAAATGAATTCTTTTATTTATCAAAATAAACTGAAAATGGTGCGACTTTGCTGAAGTGATTGTATTAAGTATTAAGTATTGTATTAAGTATTAATTTAGACATTGGGCAATTATTATTTTATTAAAGGGACATTGTGTAGGAATTTCTCCCATCTAGCGGTGAAATTGTATTTTGCATTCAAAGGAATTGTGCTCTCCAGCACCTCGCTTTTTCAAATGCGTGTTGCATCTACGGTAGCTGTTATGTACCAAAAAGCTATGACGGGATGTCTTCTAATAGCACTTCGTCGAGTTTTTGGTATTTCAAACAAACTGCAACTTGACACAACGAACAAACGAATGTTACAGTATGAATTACTGACTGACTTGCCGGGGCCGTGAAGCGCCTCTCGCTGCTCTGCTCCTCCGTTTCTGCTGCTTTCAGTCACGTGACGCTGGCTCTGAACGAAAACGTGTTGTGGAAACGCGTTGGCCTAGTACTTTTTGACCCTCTGTGCTATTATAGTTTTTCAAGATGGCGGAACGACATGGACGCCTCCGTGGACCTACCCGTCACATGTATATAAAGATAATAAATTCTTCGTTTACGAGGATAAGTCAGATAATTGGCAGAGGTATTTGTACACCATTGAGGACATATTTATGAATAAAAATATTGATTTTAGATAATAAAATACCTATAAAACTACACATTGTCCCTTTAATTAATATTATTATTTTAGATAAAGTATTTGTATCAATACTGTGTGTCTTTGTCAGGACTCGGGTTTGATTTTCCTCTGTTTTCTTCTTCTTTTGTGTTTGCTTCTGTCTTTTCCATCTTTTCCACGCGCATTTGCGCACAGCTGTTTGTGTTTCATCCGTGCATCTTGTCGTTTGCACTCACCGGTCTCCCCTTATTACTTGATTTCTCAGCATTTATGCCTCCTTTCCCTTTGTTCACTGCCAGTATGTTCTGTACCTTTTGTTGGTCATTTGCCATTTTTTGTTTAGTAGTTTTATTTTCTTTTTATCTAACACATTTCTTGTGGTTCCCTGATCCTCTCCAGCATTCACTGGTCTTGGACTGTTCTATCGCTGATCATTAACTGGTACTGGTACTGGAGTTTGGATCTGCATGGGTCAGTTTGCCTTTCTGGACTGATTTCTGCTGTGAAATGCTGCCTGTTTCTGATTGTGGGTTGGGATGTCCCTGTTGGTTCTGTTTGCTGCTTGTCTGATTGGATGTGATTATCCTGGACTATGATCCCTGGCTGACTTTCTCTTCGCTGCTGTTTATCTGTTCAGGAGCAGTGCAGTACTGTATTACTGTTTAAATAAATTAAAGTTAAGCATTCTTCTGTTTTTTTTCCCTTCTCAGAACTGTCACCGGGTGAACAAACCAGGAACCAAAAATGGTTGACTCGTTTCCAGGGGGAAGAAATGCCGGTGTAACACCGGGCCGGCTCTGTTCTTACCTGTCATGGCCGCCGATGATAACAAGCACCAGCTGAAGCCAGTAAGTAGCGCTTCATTGAAGCATGTGCCCGGGAAGGAAGGAGTATAAAGAGAGGGGCTTGAAGCACAGTAAGCAGGATGAATGCTCTGGCAGTAGGAAAGCTTGACAAGAGTGCTCGAGTGGAATGTGGCAGTGGCAGTGGCAGTGGCAGTGGCAGTGGCAGTGGCAGTGGCAGTGGCAGTGGCAGTGGCAGTGGCAGTGGCAGTGGCAGTGGCAGTGGCAGTGGCAGTGGCAGTGGCAGTGGCAGTGAGCGGTAACAAGTGCAGGAAGCAGAGGTTTAAGACCTATCCGGTGTTCTATGTTGAGTCCCTCGAGACATGCTCATTAAGTGAGTCTTTTGAAAGAAACCACGAACAGCAACGCAACGAAGTAAGTGAGAAAACTTCACAGAGGAAGAGGGAGAGTGACTGGCAGAAAAGAGAGTGGAAACCCGCTGCAGGATTCCTGCGATTCACAGAGGAAAAGTTAAGTGCACCTTTTCTATGATTCACCTTTTTGGAGAAAGACACATGTAAAGATTGCCATCACCAGTGTACGACTAACCTGTGTTTGTGGGCAGTGTGTGTTATCCTGATGACCGTAACAGTAACGGCTGGGAAGATCGCTGAATCCATGTTCATCTTCTGAGACTACTATTCTTTGGATCATCCACCCTATGAAGAGGAGAGAAACGAGTTGATTAATCGCTGTGAAGGTAGAGTGAGTTTGCAGTGTCTGAAAGGGTGGAATAAACACGTGTGGAGATTTAGAAGAGTGATTTATGCACAAGTGTGGTGAGATCAAACAACTGTGTTTTCTCTGAGTCTCTGATGGATGAAATTGACCCATAACTTTGAAGATTCGTTCAAATTGATCTGTCCCTTCTGCTGTTCTGTGAACGGAGAGTCTGCCGCTGCATTCTGCTATTGCTGTCCTGTGAACGGAGTCTGCCGCTGCATTCTGCTATTGCTGTCCTGTGAACGGAGTCTGCCGCTGCATTCTGCTATTGCTGTCCTGTGGTAAGCGAAGACTCAGTTATTAACTGTTGTATTCTGCACTCAAAATTGCTGTTCTGTGAACAGAGAGTCTGTCGCTGCATTCTGCTGTTGCTGTCCTGAGAGAGTCTGCTGACTGCTGTGTCTGATCTGCTGCCGCTCCACGAGCTTATGCAACGAGTCTGATGACGAGAGAAGCCACTGTCTGTCCCACGAGCTTATCCAACGAGTCTGACGACGAGAGGAGGCACTGCCTGTTCCACGAGCTTAAGCAACAAGTTTGACGACGAGGGAAACCACTGTCTGTCCCACGAGCTTATGCAACGATGACGACGAGAGGAGGCACTGCCTGTTCCACGAGCTTATGCAACGAGTCTGACGACGAGAGGAGGCACTGCCTGTTCCACGAGCTTATGCAACGAGTCTGACGACGAGCGGAGCCACTGCCTGTTCCACAAGTTTATGCAACGAGTCTGACGACGAGCGGAGCCACTGCCTGTTCCACAAGTTTATGCAACGAGTCTGACGACGAGAGGAGGCACTGCCTGTTCCACGAGCTTATGCAACGAGTCTGACGACGAGCGGAGCCACTGCCTGTTCCACAAGTTTATGCAACGAGTCTGACGACGAGCGGAGCCACTGCCTGTTCCACGAGCTTATGCAACGAGTCTGACGACGAGCGGAGCCACTGCCTGTTCCACGAGCTTATGCAACAAGTCTGACGACGAGAGGAGGCACTGCCTGTTCCACGAGCTTATGCAACGAGTCTGACGACGAGAGGAGGCACTGCCTGTTCCACGAGCTTATGCAACGAGTCTGACGACGAGCGGAGCCACTGCCTGTTCCACAAGTTTATGCAATGAGTCTGACGACGAGCGGAGCCGCTGCCCGTTCCACAAGTTTATGCAACGAGTCTGACGACGAGCGGAGCCACTGCCTGTTCCACGAGCTTATGCAACGAGTCTGACGACGAGAGGAGGCACTGCCTGTTCCACGAGCTTATGCAACGAGTCTGACGACGAGCGGAGCCACTGCCTGTTCCACGAGCTTATGCAACGAGTCTGACGACGAGTGGAGCCACTGCCTGTTCCACGAGCTTATGCAACGAGTCTGACGACGAGAGGAGGCACTGCCTGTTCCACGAGCTTATGCAACGAGTCTGACGAAGAGCGGAGCCACTGCCTGTTCCACAAGTTTATGCAACGAGTCTGACGACGAGCGGAGCCACTGCCCGTTCCACAAGTTTATGCAACGAGTCTGACGACGAGCGGAGCCACTGCCTGTTCCACGAGCTTATGCAACGAGTCTGACGACGAGAGGAGGCACTGCCTGTTCCACGAGCTTATGCAACGAGTCTGACGACGAGCGGAGCCACTGCCTGTTCCACGAGCTTATGCAACGAGTCTGACGACGAGCGGAGCCACTGCCTGTTCCACGAGCTTATGCAACGAGTCTGACGACGAGAGGAGGCACTGCCTGTTCCACGAGCTTATGCAACGAGTCTGACGACGAGCGGAGCCACTGCCTGTTCCACAAGTTTATGCAACGAGTCTGACGACGAGCGGAGCCACTGCCTGTTCCACGAGCTTATGCAACGAGTCTGACGACGAGCGGAGCCACTGCCTGTTCCACGAGCTTATGCTACGAGTCTGACGACGAGCGGAGCCACTGCCTGTTCCACGAGCTTATGCAACGAGTCTGACGACGAGCGGAGCCACTGCCTGTTCCACGAGCTTATGTTACGAGTCTGACGACGAGCGGAGCCACTGCCTGTTCCACGAGCTTATGTTACGAGTCTGACGACGAGCGGAGCCACTGCCTGTTCCACGAGCTTATGTTACGAGTCTGACGACGAGAGAAGCCACTGCCTGTTCCACGAGCTTATGTTACCAGTCTGACGACGAGCGGAGCCACTGCCTGTTCCACGAGCTTATGTTACGAGTCTGACGACGAGCGGAGCCACTGCCTGTTCCACGAGCTTATGTTACGAGTCTGACGACGAGCGGAGCCACTGCCTGTTCCACGAGCTTATGTTACCAGTCTGACGACGAGCGGAGCCACTGCCTGTTCCACGAGCTTATGTTACCAGTCTGACGACGAGCGGAGCCACTGCCTGTTCCACAAGCTTATGTAACGAGTCTGACGACGAGAGAAGCCATTGCCTGTTCCACGAGCTTATGTTACGAGTCTGACGACGAGCGGAGCCACTGCCTGTTCCACGAGCTTATGTTACCAGTCTGACGACGAGCGGAGCCACTGCCTGTTCCACAAGCTTATGTAACGAGTCTGACGACGAGAGAAGCCATTGCCTGTCCCATGAGCCACCAGGAGAGGGATATACTTACTTGAAGGGCCGGAAGAGTACCTATCAGCACTCCCCTCCCCGTATTGCACCATAGCCACGAACGTCCCTGCCCCTGCTTTTATCCCTTTTTAATTTTAATAAAAACGTACCTTTTAAACTTACTTTGGTTGTCTGCCTCTGGTGTCTGCTCCTCCGGAGTGTGGTAACTAACCCTTGGCCTTAACATCGGTGACAGAACCTCAGTCTTTTGACCCAATGCTGGTTTTTATGATTTAAACCACTTTTATTATTTATTTTCACACAAAATCTGTTGCTCCATCAATGTTCTATATATATATATAGTGCAACCATAAATGGGTTTCATAAATGCATAAATAAGTTTAATAAAAGCACATGTTTCTTTGGGTGTGCCTTCAGTCCTGTAATAGCCTAATGTTGCGCTCTGGGAGATGTGAGTCAACAGCAGATCTTGCCATGAGAAATAACCCACCCAAAGAGCTCTTCCCAGGACTGGGTCATTTACCAGTGACAGACACTTTACAAAACATGTGTTTTAAAGTTTAATAGGGAAAAGTTTGGTTTTTGCTTCCTACACAAATGTAACACACACTGCACACCGCCAGTGTGAAATCAAAGCTTACTAGTCTTATTTAAGGTTTTGTCTTAGTTATACGAACATATAATTTATGGGAATGTTACTTTTGTTCTCTAAACATTCTGGAACAATTAGTAACTTAAATGTTAGACAAACTAAAACATTTCAGAAAAAAGGTTCCATGAATAATGTATAAATAATGATCTTGTGAGAATTATGGGTTTTTTATTTATTTGTAAAAAACAACAAAAAACCACCTAGCATCACACGAAGTAAACTGCTACTGTCCAGAGAAGAACAGATTGAAAAATTTTTCAAGTTTACTGACAAAATGTTACAAATGGTTACATGGTACAATGACTGGTGTATTTATTAGGGCTGGGTATTGGCACATATTTCACGATTCGATTCATAAACTTGCGATTCGATTCCAATCTCGATTCAGTATCGATTAATTTGGGTAAAAAAAAAAAAATCTTTCTCAACTAATGCTGTAAACTATACAGGAAACCCTGTCAACTGGTACATTACTATAATGTTAAAGGTTAAAATCAACAACTGATTTGTAAACAATTAAGGTGTTTTTATTATAATGTTTTTTTATGATATATCAGACAAGTAGTTGGCAATGTCACTTTGTAAAGAAAGTCTACGCGCCTGCGCACATACACATTCTTTTACTAGCAGTATTACTTTGTCTTCTAGGTAAATTTTATCTTCACAAAGCCAGAAACATTCACTGTAATCCCAATTATAGAATATTCTCCTCTGATATAACGTCCATTTTTACTCCCTTTCAGAAAATGTCAAATCATTTGAATACAAAGGCTTCGAAAACATATCCTTGAGACCTTTAATTTTCATGATGACAAAATGTTATATTGCGTTTGATGAATCAGAAAAAGAAATTATGTCCCTTGCTTATGTTTTATCATTTATAATTATATATCTTGCTTATGTTTTATCATAACATAATAACGTTAAACCGAGGTCCTGACTCTCTGTGGTCATTAAAAATCCCAGGATGTCTTTCGAAAGAGTAGGGGTGTAACCCCGGTGTCCTGGCCCAATTTACCCCAGTGGCCTCTGTCCATCATGGCCTCCTAATCATCCCCATATACTGATTGTCTTCATCACTGTCTCCTCTCCACCAATAAGCTTGTGTGTGTGTGTGTGTGTGTGTGTGTGTGTGTGTGTGTGTGTGTGTGTGTGTGTGTGTGTTTTCTGCCTCAATATGGCTACCCAATATTGAGTACCTAGAAAAGTGCTATTTAAATGTAATGAATTATTATTATTATCATTTAATCTTTTATGATTGTATATCTTGCTTCAATCATATTTTTAAAAAATCATTATTATCATGCGTCATGGAGCGCAGACGAAGGAAGATGACGAATACTGAATATAGTTTAACAAAGAGTTTACTGGTCTCTGACAAGCATTCAACAAGAACTGACAAAGGACAGAGCAGAACAGAGAGTATTAATACACAAGAGGAATGAGGCAGCTAAACAGGCACAGGTGGAGGAAGATTAAACGAATTAGGACTAATAATAACAGGTGCAGACAGAACGAACGTAATCGTTACATCATGTTGATGTGTTTACCATTATCATGTTGTTGTGTTTACCATTATTTTCTTTTGAAATGTATTTTTAATGCTTTTCTTTTATTAATCTTTATGCCTTAATGTAGCTGATTATCTTAGGGTAAACTTTTCTACTTGCTGTGAGATGGGGGGGAAAACCTAAACGTTTCCGATAGACAGACCACAAGTGGTTCGAAGACTTGAAAACAAAAGTTATCTTGGCTAAACATCTTGCAGATGGGGCATGTGTGGTACGGGACATGTGTGGTACGGGACATGTGGGGTACGGGGACATGTGGGGTACGGGGATATGTGGGGTACGGGGACATGTGGGGTACGGGGATATGTGGGGTACGGGAAATGTGGGGTACGTTACGTTACATGTTTACATGTGGGGTACGGGGACATGTGTGGTACGGGACATGTGGGGTACGGGGACATGTGGGGTACGGGGATATGTGGGGTACGGGAAATGTGGGGTACGTTACGTTACATGTTTACATGTGGGGTACGGGGACATGTGGGGTACGGGGACATGTGGGGTACGGGACATGTGGGGTACAGGGACATGTGGGGTACGGGGATATGTGTGGTACGGGACATGTGGGGTACGGGGACATGTGGGGTACGGGGACATGTGGGGTATGGGATATGTGGGGTACGGGACATGTGGGGTACGTTACGTTACATGTGGGGTACGGGACATGTGGGGTACGGGGATATGTGGGGTACGGGGATATGTGGGGTATGGGACATGTGGGGTACGGGACATGTGGGGTATGGGACATGTGGGGTACGGGGACATGTGGGGTACGGGGATATGTGTGGTACGGGACATGTGGGGTACGGGGACATGTGGGGTACGGGGATATGTGGGGTACGGGACATGTGGGGTACGTTACGTTACATGTTTACATGTGGGGTACGGGGACATGTGGGGTACGGGGATATGTGGGGTATGGGACATGTGGGGTACGGGACATGTGGGGTATGGGACATGTGGGGTACGGGGATATGTGGGGTAAGGGACGTGGGGTACGTTACGTTACATGTTTACATGTGGGGTACGGGACATGTGGGTTACGGGGCGATGTATGAATGGACCACTCGTGTGAAACCATGAAAGCTATGTATATAATTTGAGGGTCTGCTTGAATGCGATATATGAAAGAGGAACTTTGCCCTTAGCCCGCATAACAGGGAGATCAACTTGTGTACATCAGTCTGTGCCTTGGACGAGATCTTGCTCCAACCTGTCTTTACAAAGAGAGATCTCTCAAACAACTTACTTATCTTTAGGCAAGAATATTATACTCAGAGTGTGAATTATATTTTAAAGGGGAACTTGGCAACTTTTTCCACTTAATAAAACCGTTTAGAAATCATTTGGATGGTTTAATAACCTGTTCTGGTGAGAATGGTGACTTCCCCCGCCCCCTCCAGCATTCCTAGGCGTAAAACCAACCTTGCAACATGAGGACTAACGTCCCGGTAAGTTGGAAATAGGAAGTCTCGTGAGAAGCGAGAAAGAGCGAGAAACACAAACTGCTTTACGGCAATTCGACATAAACACACGCCGCCCTCAATGTGTATGATGTGTTACCCACCTCGGTAGACATACTCCACACGATAAAGTTGGCCGGCTCCGATAAAAACAAATGCACATGAGCAGCGGTAGAAAGGGGAAGGAGGGCCCGCAAGTGAGTTTTTTTACGACAGTGTTGTGAAATATACGCCTCACAGCTGTAGGGGGAGCTCGCTGAGAAAACATGCGATAACAAAAGTGAAAATCAGCGAAGAAATAGCTAGAGTTGCCGAGTTCCCCTTTAATTAAAAATATTAGAAGGGATTTTAACTGTTCATTTTATGTTTCTTTATTAAACTTTTAATCCTGACTACGGATTAATTATTATAATTTCTCATTTATTATCTGATTGTCTGCTGTTAAGAAATAAAATTTGACTGAATCATCTGACTGGATCTCCTCCTTGCATCAGTGTTGATTTGTGTAATTATTATAAGCACTTGTGATTATATCCGTATGCCCCCCACCCCCTTTCTTACAGTTAATATCTGTATCCTTTCATTTGCAAAAAAAAAGAAAAAAGTAGACTAAACACTTAATATACATGTGCATGACGTCACAGTTTTCACAGATTCACTTTTTTTTTAACGCAGAGATAAGATTCAAAAACTTTGAACCCCGTTTTCAAAACTTTGCGTTTTCAGGCCACCAAAACAGCGCTGTCTTATAAATGAGTGGCCAAAACGCATTAAAAAGTCTTCTGTTTTTAGTTGAAAAGCTGTGGCTTTGCTGTAAATGTAATTTGTTTACAAGCTGTTTCATTTACGTCGTTCCATGGTTGAAACACTGATAAAGCAATTACATGAGACATCGTTCATTTTAGTAAGTTTTACTAGTAACACTTTACAATAAGGTTAATTAGTTAACATTAGTTAATGTATTAACTAACATGAACAAACAATGAGCAATACATTTACAGTATTATTTATTGTATTATTCTTTGTTAATGTTAATACAAATCCAGCTGTTCATTGTTTGTTCATGTTAGTTCGCATTAACTAATGTTAACAAATACAACCTTTGATTTTAATAATTTATTAGTAAATGTTGTAATTAATAGTAACTAAGATCAATTAATGCTGTAGAAGTATTGTTCATTCTTAGTTCATGTTAACTAAGGTACTAATGTTAACTAATTAACCTTATTGTAAAGTGTTACCGTTTCACTGTATCTTTTAACATTCCTTCTGATGTTAATTTATGTGTATTTGGTGCTGTAACTAGTAGTAAAGATGGATAGATGATCGTTCGCTTGAACTGAGGCGCTAGCGATCTGTCACGTGACATTTAAGACCACCAAAACGGTATTTACTGTTTGCATTAGACAGAATTTGAAAGTTGAGTCATCAAGTAACATGCTCTGTCTCCTCTCTTGGTGTCATATGGCGCGTTCAAGTCATCTCGTAAAGATCGTATACGAGTTGAAGGCACATGAACTCCACAAGTCATAAATATGCTCGAGATTTTCCTTAAGCCCCGATCTTTAGGAGTTGCATGGCGGAATAACACAATACTTAAAGGTATTTAGCAGTGATATTGTCAGGCTTTTCTATTTACAGCAAAGTAAGCTAATTGCCTGCACAGAAAATGATGGCATATATACGATAAAGTTTGCATTGGCTTCATAAATTAATTTAAAACATAAAAAAGCTAAGCAAACCTGATGCATATTTCTTTGTTCTTCATTTCCTAGAACTAGTTCTAGAACCTTGCAGTATTTTTGTGTAATTAATTAAAAGAAAGTACCGCCATCTCCGAGGAAAGTGACCGTACCTAAACACGACTTCCGTTCTGGACCAATAGACTGGTTGGTGTCAGTGTTCTCTCTGCTCCGGGAGGTTTTTCACTGCTTGAAGAAACTGGTGTGTGTGTGTGTGTGTGTGTGTGTGTGTGTGTGTGTGTGTGTGTGTGTGTGTGTGTGTGTCTGTGTGTCTGTGTGTCGGTCTGTCTCTCGTGAGAGTGTGAGAACAGCGTTCGTCGCGCGAGCTGGCAGCCCTTGAACACAGCAATATCCTGCCAAACACTCACAACAGCTGTCTGTGTCAGGTCAATGAGTTTAACACAAGAATCCAGCTTAGACAAACTGTCCCTCGTCTTCTGATGATGTGTATGTTCAAACTGCCTCCATGTTGTAAAATGTGCTGTCTATCTCTAAAAAATATGTATCGTATGGAAATCAGTAACAGAACCATTCTGTGAATCGTTCTTTTGTGTATTATACCCTCTAGAGGGTAAATCGGGTACTACATGATGCGCTCCTGAATCCATCACTACGTAAATGTCACAAGCAATTCTATCAAGCGAAATGCAAGCTTCATGTAAGGCTTCGTAGTGATAACAAAATTGTATGAAAAAATGTTTCAGAGAAAATGTACTGAAATAAGTCACAAATAAAGGTAATTTAATACATAAAGTCCCCCTGTAGTCAATAATTGTATCCCTTAAAACTTATCTTTGATCACCAAAATGACATTTAAACGTTTTTTCCTTGAAAAACATTTTGTCATGACACCCTTGCCTCATAGTATGCGTGGTTCTATGAATATGCAAATGAGCCCCGCCTCCACTCACTCACTCAGCTCAGAGATCCACTCGTTGACGATCATAGTTGATCTGATTGGTTACAAGGTAGTTTGTGACGTCAGAAACACCAGCGATTTCAAACCATGTTTTTGAGACTGTCTTTGTTTCCCTGCAGTTTTAAGGAGAAAATACTCAGCAATGCTGTTGACATGAATTTACACATGGTTTGTCATTAAAAACACCACATAGACATAAACAACATTAATAGCTTGATTTTCAACACAGGGGGACTTTAAAAACATCGGGCCCTATTTTAATGATCTAAGCATATGGTCTAAAGCGCAGGGCTTTTCCGTATCCACTTTTGTTTAACGACGGAAAAAATGGTCAGCACGCCCGGCACATGGTCGTCCCTATTCTCTTAATGAGTAATGAGTGTGTTTTGGGCTTTACGTGAAATAAACCAATCAGAGTCTCATCTCCCATTCCCTTGAAAAGCCAGTTGTGCTCGTGCCATGGCGGATTGCCATTTACACGGTGGAATTTGCAAACAGAAAAACTGAATGCTTCTCTAGCGAGGTAACGGATCTGCTCATGCGCGAGGTTAAAGAAGTGTGTGTGTGTGTGTGTGTGTGTGATTAAAGTGCGCAAGCAGACCATCTACGGGACAAGCCGGATTCCACCATATCTTTATGAACACAATAATAATCTTTTACATTGTAATACTTTTTATTTTTAATATTTGGCATGTTTGTGTGCTGCTGCGCGTCCCTGTGTGTGTAATAAGCAGAGTGTGTGTGTAATCAGCAGAGTACCCTAGCAACCATTTTGCAAGACCTATATCTCTGCATCAGAACATCGTATAGAAATGGAGGTTGGCTTTGACTCATGCTAGCAAACAGGACTTCCAACATGCTACATATGCTAGCTGTGAATAGCTACATGCTAATAGCGATTAGGTAAGTGCTAAATCATGCCAAGAAAATACTAAGAACTCCAATAGTAACCATCTGTGACAACCAGTGGCGCAAAAAGTGGGTATGCGCTATATGCAGCGCATAGGGGCGCCGCATCATGGGGGCGCCAAAGCGATGGTTAAAAAAAATCTAATTTATATAAGTTTTATAAATGTATATAATAGTTATATAAGTTGAATATAAAAAAGCTATATAAATTTTAGAGGACTAACAGGCTAGAGTAGGCGCCGGCGCCCTCATAAGATTCCATCATAATTTATTTTGATGTAGAAAGGTAATATCGCGAGCGGGCGGGGGCGCGTGAGCGCTGAGTGAGCAGCACAGGAGTGAGTTATCGTTGAAACTCGAAAAAGATGGATAAAGCAAAAAAGCTGTCGGGGGCTCAAAATAGAAAAAGAAAGAGGGAAAAGGAGATGGCATGTCAAGGGATGCGACCGCAGCTAAATAAGTGGATGGTGAAAGGCAACAGGTAGGAAAGTGTGACGTCTGTGCTTGGAGGAGGCTTGCAAATATTCATGTTAACAGACTAGCGTTTGCTAACACTGGGAATGTGGCAGCCAGAATATGTAGCTAGCTAGTGTTGAGATTTATAAATATTGTGCTCTCATTTATATTTCATTTGTTTACTTTTTCTTTTTTTTCTTTTGAACCAGGCAATCATATTGCAGTGTATGTCATGTGACCTAATCAGTGACTGAATGAATGCACATGTGTTTGTTTAAATAAAGTGCGCCAGTCCGAAAGAGACTGGTTGATGTGAAACAGTATTCCCTGTTGTCTGCGTAAATTACTCTGCTAACAGGTTATGGGCCCAGAATACGGGTGTTAAGTCGCTGGGTAAAAGTCGCAACGAAAATGCGTGTACCCGAGTTTAAGTTTGTGAGAGAAAAGACAAGGGGCTACAAATATGAGCAGAAAGACAAAAGCAGCGGTATCGACGAGCCGCTGGTCAAGGCTTGTCTTCGACGGAGATGAGAAGAATTATGAGCTATGGGAGACGAAATTTTTGGGTCACCTTTGTTTGCAAGGACTAAAAGAGACTATTTAAATGAACCTTCTGTCGAGGATGAGGAAGACGAGACGAAAAACGCCGATGCTGAGCTGATACAGTTCCTGGATGACAAAAGCCTTTCGCTGGTCATGAGAGAAGCAGCAGATGACGGACGTGCGGCGCTGGAGATTTTACGTGGATATTATGCTGGCGAAGGAAAGCCCCGGGTAATAAGCTTGTATACAGAGCTAACTTCACTGCAAAAATTGCCAAGTGAGAGTGTTACGGAATATGTAATCAGAGCTGAGACTACAATCACTGCTTTGAGAAATGCAGGTGAGAATCTGAGTGACGAACTCTTGACAGCAATGGTTTTGAAAGGACTTCCAGAGACATTTAAGCCATTTACTATCCATGTCACTCAGAGTGATGTTAAAATGACTTTTGCCGAATTTAAAACAAGACTTCGAAGTTATGAGGATATCGAAAATATGCGGACAACTGCTACCGGGGACAACGTAATGAAAGCAAGAGCACAGCTTGGAACGAAAGTCACTTTTGGTGACTGTGCGGCTGCAAGTGCTGACATTATACAGGTGTGGCACAAAAGGCCATAAAGCGAACACATGCCGGCGTAAACAGTGGTGCAGTCAATGTAAAAATACCACTCACCGCGATGCAACCTGCAGACGGAGAAAACCGCGGGATAACGCAAGAAAAGTGTCAGAGGAGCCGGGTGACAAGGAATATGTTTTTCGGGCAAGCGACGCTGAGATGTGGAGGCATGAGGATGAGAGAAGAGGCCTAATGGTGGATGCAGGTGCAACTTCACACATCATCACAGACATCGCAAAGTTCCGGTGGTTTGACAGCAGTTTCCAAGCCGACACACACTGTGTGGAGTTGGCTGACGGCACGAGGTGCAACGGAGTCGCTAAGAGCAGAGGAGACGCAGCAGTATGTTTAGTGGACAGCACTGGACAACGTTTCAAAACAACGCTAAGGAACGCGCTGTACATCCCAACATATCCACAGGACATCTTCTCTGTGAAGGCAGCCACCTCGAACGGAGCAACCGTGATCTTCAGAGAAGGGAAGAACGTTCTGCAGCATAAAGACGGTACTGAATTCCCCATACACGTGCACAATAAACTGTACTATTTGCACACAATAGACAACGAGTGTAATGACCAATGTAGAAAATGTTATGACTTGCAGACATGGCATGAGATATTAGGTCATTGCAACTATGGGGATATAATTAAGCTCGAGAATGTTGTGGACGGTATGCAAATTGAGAATAGAGCAGACAAACTTACCCCACCGTGTGAGATTTGCATACAAGGTAAGTTTATTGAGACTAGAAATCGAGAGCCTGATGCGAGAGCCAAAGCAGCTCTAGAAATGGTACACACTGATCTAGCAGGACCTATAGACCCAATGTCCAAAGACGGACATAAATATGCATTATCTTTCACAGATGATTATTCTAGTGCTATTTTTGTATACTTTTTGAGAAACAAGAGTGACACAACAACCGCCACAGAGAAATTCCTTGCTGATATGGCTCCATATGGGAGAGTTAAATGCATCAGATCTGATAATGGGACAGAGTTCACAGGAAAGGAGTACCAGGCATTATTGAGTAGAAATAGTATTAGACATGAGACCTCTGCACCATACTCTCCGCACCAAAACGGCACTGCGGAACGAAACTGGAGAACCTTATTTGACATGGCTAGGTGCATGTTAATAGAAAGTGGGTTACCAAAAACATTGTGGACCTATGCAGTCCAGACTGCTGCTGTAGTGAGAAACAGATGTTTTAATAACCGAACTAAACAGACAGCTTACTTCATGTTAACAAGTGTAATGATTCCTGTCTGTGTTTCCCTTGTCTTGTGTGAACTTTAGTTATTTCCCGTTCTGTGTTATGTTTTGTAGTCCTTTGTAGTTTTTCTAGTTTATTAGTATCCCCAGGTGTTTCTGATTAACCACGCCCTCTTGTTATCTTGTTTAGCTTGTTAGTCTCTGTATTTAAACCCTGTGTCTTGTTACAGTGTTTGTGGGTTCATGATGTTGTTAGAGGTTGGTTGTGTTGTTCTCTATGTCTGAGTTTTTGAGTCTGTCTAGTTCTAGTTTATTTAATAAAAGTACTACTGCTGCATTTGGATCCTGCTTCCTTCTATGTTCCAACCTGCCACGCTACAGATGAACCCACCGCTAACGTGGATCCAGCAGCAATGACCTCCAGGAATCCAGTAGCACGGATTATGTGTCTCTGTCAAGGAGACCGGCCCATTGAGGAGTATGTACAGGATTTTGTTGATCTGGCAAATATTACTTCTATTGACCCTCTGTGCCTCATGATATTTTTTTGTGGAGGACTATCTGAACCGCTCAGCTCCTTAATGCCATTACATGACCCTAGCTGGACTCTTGAGTTTTATATTGACTTGGCCCTGCAACTGAGCGGCTCCGCTTTTACTGTGGGTTTGGTGGACAAGGCTGAGGAGCTTCACCACGACATGCCTGAGCTTCACCACGACATGCCTGAGCTTCAACACGACGTGTCTGAGCTTCACCACGACATGTCTGAGCTTCCAGAGCTTCGTCACGTCTCAGCAGAGCTTCCAGAGCCCTCACCGCTGGTCCCGTCCAGCCCAGAGCCCTCACCGCTACTCCCGTCCAGCCCAGAGTCCTCACCGTTGGTCCAGTCCAGTCCAGCGCCCTCATCGCTGGTCCCGTCCAGGCCAGCGCCCTCTCGGAGACGGAGGAGGAGAAGAAAGACTTCCTCCGTGACTGTCCCGGTGGTCCCGAGTCCGGTGGCCCCAAGTCCGTCGGTCCCCGTGCAGCCCACTGTCTTCCTGGAGGCCGTGTCCAAGCAGCCCGCTGCCATCCCGGAGGCCGTGCCCGAGCAGCCCATCATCAGTCCTGCCACGGCCAAGAGAGCGGTCTTTCTCTTTTATGCAGTGGCGGTACTGCATGCGTGGAGGAGACACAGCACTTCTGCTGATCCAGAGACTGTTCATGTCACTTCCTCCGAGCCAGAGACGCTTCACATCACTTCTATAGAGCCAGTGTCTACAGACAAGATGGCCGATCCAGAGACTGTTCACGTCACTTCCTCCGAGCCAGTGTCTACGGACAAGATGGCCGAACCAGAGACCGCTCGAGGGGTCGTCTCCGCCCTGGCCGCCCGATGGACTGTCTTCTCCGCCCTGGCCGCCCGATGGACTGCCTTCTCCGCCCTGGCCGCCCGATGGACTGTCTTCACCGCCCTGGCCGCCCGAGGGTTCTTCACCGCCCTGGCCGCCCGAGGGGTCTTCTCCGCCCGAGGGGTCGTCTCCGCCCTGGCCGCCCGAGGGGTCGTCTCCGCCCTGGCCGCCCGAAGGGTCGTCTCCTTCCTGGCCGCCCGAAGGGTAGTTTCCGCCCTGGCCGCCCGAAGGGTCATCTCCGCCCTGGTCGCCTGCACAGCCTCCTCCGCCCTGGTCGCCTGCACAGCCTGCTCCGCCCTGGTCGCCTGCACTGCCTGCTCCGCCCTGGCCTCTTGTCCTGTCGCAGTCTCCAGGCCCTCTTCCGTTCCACGGGCCTGGCCCTCCATCCCACCCCGGGATCCGCCTCCGACCCACCACCCTCTTGGACTATTGTTTTCTGAGGAGTGTCTGGAATCCACTCCTTAAGTGGGGGGATATGTAATGATTCCTGTCTGTGTTTCCCTTGTCTTGTGTGAACTTTAGTTATTTCCCGTTATGTTTTGTAGTCCTTTGTAGTTTTTCTAGTTCATTAGTATCCCCAGGTGTTTCTGATTAACCACGCCCTCTTGTTATCTTGTTTAGCTTGTTAGTCTCTGTATTTAAACCCTGTGTCTTGTTACAGTCTTTGTGGGTTCATGATGTTGTTAGAGGTTGGTTGTGTTCTCTATGTCTGAGTTTGAGTCTGTCTAGTTGTAGTTTATTTAATAAAAGTACTACTGCTGCATTTGGATCCTGCTTCCTTCTATGTTCCAATCTGCCACGCTACAACAAGCAGACAACCGAACATTTCTAGAATGCAGAAGTTTGGTATTTCGTGTTACGCTTATCAACATGAGAAAAGTAAGCTGAACTCGAGATGTGAGAAGGGCATTTTTGTGGGATATGACAAGAATAGTCCAGCATACATGATCTACTATCCTGATAGCGGGAAAATACAGAAGCGCAGACTAGTTGGGTTTTTACCCAGAATGAGTGTCGAGACGGACGAGATACCGATTGATGATGATTTTAGGGTTAGGAATAATCTTAAAGAATCGAAAAGAGGAGGTCCTGAAATTAATCGGCAGAACTGTCAGAAACCGGTCATAGTAAAAGAGCCAGAAATGTGCGAAAACCAAACACAAATAGATCATAAACCTGAAAAGGGGAGAAATCCTGCCAGAGAGCGGAAAAGGCCAGGTTATTTAAGTGATTATGTTTGTGGTTTTGATGGTGACGAAGCTGACATTGATTATTGTTACAGACTTGTATGTAATGTACCCCAGACATACAAAGAAGCAGTAACATCAGTGAATGCAGATGAATGGGTTAAGGCTATGAGTGAAGAGATGAAGTCATTAAAGGAAAGTGTAACTTTTACCCTGACCAGTCTATCTGAAGGTAAAGAATTAGTGGGGGGTAAATGGGTCTACGCTATTAAGAAAAATAGTGATGGAACAGACAAATACAAAGCACGATATGTTGCCAAAGGTTACAGTCAAGAGAGAGGTGTGAACTATGGTGAGACTTTTTCTCCAACTGCCAGTATGACAAGCATCAGAGTGTTGATACAGGAAAATTTGATTGTTCATCAAATGGATGTGACCACTGCATATTTACATGCGCCGATAGAGTGTGACATTTATATGAAACAGCCAGAGGGTTACGAGATAAAATCTCAAGGTAATACAAAACTGGTGTATAAATTGAAAAAATCACTGTATGGACTTAAACAGTCGGGCAGGAACTGGAACCAAATGTTGCATGAGTATCTTTGTGAAATGAAGTTTGTTCAAAACCCAGCTGATCATTGTGTTTACACAAAGGTTACAGAAACTGAGAAAGTTTTTATAATCATATGGGTTGATGACTTGATTATTGCAGCCAACAATGTGTATGTGCTTAATCATGTAAAAGAGGCACTCAATGCAAAATTTAAAATGAAGGACTTGGGAAAATTAACACATTTCCTTGGTATTGATTATGAGCAAGATTTTGGTTGTGTTAAAATGTCACAACATAAGTATATTAAGAAAATACTTGAGAGATTTGACATGCAAAATTGTAAGTCCAGAGTAACTCCATGTGAACAGAAACTAAACTACACTGATGATGCTGAGGAAATGAGTGATGTTAGAAAATACAGGGAGGTAGTAGGTAGCTTAATCTACCTGGCAACATGCACAAGACCAGACCTAAGTTTTGTAGTGAGCAAACTGTCACAGTATTTTACTAGACCAACCACAGAACAGTGGAACACTGTCAAGCATGTTTTAAAAGGGACACAAGACAAAGAACTGTGTTACAAAAAAGGGGAAAATGATAACTTGATTCATGCATACAGCGACGCGAATTGGGCAGCTGATGTAACTGATAGACGGAGTACTACAGACAAAAATGGTCCACTGGTCTCATGGAAGACCAAAAGACAGCCTACTGTTGCACTGTCGACTTGTGAAGCAGAGTATATGGCTTTAGCTGCGACTGTACAGGAGTGTTTATTTCTACAGTAATTGTTAGAAAACATTGATGGTCAGAAATATGAATCGAGAGTGTATGAGGACAATCAGGGTGCCATTGCTTTAGCAAAGAATCCTGTGTATAGACAGAGGTGTAAACGTGGACATTAAATTTCATTTTGTGAGATCTGTGATAAAGGATGGCAGAATTAATCTGGAATACTGTCCAACTGATGATATGGTTGCGGATGTGCTAACAAAACCAGCAACAAGGCTCAAGTTAATGAAATTTGACTCATTTATGTTTGGTGTATGAATTTTGTACTTGTATTGAAGTGATGAACTGGAAATGATGAAATAGAAATGTGAGAGCAAGTGGGGGTGTTGAGATTTATAAATATTGTGCTCTCATTTATATTTCATTTGTTTACTTTTTATTTTTTTTTTCTTTTGAACCAGGCAATCATATTGCAGAGTGTATGTCATGTGACCTAATCAGTGACTGAATGAATGCACATGTGTTTGTTTAAATAAAGTGCGCCAGTCAGAAAGAGACTGGTTGATGTGAAACAGTATTCCCTGTTGTCTGCGTAAATCACTCTGCTAACACCTAGCTTAGAATACGCAAAACCGAGGTTCCTGAGCTGAAAACTGAAAAATATAAGTTAGCATGTACAATAAATGACAAGAATCTGGAAAACAACTAATGCAATATCTCTGGTTTACCATGGAATCATGCATAGATTTGCTACCAAACTTGGAGGCTTGCAAATATTAATGTTAGCAGACTGGCAAGTGTTTGCTAACTTAATGCAAAATAATATTGCTGATATCTACATTTAGATTTTGGTTAACCCTATGGTACCAATCCCATGCATGACATATCTCAATTTTATTAAAGGAAAATTGTTGCTGCATACCCCTCTAAAACACGGTGTAGTTGCGCCCCTGGTGACAACTACCAAACAAATAGTAACACCATAGCGACCACCCAGAACACCCTAGCAGCCACCTAGCAACACCCTAGCATCCATCCAGAATACCCTAGCAACCGCCTAACAACCACCCATAAGACCTTAGCAACCACCTAGCAACACCATAACAAACCACCCAGTATACCCTAACAACCATCTAGCAACGCCCTAGCAACCACAAAGAATACCCTAGCAACCACCTAGCAACACCATAGCAACCACCCAGAACCAGCGCCAAAAACCACGTTTTCAGACCAGCAGCCCATGAGCGCACAGATGGGCGCAAATGCATTAGCTCTTCAAACAACATGGCACAGGACGAGAAAATTATAACTTTGTCAGGCTGAAACTAGCAAAAAACACTTGTGTGTTGCATTGCACCGGTGGATGATAGGACACACGTTGTTGTGTCACAGTTGAGTCATAATATCCGGAAGGACGCTTCCTCTCATCTGGGACGCTGTTGAACTCTCCGGGAGACTTACATTGCTATGGACTTACATTGCTTACATTGCCCCGATCCAAAATATATGTATGCTATTTAACACCTTTTGCACAATTTTAACAAAATTATAACTTGATTTCTTAGGGTCTCATATTTAATCTCAAGCTTTTTACTGACACTGCTTGGGGCCACCAAAATAAAATAAAAAAATGCTTCTAAAAACCAAGATATGGTGCAAAAAAGTCTCCATAAGTTATTGTTTTTAATATTTATAAGCAATATCACACAGGCAAAAGTGCTTCCCCCAACGTGAAACGTGAATATCAGCACGTTTGCAAATGCAATATTGATTTTATACATCAATTAAGAATGAGTTAATGGGCTACTTACATTTTAGATACAATACTGCCAATACTGTCTGTTTTTCCTCTATTTTGCCAAAGAAAACAGTTTCAAACAGTAGAGCCACTGAGCGTCTCTGAACAACAGTTTCAGTTTCTCTTTATGAATCCGCGTTTGAAGGAATTGGTCTGACGAGTTACTCACGACTCACTCAGGCTGCGTCCCGATTCACACACTGAAGGATCTGGGTTTTCAAATAAACTATTGCTTCAATGTATATGTAATGAGTGATTATAGAGGTATTCATCAATATTTTTTCTTCTAAATATCACATGAGTTGAGTGACTTCGCTAGACTTGTGAGATTTTACTTTGTTATAGAACTTATCAGTGTGATTACTGAAATGTTCTTTTCATGCATTCTCTAATGTCTGTATTAAATATCTGAGATATCTTGCTCATTTAGCCCGGCTTCCCGAAATGAAGAAAGGTCGTCAATACATACATCTGTTTTTCTAGGGTACTCTGACGACTATAAGTCACAGGGGTCATTGAAGTCTATAGTTTAAGGTAACCTTTCTCAGTTAAAGCCTTACTTTCCAGTTAGACTAAAGCGTAGCTCTCCTTGAGAGAAAGAAGGTATTATCTTGATGTTTTGAGCGGACTCTACTGTTTATAGTTAGAGCCTGGCCAAATCCAACCTTGGAAAAGCTGTGTGTCGTGTGTGTGTGTTAGTCTTGTTGGTTGCAGGATAAGGAACCACTGGCATTATTGGAGATTGACTGAGTTGTTGTTCTGGACATGCTGGCGCTCCGCTCAGCAACCCAAATCTGCGACCTGGAAGGTCATGACGTGCCTAACTTCAGGGTCCGAGTGTCAGCTGCATATTCGATGGAGATATGCTTCAGTCTATCTGTATATGTGTGGAAAATTACTGTTTATCTATTTTATTAGCCAATCAGAAACTGCAACCTGAAGCAAGGCCGTAGCTTAGACCTTGTGTAGGGTATAACTGCTGTGATCTTTGTAACTGTAAGCTGGGTTACGGGCTACAAACTCAATGTGAGTCTTGAAGCTGACTTCTGCTGATGAAACTGCAAACTATCTTCAGTAAAACAATTTATTATAAATCTGACTCCGGGTCTTCTTTCAAACATCTGGTCCTTGGGTCCTAAACTGTTACCCCCTAACATTATCCATCCTAAATAGTAGGCTATAGAATTAGTGTGTCCCAAATCGTAGTGTTACTCCAAAGATACACAGATTTTTCCGGTTAGAATCCCAAGTGCAGATCCGTGCGCACTCTAACGGATAATATTGCCCACAACCCAACCCACGTTGAACGAGGATTCAGTTAGAACTACAAACATTAATAAAAAGCTATAAAACTACAAACATGGTGGACATGCACAGTCCGACAGTTAAGTAGAGCGGTTTAGATAAAGGGGTTTGAATTATTAATAATCAGTATCTAACCTGACGAAAATATCCACATTATAATTACGCAATTATGACGAATTCTGCTACACACTCAAAAGCATGTACTTTTAGGGCAAAGTAGGCAAATTGGGACACAGCATCAGTCACTTCTACTTTGTCCCTGAATGAATCAACCGTTTTTGAATGAATCGTTTGACTGAATGATTCAATGTCTAACTTGTTTAGACAATGATTTTCCGCCGCCTACTGGCCATTATTATCATTTCATTTCAGCTGAGGGACTGAAGGATGAAGACTGAACTCTGTTTTTGTTTTCGGTTGTGATTGCAACAATATTTCGTAAAGAGAATGTGTTGATAAATAGAATATTAAGAGCGAAATATGAGTTAACATTGTAGATAGAGATAAAGTAATTGCATTCGCATTACATACAATGTTTTTGTCTTTTGTTCTCATCCGACTGTTTCTTTGAATTCTGTCTCCGAATTTCTAAGACCACCTCTACATTACGGTTTATTAACATTCTAAACCTGTAATAAAATAATTTTGTGATGAATTTTAATGTTTTACAATTTAATGACTGGGTCTGGGATGAGGGGAAAGGAATATAATCTTTATATAAATGCAGTATTGGGGGATAACCCATTACAAGTAACTTGAGTTACGTAATCAGATTACTTTTTCAAGTAACTATAAAGTAACGCATTACTTTTAAAATTTACAACAAAATATCTTTTACTTTTTCAAATAAGTAACGCAAGTTACTTTGTTTTCCCATTTATTGACTGACAGCTCTCCTGTCCTCATGTTGAGACAAATCGAAGTGCAGAGACGTTGTGTGTGTGTGTGTGTGTGTGTGTGTGTGTGTGTGTGTGTGTGTGTGTGTGTGTGTAAACATGATGGTTATTGTAGTTCTAGACTAAATGTGAGTGTGCATTTACTCATCTCACTTGCACAAAAAAAATCAATAATTCTCAAAATGAATAAAATCAGTAAAATGCAGAATCAGAATACTATGCAAACCTTCAATAACTAAATATGTTAAATAAAACATACATTTGTATGCCTTTAATCTTACTTTATTGACCAATGTACTTGCTTCTGACCTTCGATGATTCAGTTAAACCATATAAAAAAATGACTAGATTTTTTTGTCTTTATTGGTAAAGCAAGTGTTAATTTTTTTTTCTCCTCTTCTGTTCTTCTGCACAGCTGAAAGGTTTGTTTGAGCGGCGCCCTCTACTATACACGCGTGAATTTATATTTCCTTCAGTCTGAGGCTTATTATTTCACTTTTTGGTGTGAAAGTGTCTTTACATTTGCCCAAAAATATAACTTTTTTGCTATAAAAAATAGCCTAAGCCACCTAAGCCCAGGTGGAAAAAAGTAACGCAAAAGTAACATAACACATTATTTTTCTCAAGAAGTAACTAAGTAATGCAATAAGTTACTTATTAAGGGAGTAACGCAATATTGAAATACATTACTTTTCAAAATAAGTTTCCCCAACACTGTATAAATGGCATTTGACAAGTATGGTGCGTTGTAGTTGATCGTGGTAGTGGATCAGTTGTCGTGTCCCCGCAGAGCCGCTAGAGGTGCTGTGAGTCTGCCGAGCACTGAACTCTAAACCCCCGCAGATCTGTTCAATGAGAGCACAAGATAATATCATAATATCGAAAGTGCATTAGTGGTCGCTTTTAAGGTTCACCACCTCAGCAGGGAATATATTCCGTAGCATAAGGAATTCCGATGAATATTCGGTGCAGTTGATGGTCTGTGGCGTTTATACAGTCTGTCCGGAGTGAGACACCGTAGAGGCTGAACCCACTGCAGGTAAGCGGACTCGATTACAGATCTACCCGACGCATGAGCGCTCTGACCCCGACACCGCGTTACTCGAACACCGAGGCTTATTAGCTACTGTAGGCCACTGTTTACATCGACTTAGAATGTATATTCAGCCAGCCGTATTGTGTGGCGGTTGCTTTTTCTCAATTAAAAGACGCTGCAATAATTGTGTAAGTTTATAAGTGATTAGTTGGCAAAGGAGTTTAGATTAAACGACTATTTATGCCTAATCAGATGTAGCGCCCGCACTTTCGGCCTGATTTAACGGGCCTCATCCGTCATTGTTTTATAGCCACCTTCACAGCGAGTAATAGACACAAACTTCACGTATTTAATAAAATCAGATAACAAAATATGCGGTTGCATGGGGTTATATTTATATTTGTAGCATTTTAAAGATAAAATTAGCGCAGTATCACATCAATTTTTCTGTTTCCTGGGTTTGTTTTTAGCATTGGAGCTAACGAGGGAAATATCAAAATAATGTGTGATTTTGACAGCCAGAGTCTCAAACTACATTTTAAACTGTTAAAAAATATACGGATTTGCTTTAACAGTAGCACAGCTGTCCAGACACTGGCTGAATGTGATGTTTTATGAGTAATTTAGCATAACGATTTGATGACAGCAATGTTTATTTAACAAAATCGATCATTTGTTAAGTACAAACTTAAAGGAAAGGTGATATGATATCCACGTTTAAATTCATTAATTCAGTGTCACAATCAAATCAACATCTACCATAGTATTTCCGTGGTTTTCTTTGCCAATTACCTTGATTTACCATGTATGTCACATGATATTTTAATTATGCTAAGTGTCATTGTATATAAATATGTTTACATATCAAAGTATTTTGTGTCACCACATTCATCATCATCTTATTTAGCAACATAATACATAATTTCTAACCATGTCTGCCACATGCAAGCTGAACCGTCCTGTCAATCATAAGGTTTTGTCAAAATCAAGCTGATGATATAATATTCATCACTGTTATGGCTTTGTCACATGCCTGTTTGTTTTGGTCCCACTGATCTCTGTCCCATGTGTTGAGATCTTCGTAGTTAACCTCTGACCACATCAGCTGTGACTCTGGGTTGACATTTATTTCAAATATTAAACCAAGACACAAGGCTATCACTAGATATTACATGTATATGCTTCATGTAGTATACGACTTGCATTTGTGAATTGTGAATGAGTCTGTCATTCCTGTGTTGTAATGTAGACTGTTTTCTGTCTCTGGTCAGCTGATGTTCTCAGGGACCAGAGTCACGTGATGTACGAAGGTAAACACATCCATTTCTCAGAGGTGGATAATAAGCCGCTGTGCTCCTACAGCCCCAAACTCTGCAAGCAGCGCAGATTGAACGGATACGCCTTCTGCATTCGTCATGTTCTGGAGGACAAAACCGCTCCGTTCAAACAGTGCGAATATGTGGCGAAGTACAACAGTCAGCGGTGCACCAACCCCATCCCCAAAGCAGAGGAGCGACGGTAAGATGAGGAGCCGGATGAGTGTCCAATCATCCACTGGTCCTCATTCAGATGCTCAATTTAATTTAATGATTTATTCCGTTTTCATTTCCCTTATTGGTTATGGAATACCAGGTAAAGTGTGGCTTGGCTGTGGTAGGGCCCTATGAAATCTGTTTTATTTTTCCATGTGAATTTTTTTGGATTTTTTTTTTTTTTTTTTTTTTCCTATTTAAATTGTTCTGGACTCTGGTTTAATTGTTAAATTTAACAACAATTTATTTAAGTTGAACAACATTTTTTTTAAGGCTCTGTGAAAAACTTTTTTTTTTTTTTCTCAAATTCTGTGTTTCCATTTTAATGGTTTAATAGAATTTTAATAATCAAAAAGCATGTCTCATTACAGAGACACGCAGAACATCTATTCTTCAAATTTAAATGTTGTGGTTTAATATTCACTTATACAGTATATATATATACAGACATTAGTCCATATTAGTCCAAAAGTACATGAAAGTTGATACCACAGTAAAAAACTAAACAAATTTTATACATATTTTTAAAAACAAATTACAATTCTCACCAAATTGTTTGCTCAGTTAATGTATTTGTGTGTTTATGATGTAATTTGTTGCAATAGTCAGTAATAAAACAAGAATGAATAAACACGTTAGAAGCAGTAGCATAAATAAATACAGTAAAATAAAAATACAAATTAAACAATGTTGTAGGATATAATTTTTCAGGTAGGCCTAACAGTAGTTTTCAAGTAAAAATACCACAGACACTGAATGATCAAATATAAAATAACTCTTATTTGTATGCCTACTGTGGTAAAATCACTGTAATCCACAGAGTTGAGTGGGTTATTGCTGTTGTTGAACAACGGCTACAGTAATATGATTTTCTACAGTATCAATGCAACGATATAAGCTGCACTTTCTTATTCTTTTCAGTGATATACTGTTACCGAACTTCCTTGCACATCCACGCTGCTGAGAGCGACGATTAGATGAATATTTAAATGTGCTGCACGAAAAAATGATAGCGGTGAATAAAACAGCAGTTAAGAAGCAGTGATAGTGGATATGTTTGCAGCACTGCTGTCACGTCACGTTTATTTGCACAGCACTTTATACAAAATATTGCTTTAAATGAAAATTCAGTCATTATTTACTCTCCCTCATGTCGTTCCAAACCCGTAAGGCTGTTGTTAATCTTCGGAACAAAAATTAAGATATTTTTAATGAAATCTTTCTGTCCCTCCATTGACAGCTACACAACTAAAACTTTCAAGCCCCAGAAACGTAGTAAAGACACCATTAAAGAAGTACATGTGACTCCAGTGGATTAACCTCAGTTTTATGTTCTACTAATTTTACGTACTCAACCTAACTCTAAACCTTGAGACTTGTTGTTTTCTTTTCTTTCTCTTTTTGTGTTGCAAGAATTTTATATTATCATTTATTGCTGATTTGTTGTTTGACAATAGGCAGTAAATGCAATAAGAACTGTCTAAACATTGTCTATTCTTTCTTCAGAATTAAATAAAAGGTTTGTTAGTTAACCAGAATTAAGCAAAATCAGAATCGCAGCCAGAATCATTACATTTCATATAATTCTCATCCTTAAATGTATGGGTAACAGGGTTATTATTGTTTACTGAAACTAAAGCTAAAATTATACACAATTTTTTTTGTTACTTGAAATAAATATTAACTGAAAAAATATAATAAAAAAAACTTAAACTAAATGAAAATGAGAAATGTTGCGATGGCAACTACCTGAAATTTTTTTTTAAGTTGAAGGACTAGAATTACTAAAACTAAATAATAAATAAAAATGAAAAACTATATAGACATATTTGAAGAAAAAAGCTACTAAAGCTTATGGATTACAACAATACTCTCTCTCTCTCTCTCTCTCTCTCTCTCTCTCTCTCTCTATATATATATATATATATATATATATATATATATATATATATATATATATATATATACAGGTCCTTCTCAAAAAATTAGCATATTGTGATAAAGTTCATTATTTTCCATAATGTAATGATAAAAATTAAACTTTCATCTATTTTAGATTCATTGCACACCAACTGAAATATTTCAGGTCTTTTATTGTTTTAATACTGATGATTTTGGCATACAGCTCATGAAAACCCAAAATTCCTATCTCAAAAAATTAGAAAAGGTTCTCTAAACAAGCTATTAACCTAATCATCTGAATCAACTAATTAACTCTAAACACCTGCAAAAGATTCCTGAGGCTTTTAAAAACTCCCAGCCTGTTTCATTACTCAAAACCGCAATCATGGGTAAGACTGCCGACCTGACTGCTGTCCAGAAGGCCATCATTGACATCCTCAAGCAAGAGGGTAAGACACAGAAAGAAATTGCGGCGTGGCATGGAGGCAATCAGCCTGTGGCACTGCTGAGGTGTTACGGAGGCCCAGGATGCTTCGATAGCGGCCTTAAGCTCATCCAGAGTGTTGGGTCTTGCGTCTCTCAACTTTCTCTTCACAATATCCCACAGATTCTCTATGGGGTTCAGGTCAGGAGAGTTGGCAGGCCAATTGAGCACAGTAATACCATGGTCAGTAAACCAATTACTAGTGGTTTTGGCACTGTGAGCAGGTGTCAGGTCGTGCTGAAAAATAAAATCTTCATCTCCATAAAGCTTTTCAGCAGATGGAAGCATGAAGTGCTCCAAAATCTCCTGATAGCTAGCTGCATTGACCCTGCCCTTGATAAAACACAGTGGACCAACACCAGCAGCTGACATGGCACCCCAGACCATCACTGACTGTGGGTACTTGACACTGGACTTCAGGCATTTTGGCATTTCCTTCTCCCCAGTCTTCCTCCAGACTCTGGCACCTTGATTTCCGAATGACATGCAAAACTGAGCAACAGTCCAGTGCTGCTTCTCTGTAGCCCAGGTCAGGCGCTTCTGCCGCTGTTTCTGGTTCAAAAGTGGCTTGACCTGGGGAATGCGGCACCTGTAGCCCATTTCCTGCACACGCCTGTGCACGGTGGCTCTGGATGTTTCTAGATTTTGGTATTTCTAAAATCTAATTTTTAGATTTTTTTTTTAACTGTTTTTAAAATGAATTGTATGTTTACTGTTGAATTGTATGTCTTGTTGATTTGTATTGAATAAGAGCTTTTTAACCTAAGAAAATTTGCTATCGCCAGTGATAGACAATAAAGTTTTGCTAAATTCTAAAAGTTCCTGGTTTAATAACTCTTTTACCAAAGCCTATGCATTACAACAATATTACATGAGAATCAATGCAATAAAATCAGTAGCATGGCTTAATTTGACAGAACTATTATCCCTTCATGATCTAATGGTTGAAATGTTCTTTTCCATGATGTGCGACAGGAGTTGTGGTGTGTGTGTGGTTTGACGAATTGTTCCTTTGCCCTGGCAGATACTGTAACAGCCACCTGCAGGTGCTGGGCTTCATCCCGAAGAAGGAGCGCAAGAAGAAGCATGAGGCTCTGGAGGAGGTTCGCTCGCGCGCTCACGTGGAGTCTGTGGCCCTCAACATCACCGTTCCCTCTCTAGCCCTGAGAGACTCTAACGGGCTCGGCCCGTCGCCGACCCCGATGCACCTCTCGGACGCCGACCTCCTCGACCCCTTCGCCTTCTACGAGGAGGACACGGACGGGGAGGAGAGTGTGGCGCAGAAGAGCTTCGGGAGGCCTGTAATTGGCCTGAGAGTGACCACCCGTGACCCGGAGCACGTGATCTCTAAAACCGACACACTTCCAACATCCCCACACTTGCCACAACCCCCTCCCCCCCCACCCCCGGCTCCACCTCCACCCTCGGCTCGGCTCGTCCAGCCGCCTCCGCACACGGACCGGCCCTTGCTGTGCAAGCCCGCTCCTCCTCAGACGGGGCCTTCTGTGTCGTCTGTCCCTGCGGGGTCCCCTCGCCCCCCCGACGGCCCGCCACCCCGGTCCGTGGCCATGCGCCCCACTGCCTTCACAGCGCCCCCTGTCTGCCTGCTCCGGCTACAGCACCTCGTGCAGCTCTACGCGCACAGACAGCGAGAGCACGGAGACCTGTTCCCACATCTCGGTACGGCATACTTGCTTAATCAACACACTCGAAAATGCAGTAACTACTTGTTTTGCTACTGTTGAGCTTCTTCAGTTGGGTGTCTTGGGACTTTTACTGATAACCAGTGTTGGGGAAAGTTACTTTGAAAAGTAGCCTAATGCATTACACTGTGTTACTCCCATAAAAAGTAACTAATTGGATTACTTGGTTGCTTTTTTAGAAAACTGTCCTATACACTGCAGAATACAGTCAGTAACTACATGTTTTACCTTTGAGTTACTTCAGTTGGGTGTCTTAGGGTGTTTTAATAGAGGTTGACCGATAGTGGATTTTACCAATAACTAGTGTTGGGGAAAGTTACTTTGAAAAGTAATGCATTACACTATTGTGTTACACCCTTAATAAGTAACTAAAAAGTAACTTTTTTTTAGAAAACTGTCCTATACACTACAGAATACAGTTAGTAACTACTTGTTTTGCCACTGTTGAGTTACTTCAGTTGGCTGTCTAAAGCTGGGTGCACACTGTACGATTTGGCCGTCTGAGATTTGTAAAATCCTAAAAGATTCCTCTGATGATCAGCTAAAATGTGAAGTGTTTGATCGTTAGTTTGACATGTTCACCGACAGATTTTACCTCCTCCTAAATTTTAGCAGTGTCAGAAGATTTGACTCACAGTCCTGCAGTGTGACTTCTCCTATGACCACCGCCAAATTGTCTTTGTTTTTCAGGACAAGCCATGATCCAAACTAACGTTAGAGATTTCTTTGTAGGGAACAATCGCACTTGGACCGCAGCAAACGTGCCCAGTGTAAAAACGCCCTTAGACTATGATCTGTCCTGTGACACTTGGGTTTGGCTCAGGTATACTGAGATTAACAGATAACTGAGTGTGGAAATGTATATGAAAGTAATCTGATAACTTTCTCCAGCTCCATTGTTGCTGTAGTTACTGTTTTCTTCCTTTTGTATTTTTTTTTTTTTATTGACTTGCAACAAGCAAACAAATTCTTGAATTAGTTTTATTGGGCAGGCTAATATTGTGAACCTAATTGTGTTTGTGTGTGTATATGTGTATATATGTATATGTATATATATATATATATATATATATAATATATATACACACACACACACACACTAGAATACAGAAGCTTGTTTCCGCCGTGGAATAGAAAAAGGAAATTGAGACTTTTAATCCCAGATATAAACTTAGTCAGAATTGTTTGATAAAAAGTCACTGTTACCTTTATTTATTTATTATGTGGTGGAAACAAACTTCCATGCTAGATTGGCACACAAAGTCAAAACAGACAGTAAAAAGATTTATAATGTTACAAAGATTTCTATTCATTAAAGAGTCCTGAATAAAAACAGCAAATCAGCATATTAGAATGATTTTTGAAGGATCATGTGACACTGAAGACTATAATGACCTCGATATCTGATTATATGCACGTGTGTTTTCGCAGGGCTAGACTGGTCTGAGGACAGTTCAGATGAAGATGCAGAGGAGCTTGTTCCTTTATTGCCTCAGGCCTGTAGACTTCAGGAAAGAAGCCCTCATCAAAGGTAAGACATTCACTCCTCACCTGCTTCTCTCAACTTCTGGGGCAGCAAATATAATGCAATGTACAGTAGTTCAGTTACTTCATGAGTGCAGATAAAAATGTTTAAGAGACAAAGAAGCTAAATGAATAAATGTAAATGTAATGAAGCATGTAATAGCCATTTTTTAAAAATTATTTTATAACTTTTTTTGGTGTGTGTCAGCTCCTCCAATGAAAAGCCTCTGTCCCGGCGGGCACGTCTGGCACAGCTCTGCTCATACCTGCAGGAGAGGTATAAACACCTGTACCGACAGGACCGGGCAGCCGCCCGGCACAGCAGATACCGATACGCCTTCCGGAAAGCTCTGCTTCACGCTGCGAGCAAAGACCCCGACTGCACTGCCCAACTCATCCAGAAGCTCAGCAAGAGCTCACAGACCTCAGCCTGGTGCGTGCAACATGTGTAAAGCAATTTCAGGACTGTGTATGTGTGTTTTAACTTTAATATTTGTATAATTTTGTTTTTTTATCAGTTCAAGGTCTGCAGTACCACAAAAGTATGAAAGGATAATATGTACGGGAACCACAAAGGGTCAAAACTGCAGCGACGTAGCTTTGCCATTTTCACGCCACTGTTTTCAACGTATCCTTTAACATATGCATACTTCAGGTAAAAGAGCATGTGTTAGTGGTGGCTTAGTGACGAGACGATGTCAGTTTGAACAAGTAACAGCTACGTGCAGTTGTCAGGTGTGTGTTGTGCAGTTGTCAGGTGTGTGTTATGCTCTTGACAGCATGTCGCTGCAGATATCTTACTGAACCGCTCTCAGCAGCTGTTCTCCAGTTGCACCGCACGGTTCGCTGATGGACAGCAGTGCTCCGTTCCTGTGTTTGACATCACTCACCAGACACCTCTTTGTGACGAACATGCAAAGAAAATGGTGAGAAACCACACCTCATATGAATAACCTTAAAGGGATAGTTCACGCAAAAATTAAATTAGCTCATGATGTACTCGCACTCAAGTCATCCTAGGTGTATATGACATTCTTCTTTCAGACGAATACAATCAGCTATATTAAAAATAACCTGGCTTTTCCAAGCTTTATAATGGCTGTTTCTGTTTTGAAGTCCATAAAAGTGCATCCACCCATCATAAAAGTTAATCTATCCATCATAAAAGTGCATCTTTCCATGATAAAGGAGCTCCGGGGGGGTTAAGAAAGGCCTTCTGAAGCAAAGCGATGTGTTTGTGCAATATAAAAATTAGAGGTGTGAACCTACACTGGTCTCACGGTTCGGTTCGATTACGATTATCATGTCATCGATTTGGTTCAATTCGATATTGCGATGCACAGCATCCTCAATTTTCAATTTTACTTCAAAAGTGATGTGTGCGTGCGCGTGTGTTCGCCTGTTCGGGAAGTCGCAGTGACAAAAACCGAGACATTCCAGTTTAGGTTTCATGGGACTAAAGCCTGTTTATGCCATTAAGAAAATGAAATTCTATCAAATCAATTTTGTTTTAAAGAAATGTTCATTTAAAAGCAGCGCTCATTCATCAGTGTATAATGTTACCCTAGAGACGCGCGCATCAACCGTCACCGAGTCCGCTGTTGAAGACGATCATCCATTTATAATCACGCGTAACAACACAATTGTAATTTGACCATCGGGTGCGGAAGGGTTGCCATCTGTCTCGGTTTGTCCCAATTTATCTTTTAATAACCTGTCCCGGGAAATGTATCCACTCTCCCGAAAGGCTACGTGAATGTATGTTCAAACCATGTAGCGTGCGCACAGCAGAGAGGGAGAGCGCGAGACCTTGCGTGTGTGTGCCTCAAGAAGCGCATGGAACTTGCATGTGCATGTAATGTATGTATGTAAATGTATGTAAGAAAGAATGTTTAATTCGCACTCGCGTCTCGCCTCCCTCTGCCAGTGTATGCTACCGGCTACAGCAACAAAACGCATGCGCGATAAATGACGTCAGAAAAGCGTCAGTACATTATAACCGGTTATGGTCTATTACTGAACCGATACCGAATCGTCCTCGTCTGCATCGCGGTGCATCGTAGAAACGATTAATTTCGACACCCCTAATAAAAATAACTAGCTTCTGGCCAAACGAACATACGGATTCCACTGAAGTCTAAGCGCAACTTATGCGAGTAAGGCGACGCACTGCTGATATTTACACTACGCCATGATGCACTAAAGCTACTTCTGACGTCACAAGCTGCGCTTTAGGCGTAAGTAGACTTCGCGTTTGGCCGGAAGCTAGAATTTTACTTTGTAACATAATATATAGTGTGACCAAATGTCCTCTTTTGCGCAGACATGTCCACTTTTTACGTACTGTCATGGGCGTCCAGGGAGGTTTTATAATTCATGAAAATGTCCGGTTTTCACTGTTTTTCATGGGACCATTCAGCGTGTACTTTAAATTGACTGGCGCTTGCCTTTTGCACACAATACGGTACTTTGTTGCGTGACGTTATTCACGAGAGGCTTCGCTTCAAAAGGCCTTTATTAACCCCCCAGAGCCGTGTGGAGCACCTTTATCATGAATAGATGCACTTTTATGATGGACAGATGCACTTTTATGGACTTCAAAACAGAAACAACCATTTACTGCCATTATAAAGCTTGGAAGAGGACATTTTTTTTAATATAACTCAGATTGTGAAAAGAAGAATGTCATATACACCTAGGATGACTTGAGGCTGAGTAAATCATGGGCTAATTTTCATTCTTGGGTGGACTATCCCTTTAAAGGGACGTATTAACAGCACAGAATTGGTTGTAAGTAAGTGTGTGTGTGTGTGGCAGGATAATTTCCTGCGTGGAGATGGCAACAGACGCAGTCTGCAGCAACAGCGGCGTCCACGTAAGAAGACCAAACCACCTGCACTGACTAAGAAACACAAGAAGAAGAGACGACGAGGTCCACGCAGACCGCAGAAGCCCATTCCCCCAGCTGTGCCACAGGGCAACTTACTAATGCCCTCCCTCTCGCTGCCTGCCCACCACGCCCATGTCAGGTGCCCAGCTTACTCTCGATCCAGCATCACAGTCTTGCTTTACAAATGTGGTGTTGTTGCAGTCCTAAATGTCATAACACATCACACATACCAGTGTTGTATTAAAGAATGGCTCATTCGAGTCCTGTGTAGGTGGAGTTCAAGTCAAGATCCAGACCAGAAGAGGGTCTGAACAGTTCAGACAATGTAAATATGTGTTCCACTGGGGCCAATGAAGCTTGGTATTGCATCAGTTTTGCACAAACTTCTACACAAGGTGTGTTTGATGTATGCCGTCGAAGTAGCGCAAGAGTGATTCAAGATCAGTTGGCTGAACTATGCTGAACTTTATTATTTTACATACATACATACATACATACATACAGCAGTACACAAATTATTGAAAGAAAAGTTTGTGTTGGTACATAATAGTGTCCTGATACTGGAGTTTCTATCTTTGATACGATACCTTGAAAAATATCGATTTTCGATACAACATTTGCCATATATACTACCGTACAGATATTTTTATTATTACCTCGTAACTTTTTTGATAAGTTGGTCTTTTTTTAATGCCGTGGGAGCATTAAAAATTCTTAAGTCTGAAATTAGGATCTCTTGATTTTAAGGCTATTAAAAATTTAAAAAATATTTTTTTTAATTTAAATTTTAATAAGAGGTACTCTGCCACTTCCAGGTCCCAGTTCAACAAACAAGTCTGAGCTAAGCGATAAAAGTAGATTATTTTTATTTTAGTTGACATAAATGAACTTATGATCTTAAGTGGGGATAACATAAAGCTTCGTTATTTGGGACAAGGCCAAAATAACAAACAAAAGATCAATCTTCCTAGAAGGGGGTTAGAAATAACTTGCCTAGAAAAGATAAGAAAAACTAAATTAAATACAATATACTTGACTTACTCTCCTACTGTCCAATAAACTGGGTATAATCATCTGGTATGTATCAGTATTGTCGCAAGGATACTATAACAACCAATAGACTAGGACCACTAGTGTCATGAAAGAGCAGCAGTTTAAATTCTGTCACTACTTTAATTGCTAGCTACCCGAATAATAACTCCTCTGGTTTAAGGACAAAGAGAAGAGAACTTTTATGAACCCCTTGAGAACTGAAGTTTATTACCGACATCGGCAACAACACAAGAGGATCTGTGCTTGTGATGTGTTGGCCAACCGTTCATATTCATGTATTTCATAGAGTATGTTTCAGACTTGATTCAACTAAATCAAGGGTTTGTACAAGGTGCTTAAAGTACTTGAATTTGACTTTTAGAAATTTAAGTCCTGGAAAACCTTTGAAAACAGACATTTTTTTGAAGAAGTACTTGGAAAGATCTTGAATTATTGAAAGACAAAATTTATTTTAAATTTTATTAATAAAACTATCTTTTCATACAAAATTAAAGCTGCAGTCCGTCTGATATAGATAAAGAGTCATTTTGCACGGCTGTGAGCGTAATATTGATGCAAGTATATGATACAACTTTTATTCTTCAAGTCAATCAAATATTCATGAAAAAAAAAAGGAAAGCGATATCTTTGTCATAGTATCCTTTCAATGGTTAAAGTTACCACAGGCATTACATGTGCTGCACTTTATTTGTACTGTTTTTTTTTATTTATCTATTTAACTTTTTTAGAATTTAAAAGATAATAAAGAAAGATATTGTTTGATAAATGAGGTCTCTGATTGTAGTCCTTGAAAAAAAACAAAAAAAAAGTAGTGCTTAAAGTCCTTGAAAGTCCTGGAATTTGATTTTACAGTATCTGTACGAACCCTGTAAAATTTGACTAACTTTCTTTTCCGCTTGCGTTCCCTCTTGCAGGAGTTCGTCGACCCCCGATCTCAGTGCAGATGAGCTTCCTGATGACATCACAAACGAAATGCCTGACATTCCCAATGACCTTGAGCTGAATCAGGAAGATTTCTCTGACGTGCTGCCCAGACTACCTGATGATCTTCAGGATTTCGACCTTTTTGAGGGTACGGTCACATGTGATTATATGACAACAGAATATCGTAGAGACCTGAGGGTGGGCTTTTCTGACCCGGGGCCAGCAATCCCTCACACAGACTACCCTAGCATTGTGGCAGTTTGTGCACCAGTTTGACAATCACCACATGTTTTTTTTTCCCAAAAAATGTAAAAATGTTAGTTGTTAGTTGGCATGTTTGCACTTTGTCTGAGTTGTCTTTGTGGATCCAGGTAAGAATGGAGAATTGTTGCCCACCACAGAGGAGGCAGAGGAGCTAGTCCGAGCCCTGCAGGCGATGGGCTCGTATCCCGACTCCCTGGTGTGTTTGTCCTCAATGGGTGAACTGACCCCAGCGGACGGGGTGGACCACCGCACCATGGCTGTGTTCTCCGGATCAGGAGTCACGACGACTGGCATTGGAGATCTTCTAAACAGCCGAATCACTTCAGAGACCTTTCATAATCTAGAACTGGAGGGGAACCTCCTCCATGCCCCAACAGACCATCATTTCCCAACATCCCCTTCTCCGCAGACAACCCAGAGCAGCACCGCAAGTTCAAATGGGGGATTAACACAACGAACGTTTTCCCGAGCGCCCAAACCGGATACCTCCCCACTAGGTACTCATTACAGCAGCGAGCCCTACAGGGATCACATCTCCCCCCGACACGGTGCCTCTTATCAAACTGACCCGCCTCTCTTATTGGAGGTGCCTTTGAGTGGAGCACCGGTTCCTCCGCGCACCTCCTGGAATAACCTCCCTCTCTCGCTCACCGACCCGGCACAGTTCGGGAACCTCCTCACTGCTGAAACTCACCTACTCTCCACCTCTCTGTCCACCCCTCCATCCACGTCCCACACCACAATCCTGCAACCCAGCGCTGCGCTCTCCGCTCTTCCCCAAACCGGCCTCACCTCACCTTCGTCCTCGCCCTCCTCACGCAACCTCCTCACACACACCCACACCCAACCTAAACTACAGCTCCCACAGTTCAGTGCAGCCTTCGGCCACCAACTGGCTTCCCACAGCGGGATCCCCAAAGACCTGCAGCCCAGCCATAGCTCGACAGCGCCACCTACAGGCTTCAGCATCACTAGTGCCACTGCTGCCACTCCCCGATTCCCTCAGAGCAACTGAGACCATCCCATCTCACATTTTAAAGAAATGGTCATTTACAAATGTCATCATTTACTCACCCTCATGACTTTTTCATTCATGTAACAAGAAAGAAATTTTGATCAATGTTCACTCTGCTCTTTTCCATAAAACGAAAATTGAATACTGACCAAGGTCTGTCAAGCTCCAAAAAAGCAATTTCTGCACATTCAAACTTGTGTATAACAACTAGTTATGATGTGACAACCGAGGGCGTTTTGGCAAACATGTTTTTACTCCCAACTCGTTACATATTGATACTCAGTATCACATTTTAATACACACGGTACCTTTTCAGCGCAATTTTACGACGAGCGGGTAATCTGATCAAGACGCATTTAATTTTTTGCGTTTGAAAAAAGTAGAATGGATTTTATCACCCCTACCCTAAACCTACTCACTTCTCAACAATATAAAACGCATAACAGGCAAATAACAGTAAATGATTCATTATATTACATTATATTATAAGGTATTTATTGCAAAAACTGACCGTATAAAAGTATTACTTACAACTCATGTTGTATTCCAAGTCTTCTGAAGCCATACGATATCTTTATATGAAGAACAGAGTGGAAAAGGTTTTAATCTCTGAAGATGATCCTGCTCTGTGAACGCACGCAGTCTTATCTCCTTCAAAAGATCTGTCACGAGACACACAAGAGCCAATGCCATTTCAGGATCTGATCTTGATGGTGAATGGCGACGGTGATCGCTTTTGTGTCTGTTCTCCACACAAATCAATCGTTTGGCCTCTGAACACTTGGAATATACAGATACAGGTAGGTTTAGGGGTTGGTCTAGGGTTACATGGTCAAACATGACTAAATAGTGTGAATAAATAAGTAAATAAAATTATGCTGGCTGCCTGATTAAATTGAAAACGACATTCCAACATATGTCTCAATAGAAAAATGATACCCCGATATATAATTTCATCATGATTAAATCCACATGCTCATTGCGTCTGTCTATTGATGCCAAAGGTTTCTCATTGAAAGCAATGGATTACCCTGCTCGTTGAAAAATTACACTGAAGGGTTACCTTGTGTGTTAAAAAGTGGTACCAAGTTGGGGAGTGAGAATGTGTTGGTTTGGCATCATTGATGTCAAATCTAGTGTGACATGTCTTCACATGCCATATTATTATATACATATTTGCACACAACTTTTGATTGCTGCAAGATTTTGAGTTAAGGCCTGTTAACACCACCAAGACAAGTTTTCAGTGCGATAAACTTTTAATTAACGTATCTGAACAGCTATTAATGCGACTGTTTAGACGGACACAAACATTTGTACGCTGTCATTTTGTACTGCAAAGAAAACGGGCTGACCAATAAGTCTCTTGCTATTGAAGACTTGGAACATAGTGTGCCAAGTCATATGGATCAGTTTTATGGTGCTTTTTTTTGCCTTTTTTGGAGCTTGAATGGCTCAGCTTCAATTTACTTTAAATGCATGGAGAAGAGTAGCATGAACATGCTTGAAAATATCTTTTGTGTTCTGCAAAAGAAAGTCAGTCATGGGTTTAGGGGTTTTCTCTTTTGGGTGAACTAACTCTTATGCCCTGACTAACACCATAGACCAGCAGCAGATTTGATTTTTTCTGGACACTTATCGCTGCTTGGTCCGTCAACAGTGTCCACCCCATGCTTATTGTTCTACTGAACCAATAATTGTGTTCTGCCCTCACATATACCCCTTTTTCACCAAATGGTGCTAGTGCTGGAGCCTGTGCTCAGTGCCGCTTCAGACCCGACCCAGATTTCTACTGACTTAAGAGCAAAATGATGATAACTGACTACATTACTACATTACCTGCTCATGTGCATTGCAATCTTAGTTTACTCCTGGTTTTGAAAATTTATTTTCACATTCAGAGTAATTATCGTCAGAAAAAAACTACATCGAAATGTCAACTGAAGTAATATTTTTACATTTTCCCCGGGAGTCTTTTGCCATCCAGTGGTACTCCACAGGCTCTAAATGTCACTATTTCTCCGATTGAGACCAACGGGTTAAGGAGCTAAGGATCAAAACCACCTTTTTTCAGTGAAAACGTGCAAAATGGTGCCGTGCACCAGCACTGTGTCAGTGGAAAAGGGGTGATGGTCTGCTGTACTAACGCTAGGGAATCGTATCCTATCATATTACTGATTCCATTAGTTATTTCTCAAATGAAATGATATTAGTAGGTGTGCTGTTGAGTCCTTGTGTTAAGGCCCAGGTATACGTCATTATCCGTGTTCTGCTCAAGAGCACAAGCCTTTCAAAGTATACAGGTCCTTCTAAAAAAATTAGCATATTGTGATAAAGTTAATTATTTTCCATAATGTAATGATAAAAATTAAACTTTCATATATTTTAGATTCATTGCACACCAACTGAAATATTTCAGGTCTTTTATTGTTTTAATACTGATGATTTTGGCATACAGCTCATGAAAACCCAAAATTCCTATCTCAAAAAATTAGCATATTTCATCCGACCAATAAAAGAAGTGTTTTTAATACAAAAAAAGTAAACCTTCAAATAATTATGTTCAGTTATGCACTCAATACTTGGTCGGGAATCCTTTTGCAGAAATGACTGCTTCAATGCGGCGTGGCATGGAGGCAATCAGCCTGTGGCACTGCTGAGGTGTTATGGAGGCCCAGGATGCTTCGATAGCGGCCTTAAGCTCATCCAGAGTGTTGGGTCTTGCGTCTCTCAACTTTCTCTTCACAATATCCCACAGATTCTCTATGGGGTTCAGGTCAGGATAGTTGGCAGGCCAATTGAGCACAGTAATACCATGGTCAGTAAACCGTTTACCAGTGGTTTTGGCACTGTGAGCAAGTGCCAGGTCGTGCTGAAAAATGAAATCATCTCCATAAAGCTTTTCAGCAGATGGAAGCATGAAGTGCTCCAAAATCTCCTGATAGCTAGCTGCATTGACCCTGCCCTTGATAAAACACAGTGGACCAACACCAGCAGCTGACATGGCACCCCAGACCATCACTGACTGTGGGTACTTGACACTGGACTTCAGGAATTTTGGCATTTCCTTCTCCCCAGTCTTCCTCCAGACTCCGGCACCTTGATTTCCGAATGACATGCAAAATTTGCTTTAATCCGAAAAAAGTACTTTGGACCACTGAGCAACAGTCCAGTGCTGCTTCTCTGTAGCCCAGGTCAGGTGCTTCTGCCGCTGTTTCTGGTTCAAAAGTGGCTTGACCTGGGGAATGCGGCCCCTGTAGCCAATTTCCTGCACACGCCTGTGCACGGTGGCTCTGGATGTTTCTACTCCAGACTCAGTCCACTGCTTCCGCAGGTCCCCCAACGTCTGGAATCGGTCCTTCTCCACAATCTTCCTCAGGGTCCGGTCACCTCTTCTCGTTGTGCAGCGTTTTTTGCCACACTTTTTCCTTCCCACAGACTTCCCACTGAGGTGCCTTGATACAGCACTCTGGGAACAGCCTATTTGTTCAGAAATTTCTTTCTGTGTCTTACCCTCTTGCTTGAGGGTGTCAATGATGGCCTTCTGGACAGCAGTCAGGTCGGCAGTCTTACCCATGATTGCGGTTTTGAGTAATGAAACAGGCTGGGAGTTTTTAAAAGCCTCAGGAATCTTTTGCAGGTGTTTAGAGTTAATTAGTTGATTCAGATGATTAGGTTAATAGCTCGTTTAGAGAACCTTTTCATGATATGCTAATTTTTTGATATAGGAATTTTGGGTTTTCATGAGCTGTATGCCAAAATCATCAGTATTAAAACAATAAAAGACCTGAAATATTTCAGTTGGTGTGCAATGAATCTAAAATATATGAAAGTTAAATTTTTATCATTACATTATGGAAAATAATGAACTTTATCACAATATGCAAATTTTTTTAGAAGGACCTGTACTCCTTTAGCCGTGCGCACTATCTAGTGGGCTTTGTTATCAAGTCACATGTGCGCTGTTGCCACAAAAATGAGGCTGCATGAACGCGGTGGACGAAGTATACTTTGAGCTTTAGGAAGGTGCTTGTGTGTGTGTGTGTGTGTGTGTGTGTGTGTGTGTGTGTGTTGGCTGGAGAAAAATAAGGGCAAGACTCAATTTATACTTGGTATTAACATCTTTCTCAGGTGATCTGATCACAAATGTTTAGCTAAGAAATTCTCCTTTACACCAGGTGTTAGCATGCATCTCCTGTGACTTAATGAAGGTTTTTTTCGAGGGTAGGGTAGTGATTTCATGACTATATTGTGCGTTCACATTAGCAGCGACGCAATACCAATCATTTCAGTGGACAGCTGGAGATTTCCAGTGACTGTTGGGGAAAGGATTTAGACAAAGTAGAGATGTTTAACTTTATGCAAATCAAGAGCAACTTTCGGGAGCGACAACTAATAGGAGAGAAGTGAGTGGAGCAAGCTGACATTCAGTACAATCTATATCTTTTATTTAGAATACATACAAATGTCATTTACGTCTTTTAGTTTATCGAGAGATTTAAAGCCCAGTTTTTGAAGTGTGCATGTTCGAACGTGCTCTAGTACGCAAGAACGAGCCTATGATTGAATCTGGAAATAAAGCAAAATAACAGAACAATGAGAATTAGTTGTCAGATGCCATGTCCTTAATTTATAGCAAAACATCTAGATTCTCAAAACATTCGATCTCAAAGAGTTTTATTAAAAGTAGTTATTACTCCACCGCCTGCATGACATCATTAACCAACGTGGTTGAACGACCAATTTGTGACAATACGGTTTCGGGAAACTGGTTGATTTCTTCAACGATGCGTCGTACTCCAGTAGTGAATCCGCGAGTTACGTGAGCCCGGATAGACCGGCATTTGCCCTGTTGCTGCAGATAAATAGCAGCGATGCCAAAGTCAATTGATGTTTCTCGTTCATCTTAAATTTTAGCCATTTTATGTACTGATCCCATTTATATTTAGACTTTTCTGAATGATGAATGTCATTCACAAACGTTACTAAGAATCTCTTCTCTGATTATGTGTGCAATGGTGAAATGGAGGAACAATCATTTTCTCTAGCAATCTGTCACTCGCGTAAGATCGCAGCAATTAGCAGACGACAACAATCAATTCCCGACGGACAAAATCAAGTCCTGCCCTTCATTTTTTTTTTTTTTTTTGTAGTTCAAGAAGCCGTTTCTCTCTGATATACATTGCAATACAGAAGACAAATTTGGTCACAATTTCGGTTAATGCCACTTTTATAGTTGTAACTTGCTTGCAAAATGTTGTCCCAGAGATTAAGCATTGCATGAGAAGGTGGTCCTTCTCTGTTGTCCAGGATGGATGTGTAATGTTGCATCTTTGAAAGTGTGTTTGGGTCACCCAAGATGAATACCAGGTATAAAGAAACCCAAGCTTGTACAACTTTCAGCCTGTAGCCCAGGATGAACAGCCAACAAACCTCCTGTCTCTCAGATATCAGGGCTGGTCTAAGCTTGATGTGGTCTCAAGAGAATCTACCATACGACTTGTAATCAGGACACAAATCTGTATGATTCGTTGATGGGTTTCTGCACACGCTCAGTGGACCAGGCCTGGACTGCTCACATCACACGGTTAATTAAAGCAATAATCTCGTCAGCAGAGCCAGTCTTCATTCCAAGCAGCCTCGGCCCGCAGTGACCAACAGCTGGACCTCATTCTCCTTCAACAGCAGAGATCTCAACCTAGAGCTGGCTAATCGTGGAAAAACACTGACGTGGAACTCGTTCAGCGAAGAGTAAGCCGAATAATGACACTTTGAGGTAATTTTTTTTTGCCAAATATATGGGTTAAAACGTTAGTTTTTCTTCATGGTGCTTAATCAGTTTAGAGCCTCGTTTGGTCTTTCTAATTCAAGAGCTGTTGGTGACAAGGTTTCAGAGTACAGTAGAGGTGGCGGGCGGGCGGGTGGATGTCAACTCCAATGACCCTGTCTTTGCTGTGCAGACATTTGGTGCAATTTCTTTGGAGAATGGTTTGTGCAACCTGATGGTTCTTCTCCAGACTTCCACTGAAGTGTCAGGTTCAACATTTTTAGCCACCGAATGTCAGCCTTGGAACCAACGTTCCCTGCAGATTTCGTTTTCCATTTCGGAGTTATGACCGTAAAACCAAGGTTTCGGGTAAATTTTAGACACTGAACGATGATCATGTATTGTTAAGTATTTAAATATATTTATCAAATAGAAACCTAGAAATTGGGTTTTATTGGTTGAATTGAGTGGCGAAAGATAAACATGAGATTTAAAAAAAGAAAACTAGGCATTTGCAAAATACTTGGTGGAACTGAAGCATTTAATGGGATAATGTTTGGTAGTTTTAATGGCTATCAAAACTCATGTGCAACAGTATTTTTGATAGCTATTAAAAAGTCAGTGGTCTCTAAAAAAACATAAAACCACAACCATGGCCCTTATTCACACTTACTTTCATCCACTGTCACTAGTCCAAAAGATAATGGGTCTCATTCATGAAAAACCATCAGAATGAAATTGTGCAAATCGCCATAAATTATCACACTGAATAAAACCAATGTGACTGTTTACATAAGAATGGCTTCTAGAAACGATTCAGTTCATTCTCACGTCAACAGTCTCACTGAACAGAACGGTTCCTAAAACTGCTGTTACGTACATCAAATTCATTTGTAAAACCAGTATAATATAAACTTGCATTGAATCAGTTTAAACCCACTCAGATTCAGTTGAATCATTCTTATTTAAGTGATGATATTGTATTGAATGCAAGAGTTTATGTAAGAATGGTTTTATGAAGATGTGGCGTTTCATGAATGCGATCTGTTGAGTGCCAGAATGATCACAGGCCATTACTGAGTTTTGAGGGATCCTTGAGTAAGTGAATCTCATGTGTTCAGATGCACTTTCACCTGCACTATGTCCCACGGTTACTTGTGAACGAGTCGACTTTGGTTATTCCCCCACCTCTCCGTTTCTCTGAGGAGCTGAGATGTTGTGCAGTCCACGCTTCCCCTGTGTTACTACTGTGTGTGTGTGTGTGTGTGTGTGTGCGGGTCCGCTGCACAGAAACCGCTTGCACTGCGTTAGGATGGCTGACTGATTCCTGTACTCACTGAATGTACTGTAGAACCGTTTTGAAAAACTCATAGGATAGTCTAGTCACCTTTTGTTATTGGTCTTTAATTTGTCTAAGGTATTTTTTTGTATACAAAAGTTTACATTTTTATGTATATTTTTCTTGTGTAAAAAAATGATGTAATAAGTGTATAAACATTGTATGTAATATCTGTATATAGAGTGACAAATTTTGATGTAAGAATTAAAATTGTGTGAATTTGCTCAGTGTTCACTGCGGTTTGGATTGGTTCTGCGGTTCTCTACACACTCGTCTACAATAGACCGGTTTGGAGACACAGGTGCTTCCTCAAATGATGCCAATATGGGTCATTATAGCAGCGACTGCTCGGAAATGTGTTAGCCTGATTTGAACTTTAGCACAGATTTATAGTCCTATAATCCCACAGGAATTTCTGTTACATAACAGCGTTAAAAGCGGTTATCATTCAGGGACAACACAAATGGTTTACTTCTAAATGAAGCATCCAATGGGTTTCCTTTTAAAATACTTAAACATTTATTTTTTGCGATTCTGGTTGCTTGTGGCTTAGACATACACACTTTAGCTTTAAAGCACCATTTGTTTGCTGTACAATAATTAACTATTACAAAACCCTTAAACTGACTTGAAGATTATGGTTTCTAACCTTAACGCTCCATCTACAGTCCTACACATGCATGCTATTGATACAATAATAAGCAAGATCTTTTGGGATATTTAAAAAAACAAATTAAGTCAAGAACAGCCACAACATAGAAATCAGTTTAGTACAGGCACTTGTGATAACAAAGGAAATTACAATGTAAAGGAAAACCAATCTGTTAATGTTATTTTTAATATTTATAATATGTAGAGCAATGCTAGCAAAAGGACAATCAACAGTTATTTAATCATTGCACCATTACAGCTCTGTAAAAAACAGCAGATATACACACACAATCCTTGTTAGTTCATGTCTCTGAGCTTTGAACCGTCAGTAGGCTAAGCTGACTATTTTATTTTTAACAGATAAAAAGATATATATTTACACTTACAGGAAATATTGAGAGATGTTCATTTTGCAGCTTTGATGTAAGAGGCCACTGGTTTTTTAAATAAAAAAAAGGACAATTTTACATATCCCGACATGGAGCAACATCCTGTTTCAGTAGAGAACTGGTGAGAATGACGTATTTGTGTAGGCCAATACCTGCTATCGAGTTTAGCCCAATATCTGCAATCGAGTTTAGCCCAATACCTGCAATCGAGTTTAGCCCAATATCTGCAATCGAGTTTAGCCCAATACCTGCAATCGAGTTTAGCCCAATACCTGCAATCGAGTTTAGCCCAATATCTGCAATCGAGTTTAGCCCAATATCTGCAATCGAGTTTAGCCCAATATCTGCAATTGAGTTTAGCCCAATACCTGCAATCGAGTTTAGCCCTTCTGTTTCAATCGTTCTGAAGTCTTTGTTTTTTGTTTTTTATGAGTTTTGCCCTAAAGGTCTGTGGATAACTAAATATATGTTCATGTTTTATTCTAAAACATAAACGCATAAGTAAACCTCCCTTGTGAGTTTTTAAAAAAGCTTTTACTTGTCTGGAATAAGGGATTTGCTAACGTGTCTAAATGGGTCTACAGAGTGTCTAAATGGGACTACAGAGGTTGTCGGGGACCAGAGCCGGACAGTAACGGAGTACATTTACTTGAGTACAATTTTGAGGGATCTGTACTTTACTCGAGTATCATTTTTGGGGATTACTCATGACTTTACTCAAGTACATTTGAGAGGCAAATATTGTACTCTTTACTCCACTACATTTCTATCCATAACCGTGAGTACCCGTTACTTCTAAAAAAAAAAAAAATCTCGGAAACCCTCAATTTGTTGTTTCCCCCTCAAACGTGATTGGATTGTGCAGGCGCCACTGATTGGGACAGCCTATCAGCAAATCACCTTCACCTTCAGCTCTGAACTGACGCCAAAGTAACCTCCATGGTCAGATTTATGTGGGTGCAAAAAATCCATTAAAACTCTAGCAGAGGTTTGTCAGAGCGTTGCCATTGTGCATTGCCTTGTGGGCAAGTGAGAAATGTTAAATAAAGCAACATGGTAAAAAGATGAAAATGACTTGAATTAACTTTCAATTCCTTTTAGATTATCAAAGGTATTAACATTAACATTTTTCATAACTCCATGTAGGACGTTTCTGTACATAAATGTAAGCACGGTTCGCGTACCTACCCCGAAGTGATAAAATAAAATTCTGTATCAAATTTATAGGCAAAGACAAGTAGTTTGTTTAGGCATGGTTTGTAGGGAATTACAAACCTGCACACATATATTCGAACACACATAACTATAGAATCAATTCTTAATGCGCATGTGAACGCCATCAGCGTTTATCACAGGTTCAGTTTAAAGTCTGTTCAGAGAGAACGGTGTCATCTTAGCGGCCCCTAATTTAATAACAAATTATCATTTCGACGGAAGTGAATCAATCAAAACTAACTTTAGCTGGAAAATAACATTATTCAAGAACCGCTATAAAACCAAACCAATCTCTGTTACCTTAAATTATATGTTTATCTCTGAAAAGACGCTTTGAAACAATCTACATTGTTAAAAGCGCTATATAAATGAAGATGACTTGACTTGACACTGTGGCAGTAGTAATGCAATATTTAGAAAATTTGCTCTTGTACTCTTGATACTCAAGTACTTTTAAAAACAAGTACTTTTACTTGTACTTGAGTAAAATTTAGCAAGGGGTATCTGTACTTTTACTCAAGTAACGAAGCTGTGTACTCTGTCCGCCTCTGTCGGGGACATTAAACATCATCAGCCGAACAGGTAAACTCATCTACTTTTTCACAGCATCATTGTGTACTGTGTATTTGTTTTTAAGCAAAGACTCAAAGAGTTGTGGAACACTTATTGAAATCATGTGACCACGGTGTAGTTTGTTTATAGCCTACATTTAGCTTTCTACTTCTGGCGATTGTATTAAGACTTCAAAATTCATAATAGTTGTTCATTTGTTAAGATTATCACAAAATGTGTAAGATAATCTTTTTTTGGTCACAGAGCTTATTTTCTTTAATAATCTAACAGCCAATGGAAAAATCCTATTGTGTTTGTGTCAAGGGAACCAGAGAGATGATAATTTACAGGTTGACCAACAAAAATATGTCATCTCTGCAGCCCTCTATAGGAAATATCAGCACAGAAAGGAAAACTGTTATTAAATGATTCTGTAGAGTTGTTAAACATATCCAGTCCACATTCTTAACTTACATGAGTACACACAAGTACCTGATTTTGTAAATGGCTTAATCAGAATCCCACCATAATAACAAGGCATAAAACACGTCATACACACACTATGCTACAACATCATCCTAAAGAAACCCACAACACTCAGTGTGTGTGTGTTGAAGTGCACCGTGAGTCAAACGTCACACTCACAGAGAAAGTCTTCATGCGGTGTCAGTGATGAGCGGAAAACCTGTCCGGCAAAAAAACACACATCAGAATTACAACTCATCCCCAAGCCACACGTGTGATGGTCAGGGTGCTGTGAATACCTCTTTAACCTCTGAACCACCCCTGTCACCATCGAGTCCGTGATCCCGGGACACGTCTCCTCCGCCAGGAGCATGGCCTGCTTCAGCTCATCTAACACCGCCGGCTTACACACACCTCGCTTCTGCTTCAGCTGGCAGAACAACACACACACTCATCCTCTGACTGATACGCTGAACTGATACAGCAATGTTAGTTCAGTATGCACTGATTTCCATTTGTCTGATCATTTGAATCTAACCCTAACCCCCACAAAACTACGTTTTCTACATATTAGCCAGCCAATGAAGAAAACAAAATCAAATTCTTACCTCTGCAAACAATGGGGACATAATAGAGGACATACACTGGGACGGGGACCTTTTTGGACTGTCTGGAATCTAAACAATGAGAGAGAGACACAGATGTGTGTGTACTTTGGCTGCAAGAGCTTTTCTTTTCACTTCACTTATGTTCATCATTTTTGCTCAATGTGTTTAAGTCTGCAGGTTTTTTTTGTGATTTTTAGTGCATGTATTCACACTTGTAGTTCGATTGGCTTGGTTCGTTTGGTCCGGTCCCAACAAAAAGTTTTTAGTCCTGGTTCACTAGCATTCAGATTGGCATTTTTATCACCGAACCTAAAGGCATAGGGATATGTTCACAACCTGATTCATTGGCTTTTGTGACGTATTGCCTATTTTGAGACAGAACAAGCTTACCGAACATCCAAAGCAATGCTAAGTGCTGAGATAAATGCACTAGTTGTATGTGCGTAGCAACATATCATGGTATTTTGACCAGCTGCGAACTCGTGAAGAGCTTTCCCAGACAGCAACATAGTGTCGGCCCGGATCCGGGCCACATCTGGTACACGTGGATTCAACACGTAGCGTTCACACTTATTCAAATGAACCGCACTAACAGAGCAAACGCACCACAGTTCGTTTTAATGCATCCAAACATGTGTGTCCAAACACACCCTATGAAGCATTTCAAATTTCAAGTTGCATTTCAAAATGCAACAAACTTATTTTGCTTGATAAGTGTACCTAATGTTGTCTTTAAAATAAACAACTCCTGATTTGATATTTTGCATCTAATGCAAAGACACTGGCCCATCTGATTCCTCACCTCTTTCTGAATGATCTCTTCATTCTTTTTGACTCCATTCTGTTTCTGTTTGGGCTCTTTGTCTTTGATAGTGTTGAAGATCCAGTCATCATTCACAGACTCTCCAGATGCTTCACCATCATCTCTGAGAACATGTACACACATTATTTCAATATTTTCTCAGTGAATAAATAATTATAAAATTTATATAACTAAATGTGCCAATGTTTGTTTGGTGCTTACGAGTCTGAATCTGAGCTGGACTCATCGAGGGCCTGTTTTACTTTCCATCTCTTGTACTTGTCTATGAGATCTGTCAGGTATGATGGCTTCTTGGAGTATCGAAGGATAAATTTGTGTTTCAAAAGCTCTTTAGCTGTTGGCCTCTGGCAGAGACAACACGAACATTGTCTTTTGGTTATTCATGACTATACATTAGGGGTGGGCTGCTCTGGCCCTCAAGGGTTACAGTCCTGCGGAGTTTAGCTCCAATCCTAATCAAACACACCTATACAAATCTGACCAAGATTTTCTTCAGGATTACTTGAAAATTATAGGCAAGTGTGTTTGATTAGTGTTGAAGCATAAATCTGCAGGACAGTGGCCCTTGAGGGACACAGTTGCCAACCCCTGCTATAGATGCAGAAATCTAAAGACTATATAGAGGGTATGCGCTTGACGTCACCGTCAGCCGGAGTGACTGCGGTTACGCCCACTGAGTGGCACAAAGACATTTGTTTTCAGCCTGTATGCCGCGAAAAACACGTATAAAACTGGAAAGAGCTTTACAATTGACTGTACAACTAGGTTTGACAAGAAATCTGAGGTACATTTTTAAGAGGTAAGGTAAGTTGTAAGGAAAACCTTTAGTTTAAACTTATAATTGTTTGTTTTACTCGCGTTTTCGCAGTTTCCCCTATTAAATCCAGTCACACAGCAGCTCTTTTGCCACGCAGTCAGGCTGAAGGAGGTGTGTTCTGGTTGGAAAGTGACGTCAATGCATTCCCTCTATAGCAGGGTTACTCAAATCCAGCCCTATTGGGCCACTGCTCTACAGAGTTTAGGTGTGTTGGACATCGGCTCCGGCTGGATGTAATCGATCGGCGAGAGTTGCCGCATGCAGGTGGGGAGGAGCTGCAAACAGAGACGTGAAGCCGGACACTTTCTGGTTCCCGTAGTGACTGCTCACATGGTGTTTGCATACTTTACCACAGCTGAAGTAGCCTGGTTTCCCCATGCTGCCTTGCGCGCAGCACAATTTTATTCTCGCTGCTAGGCAGTCTGGATTCCATGGAATAGATTTTCGCCTCAGCGAGGGGACCAATCACAGAACAGGGAAGGGAACAGCAAGACGATGACGACATCTATGCGACACACCGAAGCAGTTTGTTTATACCTATGGATCCAACATGGCAGCAGACGCGAAGTTACCTTTCGATGCAGCCTATAGTCAATAGTTGCTGAATGCCATCGTGTACACATGTGGTTCCCAGACCCACGTCTCAATGAGACGAGGTCTGACGTTAGCCAGGCTACAGCTGAAGTGAAATAAATGCAATATTTGTCAAATACACACGTTTCAGATACGTTTCCATTTAATACTTTATCCTTAATACAGCATATGTTTGTACAATAATAAGTTCAACATAAGCCTATACTATTTAAATAATGTAGTGGGGTCTATGTTTTTTAATCAGTTTTATTTTGATAAACATGACACAATATAACATTGCGACTACATGAAAAGAGATTTTACTTTATAAAAAACAGATTTGTGAACATTAGTGGAATTGAAGGTGTTCAAATAAACACACGAAACACACGTGATCAAACGACACGTCATGCGGTGAATCCTGCCAAACGTGGAATAGTTGTGTCGTCATCTGAGCTCATGCAGCTGCTCTTGAGAAGCTGCTCTGGCTGAGTCCTGCGGCTGCTCTTGAATCGCTCTCGCGCTACTTTAATGGCATACGTCACAGTCATGTGGCGTCGGCACTGTATCAAATCGGACAAAATTTCTAACCGGCATACACTGCTTCAAGTCAGCCACCGATCGGTCTGCACAGAGCTGCATGAAGTCGAACACACCTTTTAGCTCTAACCCTAATCAAAGACACCTGAGCATGCTAATCAAGGTCTTCAGAGTTACTAGAGCATTACAGGTAGGTGAGATTGATCATGGTTTGAGCTAAACTCTGCAGAGCAGTGTAGCCCTCTAGAGCAGTGGTTCGCAAACCTGTCCTAGGGACCCCTCACAACTGCACATTTTGTATGTCTCCCTCATAAGTCACACCTAATTCAAGTCTTGCAGTCTGTACTAATGAGCTGATTAGTTGAATCAGGTGTGTTAGGTGAGGGAGACATGCAAAATGTGCAGTGGCGAGGGGTCCCTAGGACAGGTTTGAGAACCACTGCTCTAGAGCTTGATTTGAAGAAACCTGCTAAATCAGAGGTGTCCAATCTTGCTCATGGAGGGCCTCCTTCCAGCAGAGTTTAGCTCCAACCCTAATTAAATACACCTGAATCAGCTAAAGGCAGGTCTGTTGAAGCAGGTCAGAGCTAAACTCTGCAGAGAAGATCAACCCCAGAAACAAGATTGGATACCCATGTGATAAATAGTTTGGCAACACTTACAAAGTTGGGGTCTTTATTGAGACAGACATCTACAAACTCTTTGAGAGCTTTATTGTAGTTTCCTTCCAGTGTGGGTGAATTTTCCTTCGGGATGAGAAATAACACTTTCATGGGGTGAAGATCAGAGTGGGGTGGCTCTCCTTTTGCCAGCTCAATTGCAGTTATTCCCAATGACCAGATATCTGCCTGCAAAACACACACACCTGAATGACCGACACATTACATGTGGCTGACATGTCATTCTCTTTTGATCTAATACCGGCTACAGAATGTCCAATCCTATAAGATCATTACAAATCACACTGTACGACATGGATCTAATAAACTTGGGTACGACATGTATGTAAGACTATATGATGATAACACTTACTGAATCATAGGCTATGACGCAAGTTAGTTTAGAAGAATAAAACATCATCAGCATGCGCTAGTGGTAAACAAACAGAGCAAGGTGAATCGCACTTTTGTGGATTTTATGTGCGTTAAAAAAGAGGAGTAAGCGAAAGAGGAGACTATGGACGCAGTCATGGCTAGGGAAAAGGGGCCAACTTGGCATACCAATTTTGCAAATGGAGCTTGAGGTAAGTGGTTTTAAGTTTTAGTGCAATGTCACGTTGATCAATACACCATTTTATATTGCATTTTTATTAGCTAGTCAGTAGACATAGGTCGTAGTAAACTATCGCAGGCCATCTTTGGTTTAAACCTCTCTCACTGTAAGACGTAGGAGCCACGACCACAGAAATCGCCTCAGTTGGTCATCTTTCGCCTCGGACAGTCCAAAATCGTAAAATGTGTTCCAGGCATTAGGGGGCGATTCTTGGAAAATCATCATCAAACTCTTAATATCATTAACTATAATAGACATACAGCTGTAAACACCCTAAAGATGCTCACTAGACCAGCATTTCTGGGCCGTTAGGTTTAGGGTTAGGGACCTCTGATGGTACACAAATTGTGAGCACAAATGTCAATTGCTCTTGCTGAGAACTAATGATCCACAAACAGGCAGAGTTTAGCTTCAACCCCAATCAAACACACCTGAACAAATTAATCAAGGTGTTCAGGATTGGAGCAGGGTTAAACTGAAGTCTGCAGGAAGGTAGTGCCTCCATTACCAGGGTTGGCTACCCCTGGTCTAAATGCCAACCCAAGCCTGGCAAGGACTAAGACTTTGGGACATGCATTACATGGTGAGTGGATCTGACCTTTGAGTCGTACTCTGACTGTTTAATGACCTCTGGTGCCATCCAGAAGGGAGTGCCCACAAACGTGTTCCTCTTCATCTGTGTGTCTGTGATCTGCCCAGCCACACCAAAGTCAGCTAGCTTCACATCACCCTGCTCGGACAACAGGACGTTGGCAGCTAGAGAAAAACACACAAACACACATCAGCCATCTTGATTTGAGCTTTCAGAACAGAAGTTCATCTTGAAATGCTGGAGATCATTTATTATTGACTTCAATAGTAGAAAAATGTGCAGGTACCACGTCATCATTCACAGGTACCTTTAATATCTCTGTGAATTTTCTTCTCTGAATGTAGGTAATCCAGACCCTTAAGGATCTCTCGGAGGATGGTGGAAATATGAGACTCATCAAGAGCTCCTGGTCCCAGCTGTAGATCAAAGAACCTGTTAAGGTGATGATACATGAGGGAACTTTTTGAGCAATATGGCTGGGCAACCAAGTGAGACCAACCAATCTAAAGTATCCAGATAGAAATGTGTTGCCCATTCTCAATGGAAAGTGTCTTGCAGAGTTTAGTTCCAACTTGAGGGGTTGTCTCATCTAAAAATGTAAACTTTTTATGTTTTGGCAATTTGTTTACACAGCAACAGCGTTTTGGGTGCCTGAAAACGCAAAGTTTTGAAAATGGGTTTCAAAGTGTGCTTCTGTGTTGTACGTCACACGTAGGCTCACTATTGGCTGACGCTGGTCATGTGTGTGATGCGTGTGACGTACAACACAGAAGCACTACGCTATTTCACTAGTGAACTGACTTGAGGCCCACAGAGAAGGAAATTAATAGTTGAAATAAAGTTGTTGTTTTTTGCGCACAAAAAGTATTCTCGTCGTTTGATAAACTTAAGATTGAGCCACTGTAGTCACTTGGACTATTTTAACGATGTCTTTAATAACTTTTCGGGGCTGGCAAGTTTCAATCCCTTAGAAGCCTATGGAGGAGTGATCCAGCTCTCAGATTTCATCAAAAATATCTTAATTCATGTCCCGAAGATGAACGAAGGTCTTACAGGGTTGAACAACATAAGGGAGAGTAATTACTGACAGAATTTTCATTTTTGGGTGAACTATCCCTTTAAAGCATATCGTTGTCGTGTAAATGTACCCTAAATCAAAACACCTCAAGCAGCTAATTAAGATGCTCAGGATTAATAATTAATAACAGGCAGGTGTGTTGGAGCAGGGTTGAACTGAAGTCTGCAGGTAGGTAGTCCTCCAGGACTAGGGTTGGCTACACCAGTCCTGGTGATTTTTTATTATTATAACAAAGTCACAACACCAACTTGTCATCTGTACTAGATGGATTGTAGAATTGTCTAAAATGAAAACCCATGTCCTAAAACTCAAAATATGTTCTTTAGACCAGTGCTTTCAAACCTTTGCTGGAGAGCCCTCAAAACTACACATGTTGGACACAACCACTTCGGGTCTTGCAGTCTCTATAATGAGCTGATGAGCTGAATCAGGTATGTTAGATGAGTGAGACATCCAAAATGTGCAGTGGTGGAGGGTTTATGGGACAGGTTTAAAAAAGCAATCATTCAGACCAGGGGTCTTTGTCAGTTTAACCTGACAAGCTTAACCAGCCGTTCATTTACACGACAACAGTGTTTTGGGGCCTGAACAAACTTTTGAAAACAGGTTTTAAAGTGCACATTTTTGAAAACAATACCATTATCGTCTCCATGCAAACAACAAGGCAAATTTGCTAACAAGGTAACGTCATGCGCATGCGTATTACATGTTCAGTCAATTGGCGAGTAGTGTTTCTTTGGAAAAGGAAAAACCTTTTCATTTTTAGTACATCATTGTCTTGACATGTTCCTGGATCAGCATATTTTGTTGATCCTGGAACAACATTCTTGTCCCAAAAAAATCCCAACCCTATCCCTACCCCTAAACCTAACCCTACCTATAACTCATAATGATAGGTGAATAACACTGATGTAAAAGCACCTAATCCTGGTTGTGAACCTAAACTTGACATAAACTCTAAACTTTGTCCCTCAAATCTGATTGATAAATTGGAGTGTTGTTCCAGGATCAACAAAGATTTTTATGTTGTACTTGCTGAAATCATGTTCACCTTTACCAAACTTGTCCTGGTCTTGGTTTGGGAATCATTACACATTTTGCACGTCTGCCTGTTCCCTGTTTCAACTCATCAGCTCATTAGTAGAGTCTGCAAGACCTGAATTAGGTGTGTCCGATAGGTGTGTTAACAGCAGAAAAATATACACTTTTTTATATTTATTGTTTTAAATGTTTGTAAATACGAAGGTGACTATATGAACAATTATTAGTAAAGTTAAGGGAATTAAAATTCTTACCAAATCCAGAGCTGAGCCCCCTCCTAAATATTCCATGATGATCCATAGTTTTGTGTCCTGGAAGAGACATCATATATTTCCAATTTGAACTGACTTGTTACGGGCAAGTCTTGTCTTTTTGTCTGATGAGCTGCATTGATTTTTAAAACCTCTAAAACTGTACCAAACCTGTAATTTTAAATTTTATGAAATGCCACTCATCCGTCCAGATGTTCCCATTAGCTGTAAAGGGTATCAGACCACAAAAAGTGATTCAGGAACAATGGGATCCCTGGCATATGGAAGAGCCTCAAGAATGCCAGCCAACCCTGTGTGGGGGTTCTTGCACTCTGTTATGAGCCATTTATTTTATGGTGAAACTTTCATGTTTATAGCCATTCTAATCCACATTAGGCCTATTTACATTGACTGATTGAATAGTGATCTGATCACGAAAAGACAAGTGCAAAAGTCCTACAAAACGCTCTCGAGAAAGAAAACACCTCTTGAGTGAATCAACCAAGGTGTAAGTTATCCTGGTGTTCAAGCCACAAAATTAAACTTTCTCAGAAACAACATCAGCATACAATAGTTTTAAACAATTAAATGCAAACACTAACTGACATATGGGGTGTTAACAGTGTTAACATGAAAATATCATTGCCCAAAGTTAAAATCACTGCTTATCCTTTCTGCAAAGACACAATTATGTTGGAGAGCAGTTCAAATCACCAACGTGCATGAAGCGATCATCTGCTTGGTCACATAACAACATTACATAATACAGCTTGTCACCACGAGCTGCCTGACACACATTAAACTGCTCCACATGGGACTCACCTTCAGATAAGAGCCATAGTATTTAGTGATGAAGGGGCTGTCACACTGGCTGAGAACTGTAATCTCCTGTTGGATGTCCTCCACATCATCTTCAGCCTCCTCCAGGTCGATGATCTTGATAGCAACTACCTGTTGCGTGCGATTGTCAATGCCTTTGAAGACTTCTCCAAAGGACCCCTTCCCGATACGCTCAAGCTTGGCGAGCAGCTTCTCCGGGTCAACGTTAAAATTCTACAAAAGAAAGGAAAACAAGTGAGTAGTTTTGTAGTTTAAAACTATTTATGAAATCAGAAATGCTGCACTTTTCCACGAGCTAGAAAATAGTAAATCCCAAATTGTGTAATATGCTTCGTATTTTTACAATAGAGAAAGTCCAACATGCAAAAAGCTAAAACTCAAGTAGTGTAAAACAAAAACAAGTGTCTACACATATCCATACAATATATCTGTGAACATACAGTTGGCATAGATATGGAAACAGCAATGCTAGTCAACTCAACCTGCTTGACTTAAACACAAGTTCTCATCTTCATCACACCCTCACACACTTCTCATCTTCATCACACAGTTCTCATCTTCATCACACCCTCACACACTTCTCATCTTCATCACACAGTTCTCGTCTTCATCACACCCTCACACACTTCTCATCTTAATCACACCCTCACACACTTCTCATCTTCATCACACCCTCACACAGTTCTCATCTTCATCACACACTTCTCATCTTCATCACACCCTCACACACTTCTCATCTTCATCACACAGTTCTCATCTTCATCACACCCTCACACACTTCTCATCTTAATCACACCCTCACACACTTCTCATCTTAATCACACCCTCACACACTTCTCATCTTCATCACACCCTCACACAGTTCTCATCTTCATCACACACTTCTCATCTTCATCACACCCTCACACACTTCTCATCTTCATCACACAGTTCTCATCTTCATCACACCCTCACACACTTCTCATCTTAATCACACCCTCACACACTTCTCATCTTCATCACACCCTCACACAGTTCTCATCTTCATCACACACTTCTCATCTTCATCACACCCTCACACACTTCTCATCTTCATCACACCCTCACACACTTCTCATCTTAATCACACCCTCACACACTTCTCATCTTCATCACACCCTCTCACAGTTCTCATCTTCATCACACACTTCTCATCTTCATCACACCCTCACACACTTCTCATCTTCATCACACCCTCACACAGTTCTCATCTTCATCACACCCTCACACACTTCTCATCTTCATCACACCCTCACACAGTTCTCATCTTCATCACACACTTCTCATCTTAATCACACCCTCACACACTTCTCATCTTCATCACACCCTCACACAGTTCTCATCTTCATCACACACTTCTCATCTTAATCACACCCTCACACACTTCTCATCTTCATCACACCCTCACACAGTTCTCATCTTCATCACACAGTTCTCATCTTCATCACACCCTCACACACTTCTCATCTTAATCACACCCTCACACACTTCTCATCTTCATCACACCCTCACACAGTTCTCATCTTCATCACACACTTCTCATCTTCATCACACCCTCACACACTTCTCATCTTCATCACACCCTCACACACTTCTCATCTTAATCACACCCTCACACACTTCTCATCTTCATCACACCCTCACACAGTTCTCATCTTCATCACACACTTCTCATCTTCATCACACCCTCACACACTTCTCATCTTCGTCACAGCCTCACACAGTTCTCATCTTCATCCCACACTCACACACTTCTCATCTTCATCACACCCTCACACACTTCTCATCTTCATCACACACTTCTCATCTTCATCACACCCTCACACACTTCTCATCTTCATAACACCCTCACACACTTCTCATCTTCATAACACCCTCACACACTTCTCATCTTCATCACAGTTCTCATCTTCATCACACCCTCACACACTTCTCATCTTTATCACACAGTTCTCATCTTCATCACACCCTCACACACTTCTCATCTTCATCACACACTTCTCATCTTCATCACACCCTCACACACTTCTCATCTTCATCACACAGTTCTCATCTTCATCACACCCTCACACACTTCTCATCTTCATCACACCCTCACACACTTCTCATCTTCATCACACACTTCTCATCTTCATCACACCCTCACACACTTCTCATCTTCATCACACAGTTCTCATCTTCATCACACCCTCACACACTTCTCATCTTAATCACACCCTCACACACTTCTCATCTTCATCACACCCTCACACAGTTCTCATCTTCATCACACACTCACACAGTTCTCATCTTCATCAACACTTGTCATCTTCATCACACCCTCACACACTTCTCATCTTCATCACACCCTCACACAGTTCTCATCTTCATCACACACTTGTCATCTTCATCACACCCTCACACACTTCTCATGTTCATCACACCCTCACACAGTTCTCATCTTCATCACACACTTGTTATCTTCATCACACCCTCACACACTTCTCATGTTCATCACACCCTCACACAGTTCTCATCTTCATCACACCCTCACACAGTTCTCATCTTCATCACACACTTCTCATCTTCATCACACCCTCACACACTTCTCATCTTCATCACACAGTTCTCATCTTCATCACACCCTCACACACTTCTCATCTTAATCACACCCTCACACACTTCTCATCTTCATCACACCCTCACACAGTTCTCATCTTCATCACACACTTCTCATCTTCATCACACCCTCACACACTTCTCATCTTCATCACACCCTCACACACTTCTCATCTTAATCACACCCTCACACACTTCTCATCTTCATCACACCCTCACACAGTTCTCATCTTCATCACACACTTCTCATCTTCATCACACCCTCACACACTTCTCATCTTCATCACACAGTTCTCATCTTCATCACACCCTCACACACTTCTCATCTTAATCACACCCTCACACACTTCTCATCTTCATCACACCCTCACACAGTTATCATCTTCATCACACCCTCACACACTTCTCATCTTCATCACACCCTCACACAGTTCTCATCTTCATCACACCCTCACACACTTCTCATCTTCATCACACCCTCACGCAGTTCTCATCTTCATCACACACTTCTCATCTTAATCACACCCTCACACACTTCTCATCTTCATCACACCCTCACACACTTCTCATCTTAATCACACCCTCACACACTTCTCATCTTCATCACACCCTCACACAGTTCTCATCTTCATCACACCCTCACACACTTCTCATCTTCATCACACCCTCACACAGTTCTCATCTTCATCACACACTTCTCATCTTAATCACACCCTCACACACTTCTCATCTTCATCACACCCTCACACAGTTCTCATCTTCATCACACACTTCTCATCTTAATCACACCCTCACACACTTCTCATCTTCATCACACCCTCACACAGTTCTCATCTTCATCACACACTTCTCATCTTCATCACACCCTCACACACTTCTCATCTTCATCACACCCTCACACACTTCTCATCTTAATCACACCCTCACACACTTCTCATCTTTATCACACAGTTCTCTTCATCACACCCTCACACACTTCTCATCTTCATCACACAGTTCTCATCTTCATCACACCCTCACACACTTCTCATCTTCATCACACAGTTCTCATCTTCATCACACCCTCACACACTTCTCATCTTCATCACACCCTCACACACTTCTCATCTTCATCACACACTTCTCATCTTCATCACACCCTCACACACTTCTCATCTTCATCACACAGTTCTCATCTTCATCACACCCTCACACACTTCTCATCTTAATCACACCCTCACACACTTCTCATCTTCATCACACCCTCACACAGTTCTCATCTTCATCACACACTTCTCATCTTCATCACACCCTCACACACTTCTCATCTTCATCACACCCTCACACAGTTCTCATCTTCATCACACACTCACACAGTTCTCATCTTCATCAACACTTGTCATCTTCATCACACCCTCACACACTTCTCATCTTCATCACACCCTCACACAGTTCTCATCTTCATCACACACTTGTCATCTTCATCACACCCTCACACACTTCTCATGTTCATCACACCCTCACACAGTTCTCATCTTCATCACACACTTGTTATCTTCATCACACCCTCACACACTTCTCATGTTCATCACACCCTCACACAGTTCTCATGTCCATCTCTGGCAATAAAACTGAAGAACAATCTCTTGGTTTGCCTGATTTTTGCCCTGGTTTTACTGACCGTAAACTGAAAGCATCTATGCACACGGCCAATGAAACAAAGGTTCAGCATGAGAGAGGCATTCAAACACTGATACGGTAACCAGATGTTCATTTTAACAGTCAGAATTAATCATAATGTCATCCAGGTAAGCCTTGTGATTCACATGAAGTGCTGGAACATGGCAGATGCATTCTGCACTCCCAAAGGCATTACTGCATATTGGAAAAAAAGTTAAATGGCGCTTCAAACACAAACATTTTTGTGGCTCAAGTGGTCAAACTCTTCACCAGTTTGGCAGCATCTAGCCTGATATAGTTTTCCATAACAGGCAATGGGATCCCTCTCTAATGTAGGCAGTAGTCGCTAAATTAATGTTTTGACAGTAAGGAACTCTTTGCACAGGCCAATGACAAACACATTATGACTCTATAAATGTTAATGTAGCTTGTGCTGAATCAGGACATGCACACAACTAATCTAATCTCACACACGTCATTTACAATAACCACAGTCACGGCCTTTCTGCTAACAGTGGCACTTTGACCTTCAGATATTATGTGACTCTGGGAAGAAAACAGCACACATTTGGGTGAGACTGAATTATAGATGAACAAACCCTTACAGTGGTAAAACTCAATTAATTAATTTACTTATAGAACATTTATGCTGGTAAAACAATGCTCTCTCTCTCTCTCTCTCTATCTATATATATATATATATATATATATATATATAAAGCCAACTTTCACAGATATTAACCTCACACACTTCAAGAGTCTTCCTACAACTGCTTTTTTAAAATTCCCCATTCGTCTGACATCAGGAACATGCTGTCAACAAATAACAACAACCAGAAAAGTCTCTTTTACACACAAACACACAGTACCTTTAGTCCGTTAGCTTCCATGACTTGCTGCTGCTTCCTGGATATGCAGTTCACACTCATGTGTTAGTCAGTCCATCAGGACTCTTTATCATATGGGTGTATCGGGGCGGTAACACAGCCGCCCTCTGCTGCCGTAACGGGATCAAAGAGCAGGTTGCCTCTTATAATGTTTATGAATACAGTCTATATACAATTAGTTACACAAAACTTAACAATAAATGTAAGCTATAAACCTGATTTAAAACCAATGGGAAAGTTGTGTCTGATGCAACAAGTGATTTCTGTCACAAGTATCTCTGTAATCACATTTATTAAAGGGATTTACCCAAAAGTGAAAATTCTGTCATCATTTACCCTCGTGGTGTTCAAAACCTGTATTAATATCTATCTTCAGCTTCAAGCTCTAAATAGGACAAAACAATACGTCATAAATTTGTTATTTACTGACAATCGTTTGTCCTTTGTGAAGCTTGGTGGGGGATACTGTATATTGTGGGGTATGTTGGTTACATTGTTATTAGAAGGACATCATTGATTAAAATCAATGGGGAAACTTGGGCCGCCATGCCAAGGTTACATTACATTCCCACTCTTTAGGGCTTTTCACACTTGAAATTGAAACTGGGTCATTGTAAACTTAGGCTTCACAGAATCCTGGGTTATCTCGTTTCACGTTTCACAATGCTACTACTTTACCCTGGATTTACAATTAATCCTGGGCATTCATAAACTGATGCTTCACACAAGGGCTTTTCACTGTGTTATCGTCTTTCTAAACGCTGCTTTTAACCCCAGGTAAAGGAATGCTTCACACTTATAATTTATAAGGTTATGAAACCTTGCTGTATTAACTGTTAACCTCGAGTAAATTATGAACAATGTGTAATGTGAAGCAAGATAACACGCGATTCCATTTACCCGGGGAGTACAATAACCCAGGGTTAACTACTTCAAGTGTGAAACGCCCTACTGTATGTTCCTACAGCCTGGGTTAATGCTCTTTTTTGCCTTGTCACTTTTTCCAAAAGCTGTGTTTTCAGAATTTTTTTTCCCCATTTGTTTTCTCCTTAGGGCTTTCAATAAATTGCTCAATAAAGGTTTTACGCCATGAACCAAACCAACCAGTTCTAAGATGAATCACAAACTCAATTACACCTTTAAAACATTTAATAAATATTACAAACTTGTAAAGGTTTGAATCAATGATATATATAAGGTAAAAAAAATAATAATTAAAAAATTGATTTGTGATTGTCATTGATTATGAGTATAAACAATTTATCACAAAGTATTTATATATATATATATATATATATATATATATATATATATATATATATATATATATATATATATAAAATATAAAAAGTGAAAAGCTGCCGAACTGTTTCACCACAACATTAATTTCCATTTGCAGAATCCAAGCAACTCAGCAGAATTACATGTGGATTTCTCTTCAGAATTATGGGTGTTGTAGTTGTATATTGGGAATTTGGCCCCAAGTTGAAATCACAATCACTTACAAGTAAGAAAGAAAGAAAAGCTTTATTTACATAGCATCTTTTAAAAAACGGTTTACAAAGTGCTTTACAGAAGAGAAATCCATGTGTGCATTCATAGAAATGAAAAAAAATAAAAATAAAAACATGTACACATCGTAGAAAGATCGTAAAATAATCAAATGAAATACAACTAAATAACTAAATAAAAAATAACAATAAAATAAAATCAAGGAAAAGCATTCAGTAGGGCAACAAATTGTGCCTTCTGCAGAAGCATAGCACATATAATCACTTAACAATCTCTGATCTCATTGTTAGGTCTGTATTAAAATGTCTTCAAAAAAATGTAAAATCAATTTATTTATTCTATGGAGGAAAAGGGATTTTACTTTCAGATCCTACTGTTATGCTTTGATCAATTTCTCAAGTCAAGTCACCTTTATTTACATAGCACTTTATGCAATAGAGATGGTTTCAAAGCAGCTTTACAGAGATAACAGGAAAATAATGATTCAATGATGCAAACAGAGCTCAATTCTGTTGTACAGTCATTATTCAGTTGAAATCAGTTCAGTGTTGATTCAGTTCAGTTCAATGACTGTGTAAAGTTTCTCAAATATGAAATGAGTTTAATCCAGCTATAAAGCAGCTCAGTAGAATACAGTAATGTTATCATTCAGCTCAGTAAGTGTCAATGCAGTCAGAAGCAATAATATTGCTGAAGAATGGACACTAAATCGCTAATTGGGATGCTAATAACCCTTGCACTGCCCTTTATTAAAATGTGTATATCGTTATTTATGTATATTGTTAATTGTGCATATATTGTGTTGTTATACTGCCATGTAAAAGAGACTTGCACCTATGAACTTCACCGTTGGTACACTCAGGGCTCTCAAGTCTCGAGACACACGCATATCAACCCGTTCACACGCTCACACGCCACACCTTGTATTTCTCACGCTGAGGAGTAAGGGAACTTGTCCCTCTATACAATTAATGGACGGGGCGCAGGCAAACGGAGGGAAGTTCTCTGCCGAGTTCATAGCATCTGTCTCGAGTTATACAGAGTTAAATGCTAGCTACCAGCCAATCAGATATTAGAATTAGTTGTTTCCGGGTAAATTATGTGTTCCCGCTGCAAGCACGTCGTTCGTTACTAGACAACACGCGCACACACGGAGTGGAAGTTGAAAGAGCACGATCTGATGAATGCGGTTTGCGGACATCTTCCTTTTTTTTTTTTTTTTTTTTAGCATTTTGATTTTACGATTCCTGGACGATATCTCTTGCCTGTGATCAAAGACAGTGAGAGCTGATGTTGAGGAGTATAGCCAAATTCGTGCTAAATTATTTTTGATGCATTCAAAAACTCTCCAACTGCTTTTAAAGGGGTCATCGGATGCAAAATACACTTTTATATGGTATTTGCAAATAAATGTGTCTTTGCAGTGTGTGGACACAATCACCATGCAATGAAAAAAATCCATTCACTTTTTTTTAATCCTCAAAAAGCCAAAAAGTTGTTGCTCATTATCATTTAAAGAGACATGCACCGAAACGGGTCACTGTGAACAGAGCTGTTTTTGAAGAGGTAAAAAGGGTGTTGTTTTACACAACCATTGAGAAATTTTAACCAAAGTATGTTACAAACTTTACATGAAGACCCAAAAGAATCATACCAACTTGTGGAAAATGGGCATCCGATGACCCCTGTAAAGGTGACCGGTTTGGGTCTTGACATGCATGCTCAGGGCAAGTTGTTATGACACAATGTTATGTACATTGAGCACTGATGTTCAGTTGGCTTGTTTGGGGTAAAATTTATTTTTATTTTTCAATAAATTTGTATTTTTTAAATATAACTATTTATTTTATTTGGATGAATTTGTCTTTTTATCAGATTTAACAAGTGCTATAATTTCCATTTGTGCTGGTCAATTATGAACAATAGGCAAAATTGAACTGCTAGCAAAAATTGAAGCGAATTTGGTTGGGTCGAGGGACCGCTGCTGCAAATATTTGGGTGGCTCCTCCCCTAAATCTCACTCTAAACTTTTGATAAAACTTGAGAGCCCTGTACACTTGTGTATGCGATGTGTGACAAAAAAGAGAATAAGAAATAGTAAAAGGATCTACCACCCGCAGTCGATTTTGATATTCTAGGTATAATCAACTGGCCAGAATTTTGAGATCGCAATAAACGTGAAGAACTATAATGCGTTAAGAGCTCGCTACACTGAGGAGCTAAACAATTTAGTGCTTTGCAAGTAATCAGCAGGATTTTAAAATGTATACGATGTTTAAAGGTATTGTGGGTAGAAATCCCCAAAAATACTTTTTTCCATTTTTTTTCAAACTGTCTTTATATATCAATGCATAATTAAAATGTAAGTACTCTGGAAAAGAAATTATAAAAATCGAGTGTCTGTAGTTCTCTCAGGACTGTAATAAACACAGCTCATTATTCCATTCGGGACGAAAGAAATGATTGGCTGGGGCGACTGTCACTCTCCCTCGCTACCATGGATACCACCTCTGCTGATACAGGAGCAGCCCAAATGCGCGCACCGGTTTGAAGAGGCACGGAAGCTAGTAATAACAATTATGGCAGAGAAAGAACAGTCAAAATTCTCAGTAACGTTACCTGCATATAGAGGCAGCGAAGTCAAACAAGTAAAAAAAGGAAGACAGTATTTGAAAAGGCTATGAACAAAAAGTCTTTGGATAAATAAAGAAATCATACGAGACTCAATATCGGCGTGGCTTTCCAGCGGTGGCGACAACTGAGGGATCTGAAGGGGCTGAAAAGTGACTCCATGATGGCTTTATTTCTGCTGGACAGGTAATCTTGCTGTTTTCATTTTGATGGCATTTATTTTTTCATGAAGCATGTATCACTAGCACACGTAGCTACCTAATATAGCTACCTAACGTTACGTAGCATAACTAACGGTACTGGCTTAGCTATGACAGTGTAACTTTGGTGTCGACTGGTATAACGTTACTGTTAGTGAGCCAGGGTTGAGACGATAAATAATCAATAGGCCAATCTGCAGTTGAAAGCTGTTTTGTTTAATTTCGCCAAATCTAACTTTAGGTTAAAAAGTTTAGGGGATCTATTTTTATACCTAGCTTTACCCTCTGCCTAAACTTTGTTCCTATTTTCACCGTGAACTCTTCCTGCTCCGTTTTTTCACGTTTGGTTTGTTGTTATATGCTCTACATATGTTTACCTATGTCTTTATGTTGTATCTGTTTGTGCTATACAATATATGTTGTGTGTGTGTGTTATATTATCTTGTGTCTGCAATGCAGTTTTGAGAAGGTGTTTGAGTGTATGTTACTCATTTTATCTGTAAACAATCTTATGTTATGAATCTTACAAATTCACCTTCATCACAGTGTAACTGATAGTAACGGCAAACGTGTATCAATGAAGCTATTTATAGCTTTGCCTTATATTGAGTTTGATTCCATTACGAGCTAGTAAAATATTTTAAACTTTACCAGTATCGATATGCGAGCTTGATAGTGAGTACTAACAGCCATGTTAATTGTTCATATTCATACTGATAAAGTTAGTTATTTTATTACTTGTGATTCTGACATGACGTCACTACATGCGCTAAGCGAACGGCCGGGATCGCGCGTTCATGTGTTTTGGGGGCGTGGCTTTGGAAGGAGCCGAGAAGGGAGGGGGTGGGAGTTAATGGGATAATGAGCTGTGTTTATTGCAGTCCTGAGAGGACTACAGACACTCGATTTTTATAATTTCTTTTCCAGAGTACTTACATTTTAATTATGCATTGATATATAAAGAAAGTTTAAACAAATTTGGACAAAAGGTATTTTTGTGGATTTCTACCTACAATACCTTAAATAGGGAGCCAATGCAGTGTTGACAGAACCGGGCTAATTTGGTGAGTATGGGGTAGAACGTTTTGACGGGCAAGATCAGCATCAGCCCCGGGGCCAAATGGAGTCCCGTACAAGGTGTATAAGAACGCACCAGACGTCCTGAGGTTCCTCTGGAGGCTTATGAGAACGGCTTGGCAAAAGAAGAAAATACCCAAAGTGTGGCGTAGGGCAGGCGGGGTCCTGATCCCTAAGGAGAAGAATGCAGTGAACATCAGCCAGTTCCGCCCAATTTCCTTACTGAATGCCGAGGGTAAAATCTTCTTTAGGGTCATTGCCCAGAGGATGGCCGTGTTCCTGCAAAGGAATGCGTATGTCGATACTTCTGTACAGAAGGCAGGAATATCTGGGTTCTCTGGCTGCTTGGAACATTCCAGCATGATCTGGCACCAGATCCAAATGGCCAAAGTGGAGAAAAGGGACCTCCATGTAGTTTTCCTCGACCTCGCCAATGCATTTGGTTCTGTGCCCCATGAACTCCTGTGGTCTGCCTTTAGATTTTTCCACATACCAGACACCATCAAAACCCTGGTGAAGGCGTACTTCCAGGATCTGCAGTTCTGTTTCACCACCTCAGAGTTTACCACCTCATGGCAATGCCTGAATCTAGGTATAATGGCGGGATGTACAATTTCTCCGTTAGCATTTATAATGGCAATGGAGGTTATCATCAGATCCTCGAAATGGGTTGCTGGTGGACAGCGAGTCGACTCCGGCTTCCGTCTCCCTCCACTTAGAGCCTACATGGATGACATTACAACATTGACCACCACTGTTCCATGCACCAGGAGACTGCTCAGAAAACTCGAGGAGAACATCAGCTGGGCCCGTATGAAGATTAAACCATCTGCAGCATCTCGATTGTGAAGGGAGTACTGTCTGACCTGAAATTCTTCATCGGAGATGACCAAATCCCAACAGTGTCTGAGCAGCCAGTAAAAAGCCTTGGAAGGTGGTATGATGCAAACCTGAAGGACAAAGACCAGGTGCAACAGCTGCGCAAAGACATCAGTAGTAGCCTACAGTCCATCGATAACACCCAGCTACCTGGAAAGTTAAAGGCCTGGTGTCTGCAGTTTGGTCTCCTACCCCGGGTGTTGTGGCCCCTAGTAGTGTATGAGGTCCCAATCTCAATAGTTGAAAAGATGGAAAGAGGAGTCACAGGCTACTTAAAGAAGTGGTTTGGAGTTCCACGATGCCTTACCTCCATAGGCCTCTATGGAGATGGTGTCCTCAAGCTGCCCCTCACCAGTCTAACAGAGGAATTCAAGTGTGCAAAAACCAGGCTACAGATGACACTGAATGAATCTCGAGACCCAGTGGTGAGTAACAACGCACCGACCTTGGCAACTGGGCGAAAATGGAGGCCAGGAAAAGCAGTCCAGGAGGCAACAGCAGCCCTCAGACATGCTGATATTGTGGGTCATGTTCAGCAAGGAAGAGGAGGCCTTGGGTTAACTAGCCGTGCTGTTTGGAGTAAGGCCACTGCAACAGAGCGGCGGCAGATGGTAGTGCAGGAGGTACGCCATCAGGAGGAGGCTGCAAGGTGGGCCAAGGCAGTCTCTCTTGCCAAACAGGGACAGTGGACTCGATGGGACAGTGTGGAGAAGAGGAAGATTAGCTGGAAGGATCTGTGGGCCATGAAAGCAAGGCGGTTGAGCTTTTCCATCAGAGCAACATATGACATCCTTCCAACACCAGTTAATCTTCACCAATGGTATGGTGAAGATCCGGACTGTGCCCTCTGTTCCATGCCAGCCAACCTCAGGCATATTCTCACAGGGTGTAAAACAAGCCTCACCCAAGGACGCTATACTTGGCGTCACAACCAAGTCCTAAAAAACCTTGCGTCCGCCCTGGAGGACAAGCGAGCTGCCACCAACTCCCTACCACCCCCAGCAGCATCAAACCCCTTACGGACGACTTTTGTCCGTGAAGGGGCAAAACCACCGAAGAGCAGCTCTACATCATCAGAGCGAGACCAGCTGCACTTGGCCCGCGACTGGAAAATGCTAGCTGACTTTGGTCGGCAACTTGTGTTTCCTCCCGAGATCGTAACCACCACCCTAAGACCTGACATGGTGCTCTGGTCCAGTTCACTCAAGAAGGTCTTCATTATTGAGCTCACAGTACCCTGGGAGGACTCAGTAGGTGAGGCTTATGAGCGAAAACATCTGCGCTATGGCGATCTAGCTACCAAAGCACGGCAGCATGGTTGGAACACAGAAGTCCGACCAGTGGAGGTAGGCTGCAGAGGTTTTGTGCCAACATCTACGACCAGACTGCTCAAAGACCTGGGAATTAAGGGCCAGAGCCAGCGTTCGGCAATCAGAGCTGTATCGGAGGCGGCAGAAGGTAGCAGTCAGTGGCTCTGGATGAAGAGGAAAGACCCCAGCTGGGCCCCGAAGTGAGAGGGCCAGGAGGTATGCGGTCAATAATGCTTGACTCAGGGAGGAGGACGCCCCTGCCATGCATAGTCCCATAGGATGTTGGCTATCAACAACAAGGCAACTCCTATGACTAATTGGGCATGGGACGCAAGCGTAGTATTGATCACCCTGTCGCTGGCCGCCTGTGGGGAGGGTGTATAGTGTGAAAGGCCGAAACACCCTAGGAACCAAAGGTACACTACTGACGATGCGCTCCCCAAATTTTTTATCAGGCTTACTGTTTCATGAACTCTTGGAAGTGCTTGCACAAAGGACTGTAACATCTCATCCTGTGTTCTTGGAATCTATCGTGTGTCTGTTAGATCACAACACTGGAGCACTATAATTGTTCTTCACGCGCACAGTAACTGAAATTTAAAACTGTTAAAAGAAAAGGCTCAATAAACTATTGCATAGATAGATACTGTATAATACACTACGCATCGATATGTCTTTCCTTTGTGCTTTGAACTTTTCAATGCGGACTCGACGCGCTGTGACTCTGTGTTGTTTCAAGCGCATCATTCTGCCCTCGGGATGCGCATAAGCGCTTTGTGCCGCACTGTGTTGGATCCTTTCATAATCATATAATACTTTTGCGCAATGAAAGATTCTTAATAGCCTTTTTTGTTCTGTCCTATCTATCATATGTTGCTGCCTCATTAAAAAGCTGTGATATACTTTTAAAAAATGTCTTAATTTTATAGTAGACTAGACTATATATAAAATAATTTATCTTTCTGATTTTTATCTTGTTTTTCATTCATGTATTTTACAACAATACAAAGAGCAATGTGTAACGTTTTACCAGATTTAGTGCTACACTTATTGTCTCTTATTTGTTCCCCAGTAAATAATGTTTTTTTTCACTAAATGTTCAGATTTGATACAATTATTGTACACTTGTGATTTTTCTTGACTAAATTTTACTGCTGAGTTATCCACCAATCTAGTTTATAATAGAATTTTTGTCATGATTGGTTATGATCATATTTTTTTTATTTGTTGTTTTTCTTTATAATGAAGTTGTCTGTATTAAGTAGATTGTGTTTAACACACAAAAGAGTGATTATCAGTTCAACACAGTTATAGAAATTCTATTTGATTTTTTTTTAACTGCGCTGGTATGCAAAAAAATGCATCTAAAAATGCGTCAGATTGATGCTTTAAAAAATGGAATATATAAAATTTGGGTCCGGCGTTCCGCAGGGCTCTATCCTTGGGCCAGAACTATTTAATCTGTATATGTTACCTCTGGGTTCTATTTTAACTAAACATGGGGTTTCTTTTCACCTGTATGCCGACGATACCCAAATTTACTTGCCCCTAAAACGTGATGACAAGTCTGCCTTAAAGCCACTACTGGACTGTATTGATGAACTAAAACTATGGCTTACTGATAACTTTTTGAGTCTGAACGAAAACAAGACGGAAATGATCCTGTTTGGCCCCAGTGATCGTAGTACACATGCTTGTGACCTTCAAACGTTGTCACCTTTCAGTACCACCTGTATTCGGAATCTGGGGGTCTGGATTGATAACAACATTAACCTTGAAAAGCAGATAAGTGCTGTGGTAAAATCCTGCTTCTTTCATCTTCGTCTCTTAGTTAAGGTTAAGCCATTTTTGTCTAGTAAACACTTTGAGATAGCTATGCATGCATTTGTAACATCCAGATTGGACTATTGTAATTCTTTATATATTGGAGTTCCTCAGAAACACATCAACCGTCTACAAATAGTCCAAAATGCAGCTGCACGCCTTCTCAAAGGAAAACGTAAATTTGAACATATTACTCCGGTTCTGATCTCGCTTCACTGGCTACCGATTAAATTTCGAATAGATTTTAAAGTTTTGCTTTTTGTTTTTAAATCTTTACAGAATTTAGCTCCCCAGTACCTATCTGAACTGCTTCACCCAGATCATAAGTCAAGATCACTTAGATCGGGGGATTTGCACTTACTTTCTGTCCCCAGGACAAGATTAAAAAATAGGGGTGACCGTGCTTTCGCAGCCTATGGACCCAAGCTATGGAATAGCCTACCTTTAAATATCAGATCTGCCCAAACTCTGACACTTTTTAAAACCTCTCTGAAAACGCACCTTTTTTCATTAGCTTTTAATGTACCTTGATGTGTCCGTCTTCTCTCTTTGACGTGTACTTGTTGGTTTTGTGCATGTATAGTCTATCTTTTTACTGCTTTGTTAAGCACTTTGGTCAACGTCAGTTGTTTTTAAATGTGCTATACAAATAAAATTGTATTGTATTGTATTGTATGTTCAGATAAGTATGATTTGAACCATGCCAATGCAATTACACTAATGCCAACATCATTTTCTTGGCTTTTCTAAAGGATGTTGTGGTCAATGGTATCAAATGCAGCACTAAGATCGAGTAGCACTAATAGAGAGATACAATCACGATCGGATGATAAGAGCAAATCATTTGTGACTCTAATGAGAGCTGTCTCAATACTATGATATGGTCTAAATCCTGACTGGAAATCGCAGATACCATTTATTTCCAAAAAGGAATATAGTTGTGAGGAGACTGCCTTTTCTAGTATCTTTGACAGGAAAGGGAGATTCAAGATCGATCTGTAGTCAACTAAGTCTCTAGGAGCAAGTTGTGGTATTTTAGTGATAAGCTAAATAACAGCCAGCTTGAACGTTTAGGACATAATGACAATGATGAATTAATAATATTAGGAAGAAGATCTATGGCTACTGGAAGCATCTCTTTCAGGAGCTTTGTTGGTATAGGGTCTAACAAACATGTTGTTGATTTTGATGATATAACAATTTTTGACAATTATTGCATGGTTATAATTTTCTCTCTGATAGTATTAATCTTGCAAGTAAAGCAATTCATAGTCATTGCTGCTGTGGTGTTGGGAAATTTCTAAAATTATTCAAGCTTTATGTGTTAATTATTAATTAATTATTAATAATTAATTAATAATTCGAATGTGTTTTGCAAAGACAAACTACATAAAAGACTAAAGATAGACAGAGCATTGTTTCATAGTTCCTTGTTTATTAGCTTAAAAAAATTCAGAAAAAGCAAATGATCACACACCCTAACCAGACCATTTGCATTTTAAACCATGTCTAAAAATATTATGGCAGGTTTTTACACAACATTTAAATGAAATTGTTCACGATACATCTGATAGTTCACTCAGTAGGGTCTTATCAATACAGCCAACGGTAACACTGAATCTGACAACAACGTCTGCTCACAGTCATTTTATTTACATAAATATGGAACTAAAGGGTTGATCTTAACATATAACAATCCAGCAGGCACGTGCAGGGGGGGGGGGGTGGGGGGGGCCTTTGGGTGCTCGAGCACCTCCCCTTTTGCCCCTTGGAGCCCAAAGTGCCCTTTTGTCAAGGCAAAATTTCCTCTCCTTTTTTTGTAATTAAAGGCCCTTTTGTGGATGCCTGCCCAATCTAACTATTAGTAAAATTAATGAATAATAATTTAGCCGTAAATAAAATGACCCACATGATGACCTTTCACCTGACGAACTCATCCGGGACGATTCCTCACGCTGCGCGCGCATTTTTTAATTTCCGCGCGGCTACGCGCACTACCAGAGGATATCTTCAACTCTGCGGCTGCTGGTAAGTGGTGTTTTATTCTCAGCGAAGTGATTTTGATGTTTGTTTACTTATTTTTATTATTTTACAAGAACGACGTGAAGAGCATGCTGAGATGTTGCTTATATTGCTGTGTGTAGGCTGTAGAAGTAACGTTAGCTTTCTGTTTGAGGGAGAAAAGTTTTACGGGCGTCGAGGGGTCTGGTCTTTTTATGTTATTTGACTAAAAACTATTATTTTTACTTTAAACTATTATTATTATTATTACAGTATTTATTTAAAAAACGTATAGTGCCATAAAAAATATTATCACAAATCTGGTAAGAGTATAGGCTTATTATCACATAGGCTTACCAATATCTTATGTTTTGTGTGCAGAAGCGTGAACATCTCCCCTAGTACTATTATATACTATTATTATATTATAGCAGCCTGGGCAGAATCTGCAGCTTTACAGCAGGTCAGTGAGCACAAACACTGTCAGCAATCTTTACATCTTGTCATGGTCACATGAACATGATTTAATCAGCTAATATATCTCTATATGTTTGTTTTAATGTCTACAGTCTCAGATCAGCTCCAGCAGTATCAGCAGCAGTAACAACAACAACAGCAAAGGCAGCAAACTCACTTAAGAACTTTAGTAAGAATGTACCAGAACAGGTATCACATTAATGTTAAAAATCTTGTAAAGTATTAATTGCTGTTTCTGTTTGCTTTGTTTTTATTTTCATTGTATAAATGTAACTCTTGTATTTTTGTAAATCAGTTTTTGCCATGAAAATAGCCATAGATGCTGATATGGCATTAAATAAAACTATACTGTACGAAACATGGGCCACATTGATTTTGTCCTACACAGTTTACTATAACAGATGTTCTTTATTATTCTGTATAACAGAGAAGAAAAAGCCATCAGGTTGGGACAACTTAAGATACTTCAGTTTCTAATCCCAGAGTTATTAATAGGTGCACACTGCACATTAATTATTTTTTTAACATTTAAACTTAAAATTTGTCTTTTCGGTTCTATTTCTTTTTCAAAACTGCATCAATGCATTTGCTACTGTATCGATACAGAATCATCCGTATTGATATATTACTGTATTGATATTTTGAGGACAGCCCTATTTAAAGCCTTGTTCCGCATGTGCTCCCTTTTATACTTTGAGCACCTGCCCCTCCAGAGGTCTCTGCACGGCCCTGCAATCCAGTCTTCATAAATGTATCATAGTATCTTACATCTTGGTTTGTTTGACCTCCTGCTCATTCTTCTGGTCTTTATCTTTGTCCTCCATTTCTAGTGTCTCTTTCTTCCTCTCCTCTGGCTCAAGCCCATGTTCCCTCCTGATCTGAGCCTCAATCTCAGCTGGGTCAATGTAGGTGTAGAAATAAGCCATGACGGAGAAGATGATGCTCACAGCCACCAGCAGTGACGCAAACAGCAAATACTCTGCCCACTGTGTGAGAAAACACAGACATTGAATAATTCAACAAAAAATGAAAATACTGTCATTATTTTTTTGTTGCTTGAAATCTGTACGCTGTTATTTTTGTCTGTATTATATATTACAATATTCCTAAAGCTTGGCTGAATGTGTGTATTAGGTCATGTGATCATGCATCACCTGTTTCGGAAGCTTTCCCAGCTCTGCCACAATCAGCACAATAATGTTTCCCACGGCATTAGTGCACAGCCAGCCGGCCTGCAACACGGACTTCATGTTCTTCGGAGCCTAAAGACACAGAAGCACAGCTGTTGAGAGGGAAGCGCTCACAGATACTGATTGGAGAATTATCTTGGATATCATATGCCATTGACATATACTGTATATTCCAGTTAAAAACACACTTTTAAAGGGTGTTTATAGCTCAATCAAAAATTAAAATCATGTCATCATTTACCTACTCGCACTTATATTGTTTCAAAACTGTATGACTTTCTTTCTTTGGCTGAACACGAAAGATATTTTGGAGGATGTTGATAACCAAACAGTTTTGGTTCCCATTGACTTCCATTGTATGTACAAAAACTGTTGAAACATTCTTCTAAATATCTTCTGTTTTGTGCTGAAGAAAGAAATGCATACAGGTTTGGAAAGACATGAGGGCGAGTAAATGATGATAGAATTTTTAGGTGGACTATCCCTATAATACCACATAATATTTGCTATTGAGACTAAGCTTTGTGATATTGTCAGTTGTCTAAACAAACATGATAAAATAAAAGCTAATTTCTTTATAAAACAGTTTTTTGAAAATAAATACAGATTTAAATGAAAGAAACTGTGTTGGATCTGTGATTTTGAAGAACCAGTTAAGCCTTTCCCCTTCGGCCCATCAGGATGTAATACGGCTTTAAAGGATTTTTTGTTGTTGTTGTAAATCTACTAATTAAGATTTTAAACAAATCAATTTTACTGATATTTATAAATTTCAAGTCGACATGAATGGAAAATTGAATATATATTTTCTAAATGCATGTTATTAATCTCATTGTGAACATTTCATCCATGTTTAATTTTTTTAAACTTCTCTCTGGTGATGTATGTTGGACTTCTCTAATCATTTAAACCAAGTCGTTTCCTTACTATCGACTGCAAATTTGCATTCAGATCTGCTTCCATATAAATGGAGTAGGCTACTTTCAATAAAAGGTCCAACATATTAGGAGTACTTTTACAATATCTACAATATCCTGTTTAGTCTTTGAGGGTCTAAATGCAGTGAATTTCCTGTAACTGAAGCTGAATGTCTTTTCCCGTGTAATGCATCAGCCATAGTCCCTACGAGGCTGAACACCCTCTGGCTCCGCCTGCTACAGTAGCCCCGCCCCCAAACCCTCACTATTGGCTGAGCTGGAAATAGACTGACATCTGAGCAGAAATGCTCTCAGTGTTTAGATGAGGCTCAATGTTTACACTGGTGGGGGAGATAAACCCATGAATGGCATACTAATTGTTCTCAATTAACAAAAAAAAAAAAATGGGTTAAGAGAATGTATTTTGCCATACAAATCTTACATACTGCACCTTTAAAGAACTAACAGAATATGTGACTCTGGACCAGAAAACCAGTCACATGGGTCAATTTTATGAAATTGAGATTTATACATCATATGAAAGCTGAATAAATAGCTTTCCATTGATGTATGGTTTGTAAGGATAGAACAATATTTGGCCGAGATACAATTGAAAATCTGGAATCGAAAGCAAAATATCGAAACATTGAGAAAATTATGAGAAAGTATGTTCGCGATTGTGCTGTATACTCTCACAAAAATAAATGTTTTATATATTTATGGTAGGAAATTTACTAAATATCTTCATGGAACATGATTTTTACTTAATATCCCAATGGTTTTTGGCATAAAAGAAAAAAAAGTTTTTTTGCCACAAATATACCCGTGCTACATGTGACTGGTTTTGTGATACAGGGTCATATATTTGATATCTTTCTACTGTCCATCTGGTAACAGCTGATACTGTATGGTTTTAGAATGAGTGATGACTGTTCAAACAGTGTAAAGGAAACATGTTGATTGTTTTCTTTGGAGAGCTTTGAGCCGGTGTCCTACCTGTGAGTATGAGAACTGCAGGCCGGTGACTGAGAACATGACCTCTCCTGTAGTAATGAGGAAGTACTGAGGAATCTGCAGAGCCATGTGGACCGAGTTGGGCTGAATGTCCTCAACTGCCTTTATAGACTCACACTGCACATATAAACAAAATATAGAGGCTTCTGCTAAATGACACAGATAGGTATACACCTATATATGATATACACATATGAGGCATGCTGAGGGAGATACACACATCCGTGGAGAACAGCGAGCTGGGGATGATGAAGGTGTATGAAGAACCAAATCCAAACTTCTGGGAAAACTCACACGACTGCGCGCCATTGCTGAGTACGAACCTCCGTCTTAGAAGATAAACCAGAAAACAGCAAGTCAACATGAAATAACATTTAAAAACCATTTTAATCCTGAATGTTTTATAAAACTGGGTAAGACTGACATAGTTATATGTTACATGTACTTACTATAGTAACTAACCCTAAATCAAACCCTAACCTTAACCCTTTAGTAAGTAGTTGTTTTATTCTTTTCTTTGTGTTGCCACTGTCCAGTTTGTATTTTCTTTTTTGTAAATTATTTTGGCTTGATTGTAAATAATAATTCTTTGCTTACTTTTTTTCTTTCTTTCTTATATATCTTGGCTGATCATTGGACATAATAAATTTGTTCACGTTCTATTGCTCCTCGGTGGTCTTATTCACTCTCCCAGTATTTTAATGGTAGCAATTGCTTAAGAGTGTCCTAATGTTCCCCCCTCTCACTTCCTAGACCTCTAAAAACCAGTGTAGGGTCGTAACATTATCCGTTCTGTTGTAATTGTTTTGATGAAAAATTCTATTAAAAAAGAAGTACTAATATAACTTTGATAAAAGCAATTCACAAATTATGTAAAAGCATGTTAACAATCATAATACTTTATTAAACATCAATGATAAATCTGAAGAACTGACTTACGTCCCCTGAGAAACCAGTGAGTAGTTTGAAATAACTGTTGGCTCCAAGTTATCATCCAAGTTAGTGATGTTGAGAACTGCTGTCCAGCCATTCACAAACCTATGACATCCAACATCATTAAAGGACAGTTCAGTTCAGTTCAGTTCCCGTTCAGGAAACTCTGCGCTGCGTCTGAAGGGTTGACGCTATGGGAACACTTCTGCGTCTGAAGGGATGACGCTATGGGAACGCTCCTGCGTCTGAAGGGATGACGCTATGGGAACGCTCCTGCGTCTGAAGGGTTGACGCTATGGGAACGCTCCTGCGTCTGAAGGGATGACGCTATGGGAACGCTCCTGCGTCTGAAGGGATGACGCTATGGGAACGCTCCTGCGTCTGAAGGGATGACGCTATGGGAACGCCCCTGCGTCTGAAGGGATGACGCTATGGGAACGCTCCTGCGTCTGAAGGGATGACGCTATGGGAACGCTCCTGCGTCTGAAGGGATGACGCTATGGGAACGCTCCTGCGTCTGAAGGGATGACGCTATGGGAACGCCCCTGCGTCTGAAGGGATGACGCTATGGGAACGCTCCTGCGTCTGAAGGGATGACGCTATAGTTTAACAAACTCAATAAGTGAGGCAACAGAGACTGAAAACACTGCAAGCGTCACGCGTGCTTCAGTGTGTTTGTGTGTGTGTGTGTGTGTGTGTGTGTGTGTGTGTTTGTGAGTGTGTGTGTGTGTGGTAAATGAAACTGCACGTCTGCGCCATTCATTCACACAGACACGCAGAACATGCAGGATTCATATTTAAATAGTCTTACTCTCACGCTCAGATTCGTTCTCAGGTACTGGAATTTGGCACCGACTGATTTAATGTGAATCGGTAGTACCGACATTATTGGGTTGGTGCTCTTAAAGGTACATAGTTCAGTACAGAACCCTGACGCCGTCACACGTCACGATTTTCACGCAGGAGTGTTCCCATAGCGTCATCAGCATCTCGTTCCCTTCTCAGGGAACCATAGTTACAATCTGAGACGTTTTAAGAAACAGTAAAAAAAAAAAAAACACTGACCTAACAGCATTCTTTCCTTCCCTTGGTTTGGACTTTATGTCTTCTTGCTGGAGGAAAACATCAAAAGACAGGGACAATTTCACTGTTATAATTTCACTGTTATATTTTCACTGTTATAGTATCACAGCAGGTCAAATTCAGGTGTATCTCAGCAGTGGCGTGTAACAGTCACTCCTAATGTCCACTTTGGCAGGTTGAATTTTATATAATATATATTTTTCAATTGTAGTCTTTTAAAAAGGCATCTGAAATAATAAACTAAGTGCAATGTAGTGTTGTCAAAAATATAGCTTTTTTCGGTACATATCGATACTTAACTATCTGAAATGCTTCCGCAGGATATATATATATATAGCAAAAATCGGCTGGTACAGCTGCACGACATGCTGTGGGAGATTGTACACGAGAGTTTTCTCAAATCAAACCGGAGATTTACCATACTGAACACGGTAGAGTCATAGTCGAAGATGAGTTGCTGAACTTTATTGTAATTAAAATGCGAACACTAAGCAATAATGATATTGTGTCGATAGTAACGAGCAGTTTCAGCTCTGAGCGGATTGAGGCTTCATAGGCAGTTTTGTCAGAGCTCCTTCCACACTATAAAAGATGGATCTCACATAGGGGACAAAAGAAGGATATTAACAATGTCAAAATGTGCATGCAAGCGCTTAATGAGTGCGGTGAAGATATCCCAAGATTTGTATCGCACTTCCTGGATGAACTACCCCCCCGTCTCATTTAAACACATTGATGTGTCGGTGCTTTTTGGGAAAATGCAGCAAATCAATACTGACATTGACTACCTAAAAAGAACTATGGGAACTCAGGTAGCTGCCTGTGAAACTTTGCGGGAGGTTTCTGAGAAACTCGACAGCCGGCTGTCTGTTGTGGAGGGGCACCGTGACCCGGACGATACTCTTTCTACTCTTTCGGCTACCTGCCTCTCTGCTGTGGAGACACAACCGGGACTTGCGCCCAGAGTGACAGGTCCCTTGGCCGTGATCGAGAAGCCAATGGGCGATCCTGTCACCTGCCCTCCTTCTGGGGCTGATGGATGTTTGACAGCAACGCATGGCGAGACTGGCTGTAGTCAACCAGTTCAGTCTGTTGATCCAGCCCTGGGACGATTGCAGACGCCTCCGTGGAGCATGGTGGTAAAGGATCGGCGCCGACTGAAGCAGGTTCGGCTAAAACAGGTACTCGAGAATCCTGCCCATGGAAGCCCCACACCTTGCAAAAACTGGCATAATTGGGACTGGTGTAGTTAGTAATATACTGGCTGTCAAAACAAAGATGGTTAAGGTATTTGCTACAAAGTTTGATCTCAGTGTAGATGCATTTACTCTCAGTGAATACTTAAAAATGAAGCTGGATCGGCAAGTGACATGCAGAAAAATAGAGGCGCCACAGAGTAGATTTAGTTCCTTCTGTATTTCTGCTGAATGTAATGACGTGGCAGAGCTATACGATCCGGAGCTTTGGCCCGCTGGGACTTTTGTCCGACGCTACTATGAGCCTCGTCGCCCTAGAGGAGCAGACGGAGCTCTGTCTGGTCCAGAGGATGCCCCCCGCCCTCGAGATGAGGGGCTGTTGCATGTTAATGTTGCTAGGGTGCCTGCTGTAGTTGTGGGTGAGGACGGGGTGAAGGCCAACTGCTCCGGTGGGAATGATAAAACTTCTTAAAATGCGTGTTGTCTCATACAACTGCCGTGGGTTGCGAGTAGGACATACTGCTACTGATAGATCAAAACGTCTAGTTGTGGACACAATGCTGGATGAGTGTGACATTCTGTGCCTGCAAGAAACCTGGCTGGCAAAACAAGATTTGGATAAGTTGAACACTATACATGTGAACTTTCATGGGGCTGGAGAGTCCACTACTGACCTTAGTACAAAGATGGTTCGAGGTAGGATAGCTGGTGGTGTAGCTGTACTGTGGAACATCAAATATGACTCAATGGTGAATGTGGTGCGCTTAAATGTTGACTGGGCTATAGGGCTGGAGTGTAATTTTAATGAAAAGAAATTTACTGTCTTAAATGTTTATACACCGTATGAATCATATGAGCATGAGGATGAATTTTTGAACAGGTTAGCTTTTATTCAGTCATTTATTGAGGATAATAATTCATCTTGTGTTTATGTCATGGGTGATTTTAATGCTGACATGTCAGATAGCAAATCTTTATTTGCAGCACACTTGCAGCAGTTCTGTAATGAGTCTAAATTAATTCTATCAAGTATAGTACTGCTACCTGATACAAGTTTTACCTATGTTAGTGAAGCGTGGAACACAACATCGTGGTTAGACTAGGGCTGGGACGGTTACCGCATTACCGCGGTCACGTGACTCCAACCGCGGGTCTGATCTCGTCACCGTCATCACCGCAAAAAAAAAAAAAAAAAAAAAAAAAAAAACCTTGGCCTGCACATGTGTGCACGTTGTGTCTAATGACATGGATTCATTGATTCTAATGACATGGATTATGTCTAATGATATTGTGGCTTACATGGATTCAAGGTTTTCTAAACAAAACTTATCATCAAAAGATGAATCAAATCCGACCTTTCGCGAGTTGAGGAGCGCAATGTTCCATGACGCATAATAACATTCCATTCGTATTAGAGATGCGCGGATGGGCTATTATTATTTCATCCGCAACCGCATCACAAAACTCATCATCTGTCCGCCATCCACCCGCACCAACGTTTTTTGATCAATTTTCGAAACCGCATCCGCGGCGCTGACTGTTTTAAGGTCTATGAGCAATGCGAGGCGCTGCTGTCGCGAGGCTAGAAAGCTTTTGGCTGCTCTAGAAAGAACACTGATCCAATGCAGCAAAGATATTTAAAGGCTAAAGTCCCTAGTATATTGGCTATGTTGTATCCCCAGAATATCAGCAGTGAACTCCGTCTCCGATCGGCGCACAGAGATAAATATGAATAAGTAAATAGCCTATAACGCACATCGGCAAACCTGACCTTACCTGACTAGGCTACTGTACACTAAAATGTTATCATTTCGTTTTGAATTATGTTTAAAAGTAGACATTTAGGCCCAGCCTACGCCGAGTTTCGGTTCATTTATGAGACGAGCTCCAGTTCACGCACAAGAGATTGCACCTGCGCTTCCACGTCCTCCTGGTTATATGTCTGTTATTTGCTTCTTAATTCCAGGCAATTCGTTAATGAAACAGTGATTAAAATTAAGGTACAATTTATACAAAACGAAATTTAATTTAAAGAAAGGCTTTCTACAAAACAAAACTTAATAAAGTGGTCAAAATCGTGTCTGACCCATCGTATGACCCTATCTTACTCATGCTGTTCACTCTTCATATAATCGACATAGATTAAATAAAAAATAACACTATATTATGTAAACATAATTATGGAGTATAATATTTGTAATTAAGACATGTTGCTATAGGTGTTCTTTCATTTCCAATGTGAACATCACAATGTATTCTCCTGAAAATGATGAATTAAATGCGAATGTATCTGAGAATATTCTTAAATAAGGAAATCTATTCAGTGATTGGTTCATGCCAAATTACTGCTTGATGAAAATTTGACTATTTCAAATTGTGCTCGTTTTTTTTCGGATGTAGGTGACAATATTTAACAAAGTCCGTCTAGCAAAAACGACCTCTGGTGCCTGCGCGAAAGTCTGTCGGGGTTGGGGGGTGGGGCTGGCTATTTAAAGCGGTTTACCGCCATACCGCGGGAAAATCTTGCTTTTCAACCGCGGTTAGAAAAAATCCATACCGCCCCAGCCCTAGGTTAGACCATGTTGTGACCACAGCTGATGCTCATGCTTCACTGGTAAATGTGGAGATTTGCTATGAACTTGCCACCTCTGATCACATACCAATTGCTGCTCTGTTAGATGTTGAGAATGTTCCTCTGTTGTCCAGAAATAATAATGTAGCTTCCTCAAGTAAACTGGGCTGGGCAAAGCTGAGTAAAGAGGAGGTGGCTGAATACTCATTGCGAACTGAACGTTTTTTAAATAATATTGCTATGCCCCATGAGGCCCTAATGTGCTCAGATGTTAATTGTAAGGATGTGCAACATGTTGAAAAACTCTGTGCCATGTATGATAGTATTGTGAAATGTTTAAATGCTGCCAGTGAACCCTTTTGTAAAACGAAATGTAAGGTACTTAACATCAGACCTGGGTGGAATGAGTTTGTGGCTGGGTATTACGATGAGGCAAGAGAGGCCTTTAGACTCTGGTCAGAGGCAGGTAAGCCTAGACATGGGGTACTGCTTGATATGAAAAAACAGACAAATGCTAGAGTTAAGTATGCACTTCGTTTTATTAAGAAAAATGAAAATACAATGAGAGCAAACTCGCTGGCCAGAAAGTTACAGAAAAACAACCTCACTGACTTTTGGCAAGAGGTCAAAGTAATGAATAATAATAAGACTTCCTTATCGGCTGATATTGAAGGTATTAGTAGCCCAGAAAAAATAGCTGAGCTTTGGCGAGAGCACTACTTTGATTTGTTTAATTGTGTTAAAAGTAACCCAGTTGGACTCAATCATGAACATATTGATTTCTCGGCAGATATGATAATTAGGGCAGCAGATTTTTATGATGCCATCAATATGTTGGAGAACAACAAAGCCTGTGGTATGGATTTCATTACTGCAGAACATCTAAAATATGCCAGCCATAGGCTCTGCCCATTGGTGTCTATGTGCTTTAATGGTTGTCTGGTTCATGGTGTCCTGCCTAATACTTTTATGTCTGTAATGTTATTGCCTGTGCTTAAAGATAAGGCTGGTAAGCTCAGCAGTATTGACAACTATCGACCAATTGCATTGGCCAATATCTTGTCTAAAGTACTGGAGAGAATACTGCTAACAAAGCTAGAAATGTATGTCCTTACTACTGACAATCAGTTTGGGTTTAAGAGAAGGCATGGAACCGATTTGTGTATCTATGCTCTTAAAGAGATTGTGTCCAGGTACACGAGCCTGAATTCATCTATGTTTTTATGTTTTATTGATGCGTCAAAGGCATTTGATAGAATCAATCATGAACGATTGTTTGTAAAACTGTTAGATAGAGGTGCCCCTAAATTTTTAGTGAGAATTTTAGTGTTTTGGTATGCCCATCAAATGTTTCAGGTTAAATGGGACAATGTTGTATCTGCTCCTTTTCATGTTAGCAATGGAGTGAGACAAGGTGGTATTATGTCTCCTATTTTATTCAATGTCTATATGGATGAATTATCAAACCAGTTAAATAGGCTAAAAACTGGCTGTCTTGTGGGCAATACTACGGTTAATCATCTCATGTATGCAGATGACTTGGTCCTGCTCTGTCCATATAGTGCTGGGCTGCAGCAGATGCTGAAGGTGTGCTCTCAGTATGGCCTTGATTATGATATAAAGTACAACGCTAAAAAAAAGCCACATAATGGTAGTTAGAAGTGATGAGGACAAGAAATCAATTTTTCCGACTTTTTATCTGTCAGACAGCCCTCTTTCTGTGTGTGAGGAAGCTAAATATTTAGGTCATGTTATATCCAATGACTGGACGGCTGACAAAGATCTATACCGTCAACGCTGTAAAAATGTATTGTCAAGCTAACATGCTTATAAGGAGGTTTTCAATGTGCTCTGATAATGTGAAGTGCTCTTTGTTTAGAACCTACATCACACCACTATATACTGCTCAATTGTGGTCTAATTATAAGAAAAAGAGTATGCAGAGGCTCAAGGTAGCATACAATGATGCGATGAGATTGCTGCTTCGAGTCCCTAGGTGGCATAGTGCCGGTCATTTGTTCGTGTCTAATAGAGTGCCGACTTGGGAGGCGCTCTTGAGACAACTGATGTTTGGTTTTCTGGGTCGTCTGGACAATTCAGTAAACAGTATAATTGAGGCCCTAGTCAATCCTCTTAAAAGCTGTTACAGACATACTTCGAGGTTAAGACGACATTGGTGCAATAGCCTGTATCTCCTATAGAATTTTGAATGTATTTTTGTATCTCTTTACTATGCTGTGTTATATGGACTTGTGTCTGCAATAAAGTTTATATATATATAATACCAGCTGCACTTTCTCTCTCTTTAATCTCTCACACAGCGAGTGACACACAAACCTGCGTCCCTTTTCTCACTCGCTCCAGATTTGTTGATGTTGCAGGGCTTGAATATCGGCATGGGATTGCGCGTGCTGAGCCTAATTTTACTCATTCTAGCAAATTTTGTGCTCACACCCAAAGTGCATATATATTGGCTATATAAAACAGTATAATGGGTCAGTGCATAAGGTCTTAAAGCGACAGCAGCCTAATATATCAGCTATACATGAACTTGTTTGTTCATTAAAAATGTACTTGGACAAGTAAAGGTCCCAATATACTTCAAGTGAAATAGAAGAACGAACATGTGGGACATAATTTAGAACCAAATCTGGCCCAAACAAAAGAGTTTTGGAGTTTGTTTCATAGCTCAAAACAGCTTGCCAGGGCAAACCTTCTGGAAAACTGTGCTAGCTGTAAAACTGGCCCTTGAGCTGCTATTGGTCCATGACAACTATATAATAGATGTCTGTGCTCTTGGGCTCCGCCTTCTTTGACAAGAAACTAAATCAAAAACTAAATTAACATATGACAAAATAATAAAGAATCCAAACTTTCCTGCAACACAAAAAATCAGTGGCTTCACCATTTGTATTCCTTTAAATGTGCTAAGATGCCAAGCCGTGATGTATCAGTCTTCTACTGGTCACACATTTTACTTTATACAAATTTGCAGATCAGAGAAATGTGAAACGTGAGCTTGTGCATAAATGGAAGTGAATGAAATGAAAAGTGTAGTGTGACCACTCCTTTATTGAGAGGTGTTGGACTGTTTGTAAAGGAGTTTGATTGACAGGCGATCTGACCAATCATAATCCGCCTTCCGCCAAATTAGCCATTTTGTCCCACAGAGCAGTCAGGAGAGTTAGTAGATATAACGTCGGTGGCCTTGAACTTAAACTTTCCACGTGTAGCAGGGTGAAGTGTATTTTTTTTGTTTTTTTTTTACCACTGGAACTGCAAAATGTTTGCTCGTTTTACACTTACCAGATACATGATGGATGGGTCGGAGGGGATGATCAGGGTCTGGCGGCCTCCTTCAATTAAACTGAAAGCTTTAGTGATCACAGGACTTGTGTTTAAGGACACCGTGATGTTCTGGTGATCAAATGTCACATAACCTGCACTGCTCTATAAGAAAAATGGGAAACAATGTTGAAACATCTCTCTCTGTTATGTGAGGCTGCAGGAAGCATGTGTGTGTTGGTATAAGATGTGTGTAGTACCTCCAATGAGTGTATCAGAAGAGTGTCTTTGGGTGAGATGGTCACGTTCAATGAACTGTTGAACATGTTCACCACCTTCAACTGGCTCTCAGAGGATGATGGGAAATTTGGCAATGTTTTCTGTGGAGAATAAGATCATTAGATTGTGGAGCTCGAGAGGGCTTTTTCTGAACGTGAACACTTGAATCTGATTCACACATTTCACACTCACATCAATCTCAATCTGGACTAAAGCTGCACAAACAAACGCCGTGGCAGCGAACAACATGCCAACCGTCATTCTCTTCAGAGGGCTGGAGCGGAAAACAGATTCACACAATACAACATTTATATCAGGATCACTGCATCATCATCTCTCACAGCAGAGATTCATCTTTTCCTATTGCGCAGTAATTCATACCTGAAATCCAGGCCACACTTCTTGATGAGAGGGAATATAAGCCGGTCCATGATGGGCACCAGCGTCAGGATCAGGATGGGGTTCACAGTCTGACCGAGAAGACACGGTTTCAGTCACAGGTTTCTTTCACACTGTCTTTCAAAAGCTTAGCGAAATTCAATTAGCTTCAGCAAGGATGCATTAAGCATATCAAAAGTGACGGTAAAGACTTTAATAATGTTACAAAAGATTCCTATTTCAAATAAATGCTTTTCTTTTGAACTTTTATTTATCAAACAATCCTAAAAAAAAAAAAAAAAGTATCCCAGTTTCCACTAAAATATGAAGCAGCACAACTAATAATCATAAATGTTTCTTGAGCGTCAAACCATCATATTATACTGATTTCTGAAGGATCATGTGACACTGAAGACTGGAGTAATGATGCTGAAAATTCATCTTTGATCACAGGACTAAATTACACTTTACTATATATTCACATAGAAAACTGATATTTTAAATGGTAATAATATTTCACAATTTTCACTGTATTTTTGATCAAATAAATGCAGCCTTGGTGAGCAGAAGAGACTTCTTTCAAATACATTAAAAAGTCTTGTACTTATGAACAGTAGTGCAGGGATGAGATGAGATTAGCACACATTGCTTTCCAGTGTATTGGTGTTATAATCTTAGAGCATTATAATGAAGAGCGAGATGAATAACTCAGTGTATTAGTGTTATCAGACCGCTTGTACACTAACAGAACAGGAATACTCTCACCTGCATCTGGTCTGGCTGAAGGATGAACGCTCTCTACAGACAGGAGGAAACCACAGCCATTTCAAAAAGACATCTCAAGTGATATTTCATAAATCTCTGTATTCAGCCTCGTTCAGCTAGATTTTAAATAATCTCTTAATCGTGACTATATCAGATTATGTTAGACTGATAACAAACATAACATGAGTCACTGCTGACTAACTCTCACATTAACTCAAATCAAGACACTCACGAAGTCTCCGCTCATGGTGGTGGCCTGGAGAGTCCAGCGGGAGCCCTGGACACACACACACACAGCCCGTTACTAAACACAGGCCCAACATACACACACTACAGATTCACCAGGTCAGATCTGCACCTTTTGGTCAAACAGGGTCCAGAACATGGGCAGGGGGATGTAGAGGAACAACACCTTCAACACCATCTTTATCTGCGCGATGAGAAGCTTCTGTAGACGAGGGAGAGGGAATAGAGGAACGTGTGAGTGTGTAGTTCATGCTGTATCCTTCATCGTGGACCACATGTCCCCACAAAGATAGTAATATCAGAAATGTGTGTGTGTTTGTGTACTTAACCCTTGTGCCTCCTTAAGGACATTTTTGGCCTTTTCAGGTTTTTTTTTTTATCACTTTGCCTGTGTTAATGCTAACTGCATAAAATTTGGCACAGGTGTGTATTTGTATTCTAATTTTACCATTTCACCGCTATTTCCTTAAAAAAATCTTTTTTGCACTAGGTACACAAAAAACGTCCCTCTCAGCGCCTTTTGGACAAAAACGGCCCCATTGAAACTCATTAAAACTGCAATTTTTTATCCCAGGGCCATTCAACTATAATATGATGCAATCTTTGTTAAGAGGCTTTCATTCTGTTGGCAAGGCTTCAAAATTAAAATTTTTACTATTTTTTATCAGATGGTGCCATTTTTTCAGGTTTGGCCTATAAAACAAATACTCGCTTTATTCCTGTTTTCTAGAGCCAATTGTATAAATTGTGCAACGATAATTGTGTGGGTGTGTTGGTATGGATGTCTGAGTGTAGTTTGTATGTGTGTAATAAAAAAATGTGTGTGTGCTTGTAATATTGAGAGGGGAAAAACTCAACTGCAAATAACAAATCCAATCACTGTGTGACCAGTGGAGTTTTGCTGCACCCAATGGGGAAAATCTGTTACTGCGCCCAAACAAACTCTTACCGAAAGCTCATTTTTTGAGATATCAACCAGAAATTTGGACCACAACTTATTTATATTTATGGCTTTGATTTTCTAGCCGTTTTAGAGTTCAACTTGTTTTATAAAATATATATTTTATATAAAATAATGTTCATAAATAATTTTCATAAACTTAAACCTATATAACTTTTTTTGGATTTACTTATTAAATTTTTAGACATTGTTGTCCTCTACGTATGTACCCATGTGTAACTTTTTTTAAATGAGGCACAAGGGTTAACCATGTTTTGGGGACAGATTTTTAACCCAGAAGTGAGTTAAATCTTACTCCTTTTGTGGATGTCCTCATTTGTAATATGATTTTTACAACTGTACTTTTAATATATATATATATTTTTTTTTACAATTTTATATAGATATATTTTTAAACAAAAGAAGTCTATGGAACGTCCCCAGTTAGATAGCTAAGTAAACGTGTGTGTACAAAGATAGCATACATCATATTTCTCATCGGCCCAGTCCATCCAGTGCTCCCTCTTCGGATGAACGCTGCTTCTGTGCCGGAAACGGTTTTTGATGGCAAACTACAGAAAGAGAAGACACATTTTATAAGATGATCAGTGTTCGGGGTAATGCATTACAAGTAACGTGAGTTACACACTCAAGGAATGCATTACTTTTAAATTTACATCAAAATATCTGAGTTACTTTTTCAAAATAAGTTCCTCAAGTGACTCTGTTTTCCCTGTATGACTGACGCCTCTCCTGTCCTCATGTTGAGAGGAATCAGGAGTAATGTTGTGATGTTGTGTGAACTGTGTGTGAACATGATGATTACTGTAGCATGTACTCATCTCACTGGCTTAAAAACACATTCAGTATAAAAACAGTGAAATGCAATCTTAATATGTTTAATTACACAAATCTACTTTATGCACTTAATCTTACTTTACTAATTAATGTCTTTGCTGATGACCTTCGATCCAATTCAACAATACTAATAATCAAAAATGACTGGTGTGAATTTGCATTTCCTTTTGCATTTGCACTTTGGGTGTAAAATGCTCTTTATTTTTTTTTTGCCAAAAAAACATATTTTTTGCTAGCAAGCCCAGCCCTGGTGAGAAAACACAAAAGTAATGTAACACATTTATTTCCATAAAAAGTAATGATATTAGCTACTTTTTTAAAGAGAGTTACTCTGCAGATGATTATAAGTATACTTGGATTATAGGGCTAGTTCACCAAAAAATGAATAATCTGTCATATTTACACATTCATATTGTTAAAAAAAACATTTGCATCAGATTTGAGCACTAGTGTGAATGAGATTTAACATTTATATTAAGTGAATTAAATGTTGTTGTTCCTCAAACAAAGATTCACTGCTTTCATGATACTTGTATGGTTCATTTTAGTCTCTACAGTTCCTGTCACCTGTGTGGAGTTTGAACAATCTGCAAAATTTCTATTTTTATGTTCTACAGAAGACAGAAAATCATGGTTTGAACCCATAAATGATGACAGAATTTTCATTTTTGTATTAAATATTCCTTTAAACAGAATCTCGACTCACCCCTATGCATTTACACACGGCCCAGATAATGTTTCCCTCTGGATCTGTTTTGACATACATGCCACTGCCAGCGATGAACACCACTGTAACACACAGCACACATCAGAAACACACACACACAGATCACAGTGTGTGTTCAGCCGGCACTCAGTCTTACCCAGCGATACGACCATGAGAGCGGCTGGGACCCCGAAGGCCAGAGGATAACACTGTTGCTGTGTGTGGATGCCACACTCCTGAGCTGCACACACACACACACACACGGAGGAGGAGTGTTAGACAGGGAGAAGGGTGTTATGGGAAAAATATCATGGAAATGTGTGTTAAAGTGCCCCTATTATGTTATTTTAAAAGTTCCTAATTGTGCTTTCGAGTCTCCTGCAATAGTTTTACACGCATCCAAGGTAAAAAAAGGTCAGATGACCCAGTCTGTTGTGATTGGTCAATGAAACCAAACGGACATTATCATATCTGAATCCCAGTTCTTGATACAGTGACATGAACAGTAACGATGGCGTCAGTTTTACCGTATCAATCTCATCAGTGGATTTGCTTTGTCAGCCGAAAACAGCGTCTTCTCCACACAAACCAAACTCTTCCAGTCTCAGATAAACTACAGTGTTTGAGGGTCAAAGTAAACGCTGTTCACCAGCAGCCAATGAAGATCATAGACTGGCATTATGCAAATGTGTTACAAACATACGCAGATTCAGCAGGAAGAGAGACTGGAATTACTGACGACTCGTTTCAGTTCAGAATCACTACTTTCTTTTGGGAGACACAAACTTTTTATCTGCACTTTGATCTTTGAAACTTTGCAGACCTTTTACATTCACAAACAGCTAGATTACACACTACAGGATATCAAAAAAGCATAACGTGTACCTCTGAGAACAGGAGTAATGAGCGTGGACAGAAGACTTCCTGCGTTGATGCACAAATAAAACACTGAGAAAAATGTGTTGAGTTGGCGACTCTGTAACGGTCAACACATCACAACAAACCATTAGACAGAACGCAGAGAAGAGTCAGGCTGATGAAGACGTTCGAGAGGATCGTACCTGATGTTCCTGAAACTGATCGCCACCGAAAGCAGCCACACATGGTTTAATACCCCCGGTGCCCAGAGCAATGAGGATCAAACCCAGCATGGACAGAGCGCTGAAACACACACACACACGCGCACGCACACACACACGCGCGCGCGCACGCGAACACACACACGCACGCACACACACACACACTTTACAATATTTCAAAGACAATATAAGTAATTATGGAATTGCATATAAAGATGTACTTAAGTCCTACTGAAGTGTGTCAAAAACACTCTAAAGTTCAACTAATTGTATTTAATATAAAGTTAAACTATAATACTAAAAAACTGTTATTTAATTACAATTAACATGCAATTTAGTGTCCAAGAAAATTACATTGTTCACACTTAAGTATATTATTTTATAGTAGATTATTTCTGTAATAAGTTCTTTTTTGTCCTTCTTTGTCACAAGGGAATTCACACAAGATATTCATCAGGATATGATCTGAACTTTACTCATGCGCTCAAATTAAACATGGCGTGTACAGACCACACTCTCAGAGAAAAGGCACAAAAGCTGTCACTGTGGCGGTAGCTTTTCAAAAGATACACCTTTGTACCTAAAGAGTGCATATTAGTCCCTCAAAGGAACATTTTGGTACCAAAAGTGTACATTAGCACCGTTTTGAAGGGTACTGTCCCAGAGACCGCTTTTGTACCTTTTTCAGAGAAGAGTGTGGTTTCAGAAGGAACAATTCTATTCAAAGTCTCCTGACAATTTTATGAATAATTATAATGTACACTACTTTTCCAAAAACAGACGTGTAATACAGTGTGAGATGGTGTTATGCTTTGGTAGACTGACTCACATGTGGAAGCTGAAGTTATCCGGTGTGCCGTCTCTGTCCGTGTCTGTGATGTCATGAATCGTGCTGACGGCCATGACCACCTGACCAACCGCGTACACCACAGACAGGTATATGATCGTCCTGAAACACACACACACACACACAGCATCACATGACAGCCTCTCTGAACGGTGGTCACTCTCAAACTGTGGGACAGATTTTGATAGGGTTATTAGCCGGGACGTCCCGAATATTGGGCCTAATTGATTGTCCCGTACTGACTACACTGATGTAACACTGACCGATACACCAGCAACACGACACGTCATCATCCAGTCACGCGCATCAGAATATACACATAACAAACTGAGAATTAATCATTCTTTTGGGACAAATCAGTTTGATTGTGAACACAATCCTCTACCGTCACATTCTCTGTCCGCGTTTTGATTTCGTCAAATCAGTTTTGGTGAATGCAAACAACTTGATTATTGTTCATGAGTCCAACATCCAGCCACGCAAGAAAACATGACATCTATCTGAGGGAATAATATGCTGATGTGAAACATTTCTGATTATTATTAATGTTGAAAATTGTTTTTTTTTTTTTTAAGGATTCTTTGACGAATAGAAAGTTCAATAGTATGGAAGCTTGTTTCTGCCACAGAATAAAACATTTTAAAAGATAATTGTGACTTTATTTCTCAGAATTGCGAGATATAGAGTCAGAATTGCGAGATATAAAGTCAGAATTGCGAGACATAAAGTTAGAATTGCGAGATATAAAGTCAGAATTGCGTGATATAAAGTCAGAATTGCGAGATATAAAGTCAGAATTGTGTGTTATAAAGTCAGAATTGTGTGTTATAAAGTCAGAATTGCGAGATATAAAGTGAGAATTGCGAGATATAAAGTCAGAATTACGTGATATAAAGTCAGAATTGCATGATATAAAGTCAGAATTGTGTGTTATAAAGTCAGAATTGTGTGTTATAAAGTCAGAATTGTGTGTTATAAAGTCAGAATTGCGAGATATAAAGTCAGAATTGTGTGTTATAAAGTGAGAATTGCGTGTTATAAAGTCAGAATTGTGTGTTATAAAGTCAGAATTGCGAGATATAAAGTGAGAATTGTGTGTTATAAAGTCAGAATTGTGTTATAAAGTCAGAATTGTGTGTTATAAAGTCAGAATTGCGAGATATAAAGTGAGAATTGCGTGTTATAAAGTCAGAATTGTGTGTTATAAAGTCAGAATTGTGTGTTATAAAGTCAGAATTGTGTGTTATAAAGTCAGAATTGTGTGTTATAAAGTCAGAATTGTGAGTTATAAAGTCAGAATTGTGTGTTATAAAGTCAGAATTGTGTGTTATAAAGTCAGAATTGTGAGATATAGTCAGAATTGTGTTATAAAGTGAGAATTGCGTGTTATAAAGTCAGAATTGTGTGTTATAAAGTTAGAATTGTGTGTTATAAAGTCAGAATTGCGAGATATAAAGTCAGAATTGTGTGTTATAAAGTCAGAATTGCGTGTTATAAAGTCAGAATTGTGTGTTATAAAGTCAGAATTGTGTGTTATAAAGTCAGAATTGCGAGATATAAAGTCAGAATTGTGTGTTATAAAGTCAGAATTGTGAGTTATAAAGTCAGAATTGTGTGTTATTAAGTCAGAATTGTGTGTTATAAAGTCAGAATTGCGTGATATAAAGTCAGAATTGTGTGTTATAAAGTCAGAATTGCGAGATATAAAGTCAGAATTGCAAGATATAAAGTCAGAATTGCGAGATATAAAGTCAGAATTGCGTGTTATAAAGTCAGAATTGTGGTAATTTAGTCAGAATTGTGTGTTATAAAGTCAGAATTGCGAGATATAAAGTCAGAATTGCATGTTATAAAGTCAGAATTGTGAGTTATAAAGTCAGAATTGTGAGTTATAAAGTCAGAATTGCGTGATATAAAGTCAGAATTGTGTGTTATAAAGTCAGAATTGTGTGTTATAAAGTCAGAATTGCGTGATATAAAGTCAGAATTGTGTGTTATAAAATCAGAATTGCGAGATATAAAGTCAGAATTGTGTGTTATAAAGTCAGAATTGCGTGATATAAAGTCAGAATTGTGTGTTATAAAGTCAGAATTGTGTTATAAAGTCAGAATTGCGTGATATAAAGTCAGAATTGCGTGTTATAAAGTCAGAATTGCGTGTTATAAAGTCAGAATTGTGTGTTATTAAGTCAGAATTGTGTGTTATAAAGTCAGAATTGCGAGATATAAAGTCAGAATTGCGAGATATAAAGTCAGAATTGCGTGATATTAAGTCAGAATTGTGTGTTATAAAGTCAGAATTGTGTGTTATAAAGTCAGAATTGCGAGATATAAAGTCAGAATTGGGTGATATAAAGTCAGAATTGTGTGTTATAAAGTCAGAATTGCGAGATATAAAGTCAGAATTGTGTGATATTAAGTCAGAATTGTGTGTTATAAAGTCAGAATTGCGAGATATAAAGTCAGAATTGCGTGTTATAAAGTCAGAATTGTGGTAATTTAGTCAGAATTGTGTGTTATAAAGTCAGAATTGCGAGATATAAAGTCAGAATTGCATGTTATAAAGTCAGAATTGTGAGTTATAAAGTCAGAATTGTGAGTTATAAAGTCAGAATTGCGTGATATAAAGTCAGAATTGTGTGTTATAAAGTCAGAATTGTGTGTTATAAAGTCAGAATTGCGTGATATAAAGTCAGAATTGTGTGTTATAAAATCAGAATTGCGAGATATAAAGTCAGAATTGTGTGTTATAAAGTCAGAATTGCGTGATATAAAGTCAGAATTGTGTGTTATAAAGTCAGAATTGTGTGTTATAAAGTCAGAATTGCGTGATATAAAGTCAGAATTGCGTGTTATAAAGTCAGAATTGCGTGTTATAAAGTCAGAATTGTGTGTTATTAAGTCAGAATTGTGTGTTATAAAGTCAGAATTGCGAGATATAAAGTCAGAATTGCGAGATATAAAGTCAGAATTGCGTGATATTAAGTCAGAATTGTGTGTTATAAAGTCAGAATTGTGTGTTATAAAGTCAGAATTGCGAGATATAAAGTCAGAATTGGGTGATATAAAGTCAGAATTGTGTGTTATAAAGTCAGAATTGCGAGATATAAAGTCAGAATTGTGTGTTATAAAGTCAGAATTGTGAGATGTAGTCAGAATTGTGTTATAAAGTGAGAATTGCGTGTTATAAAGTCAGAATTGTGTGTTATAAAGTTAGAATTGTGTGTTATAAAGTCAGAATTGCGAGATATAAAGTCAGAATTGTGTGTTATAAAGTCAGAATTGCGTGTTATAAAGTCAGAATTGTGTGTTATAAAGTCAGAATTGTGTGTTATAAAGTCAGAATTGCGAGATATAAAGTCAGAATTGTGTGTTATAAAGTTAGAATTGTGAGTTATAAAGTCAGAATTGTGTGTTATTAAGTCAGAATTGTGTGTTATAAAGTCAGAATTGCGTGATATAAAGTCAGAATTGTGTGTTATAAAGTCAGAATTGCGAGATATAAAGTCAGAATTGCAAGATATAAAGTCAGAATTGCGAGATATAAAGTCAGAATTGCGTGTTATAAAGTCAGAATTGTGGTAATTTAGTCAGAATTGTGTGTTATAAAGTCAGAATTGCGAGATATAAAGTCAGAATTGCATGTTATAAAGTCAGAATTGTGAGTTATAAAGTCAGAATTGTGAGTTATAAAGTCAGAATTGCGTGATATAAAGTCAGAATTGTGTGTTATAAAGTCAGAATTGTGTGTTATAAAGTCAGAATTGCGTGATATAAAGTCAGAATTGTGTGTTATAAAATCAGAATTGCGAGATATAAAGTCAGAATTGTGTGTTATAAAGTCAGAATTGCGTGATATAAAGTCAGAATTGTGTGTTATAAAGTCAGAATTGTGTGTTATAAAGTCAGAATTGTGAGTTATAAAGTCAGAATTGTGTGTTATAAAGTCAGAATTGTGTGTTATAAAGTCAGAATTGTGAGATATAGTCAGAATTGTGTTATAAAGTGAGAATTGCGTGTTATAAAGTCAGAATTGTGTGTTATAAAGTTAGAATTGTGTGTTATAAAGTCAGAATTGCGAGATATAAAGTCAGAATTGTGTGTTATAAAGTCAGAATTGCGTGTTATAAAGTCAGAATTGTGTGTTATAAAGTCAGAATTGTGTGTTATAAAGTCAGAATTGCGAGATATAAAGTCAGAATTGTGTGTTATAAAGTCAGAATTGTGAGTTATAAAGTCAGAATTGTGTGTTATTAAGTCAGAATTGTGTGTTATAAAGTCAGAATTGCGTGATATAAAGTCAGAATTGTGTGTTATAAAGTCAGAATTGCGAGATATAAAGTCAGAATTGCAAGATATAAAGTCAGAATTGCGAGATATAAAGTCAGAATTGCGTGTTATAAAGTCAGAATTGTGGTAATTTAGTCAGAATTGTGTGTTATAAAGTCAGAATTGCGAGATATAAAGTCAGAATTGCATGTTATAAAGTCAGAATTGTGAGTTATAAAGTCAGAATTGTGAGTTATAAAGTCAGAATTGCGTGATATAAAGTCAGAATTGTGTGTTATAAAGTCAGAATTGTGTGTTATAAAGTCAGAATTGCGTGATATAAAGTCAGAATTGTGTGTTATAAAATCAGAATTGCGAGATATAAAGTCAGAATTGTGTGTTATAAAGTCAGAATTGCGTGATATAAAGTCAGAATTGTGTGTTATAAAGTCAGAATTGTGTGTTATAAAGTCAGAATTGCGTGATATAAAGTCAGAATTGCGTGTTATAAAGTCAGAATTGCGTGTTATAAAGTCAGAATTGTGTGTTATTAAGTCAGAATTGTGTGTTATAAAGTCAGAATTGCGAGATATAAAGTCAGAATTGCGAGATATAAAGTCAGAATTGCGTGATATTAAGTCAGAATTGTGTGTTATAAAGTCAGAATTGTGTGTTATAAAGTCAGAATTGCGAGATATAAAGTCAGAATTGGGTGATATAAAGTCAGAATTGTGTGTTATAAAGTCAGAATTGCGAGATATAAAGTCAGAATTGTGTGATATTAAGTCAGAATTGTGTGTTATAAAGTCAGAATTGCGAGATATAAAGTCAGAATTGCGTGTTATAAAGTCAGAATTGTGGTAATTTAGTCAGAATTGTGTGTTATAAAGTCAGAATTGCGAGATATAAAGTCAGAATTGCATGTTATAAAGTCAGAATTGTGAGTTATAAAGTCAGAATTGTGAGTTATAAAGTCAGAATTGCGTGATATAAAGTCAGAATTGTGTGTTATAAAGTCAGAATTGTGTGTTATAAAGTCAGAATTGCGTGATATAAAGTCAGAATTGTGTGTTATAAAATCAGAATTGCGAGATATAAAGTCAGAATTGTGTGTTATAAAGTCAGAATTGCGTGATATAAAGTCAGAATTGTGTGTTATAAAGTCAGAATTGTGTGTTATAAAGTCAGAATTGCGTGATATAAAGTCAGAATTGCGTGTTATAAAGTCAGAATTGCGTGTTATAAAGTCAGAATTGTGTGTTATTAAGTCAGAATTGTGTGTTATAAAGTCAGAATTGCGAGATATAAAGTCAGAATTGCGAGATATAAAGTCAGAATTGCGTGATATTAAGTCAGAATTGTGTGTTATAAAGTCAGAATTGTGTGTTATAAAGTCAGAATTGGGTGATATAAAGTCAGAATTGTGTGTTATAAAGTCAGAATTGCGAGATATAAAGTCAGAATTGGGTGATATAGTCAGAATTGCGTGTTATAAAGTCAGAATTGCGAGATAAAGTCAGAATTGCGTGTTATAAAGTCAGAATTGTGAGTTATAAAATCAGAATTGCGAGATATAAAGTCAGAATTGTGTGTTATAAAGTCAGAATTGCGTGATATAAAGTCAGAATTGTGTGTTATAAAGTCAGAATTGTGTGTTATAAAGTCAGAATTGCGTGTTATAAAGTCAGAATTGTGTGTTATAAAGTCAGAATTGTGTGTTATAAAGTCATAATTGCGAGATATAAAGTCAGAATTGGGTGATATAAAGTCAGAATTGTGTGTTATAAAGTCAGAATTGCGAGATATAAAGTCAGAATTGGGTGATATAAAGTCAGAATTGTGTGTTATAAAGTCAGAATTGCGAGATATAAAGTCAGAATTGGGTGATATAAAGTCAGAATTGTGTGTTATAAAGTCAGAATTGCGAGATATAAAGTCAGAATTGGGTGATATAGTCAGAATTGCGTGTTATAAAGTCAGAATTGCGAGATAAAGTCAGAATTGCGTGTTATAAAGTCAGAATTGCGAGAGAAAAAACTAACAATTCCGACTTTATACCACGCAATTGAGACTTTATAACACATAATTGCGAGTTTATATCTCGTAATTCTGACATATTTTCTCAGAATTGTGAGATATAAACTTGCAATTGCGAGTTATAAAGTCCAATTCTATGGGAAAAAAAGACTGACTTTTTCCCCTCAGAATAGTATATATATCTCACAATTCTGACTTTATTACACGCATTTGCTACTTTATATCATGCAATTCTGACTTTATATCTCCCAATTACGTATTATAAAGTCATAATTGCGAGATATAAACATGCAATTCTGAGAGAAAAAGTCAGAATTTCAAGTAGCCTAGGCTATATTTCTCGCAATTGCGAGTTTATATCTCATAATTCTGACTTTACAACACACAATTGCGACTTTATATCAATCAATTCTGACTTTATATCTCGCAATTCTCACTTTATATCTCGCAATTGTCAGAATTGTGAGATAAAAAGTCGCAATTACCTTTTTTATTTTTCATTCTGTGGCGAAACAAGCTTCCATACAACAGAGATGTATCTGAAATAGAGTGCTTTTCTTACATTATAAATGTCTTTACTGTCACTTTGATTCGTTTAATGCATCCTTGCTGAATAAAAGTAGGCTATTACTTTCTTTCATTTCTTTAAAAAAAAAAAAAGAATTCTTACTGACCTCAAACTTTTGAACTGTAGTGTCTAATGTTAAAAAAGCTTTGTATTTCAGATAAATGCTATTATTTTGAACGATGGTTTGTGTGTAATGTGACATTTCCTGTGAAGATTCTTTTTAGAATTAAATGATACATAAAAAGGTTGCACAAAACAAATGTTTTTATGTCTGAGAACCTTTTATACACACACTTACTGCAGTCACTGAAGTGTATGTGATACACATATCCTATCATATTTTGAGTGTCCCATATTTTCCTATAAAGAACCACAATTGTCCTGTTTTTTCCTTTTCTGAAGTCGGCAACCCTAGATTGATTCGGCAGACAGGGAATTTCCCAGAAAACCTACTTGAACTTCCCGAGCCAGGAGTCAGCGATGATGGCCCCCATGATGGGCGTCAGGTAGCACAGCGCCACGAACGCATGATAGATGGAGGTCGCCAGGTCATCGTCCCAGAGCAGAAAATAGCGGAAATACAGCACCAACACAGCTGGACACACACACACACACACACATTCCTCATGATCATTTCATCACACTTTTACACTCGTCACAGTGGGCTCATTTTAGACATGGCTCTTTTGCTATTGTATTAGTTACTATGCAGTCTGTTGGCATTGTATTGTGTTTCTATTCATTTATGAGCTTAGCGCTTATTTCTGAAACCATAAAAGTGTCATCAGAGACTGTAAAGATCCTTCACTTGATTAGGATATTCTCAAATCAGTCACTCTCCCTTCACAGGCAAGAGCAACGACACGCCACGAGCTCTAGGTGGCGCTGTAGTCATTACTGTACATAGCTAATTTACAAAATATATAATAAAAAGAAACCTGAACCATATGGGCAAAATAAATTAAAATGCACTAGCTACAAATATTTATAAATTAGGGAAGAAATGTGGAATTTATGTTTTTTAGTGTCTTAAAGCCCTTTTCCCGATTCATATAAAAAACTGGTTACTTCTCATTCAAAGACACATGGCATTGGTCAAATTATTTTGTAAATATCAATGTGAATTTTTCCACAAAGTCTGTAATGATTAATTGAACCGTATCTTGTGAGTTCTCACTTAATGATGTTGGGTTAAAAATAACCCAACGAGTAACTCATCTATGGGGTGGTATAGCACCTTCACAACTGTGAGTTATTTTAACCCAATGCAACCCATTAATGGTTAAAATCAGTTGGCTTAAAAGTAACCCAACAGTTGACTTAAAAAAAACAACAACGTGTTTTACTGTGTACAACATGCAAAGGTCCACAAATCCTGATATAAACAGTTTCTGTCTGTCTGCTCTTTATTACTGCGATGATATCGCTGCATCTACTTTGATTTTTATGATTGACAGTTGCTGCAACAGTATTTTATGACACATGCACTAGTTGTTCACTCAGTGTTTTACTTGTTAATAATGTACCAGTCAAACCCCTTTCGTTATGAAGAATCACACACACTCTTACCTCGCATGCCATAGTAGGAGAATCTCTCGCAGAACTCGTTCACCACGATGAAGAAGATGCTGATGGGATATCCACAACACTCCGCCGTCTGTACAACACACACACACACACACACACACACACACACACACACACACACACACACACACACACACACACACACACACACACACACGCACGCACGCACGCACGCACGCACGCACGCACGCACGCACACACACACACACACACATCACATGAGCATCTACTACACAAATAGCATATATTGCATGTTGTAATATTTCTTTGTGAAAGCTTTTTTGTTTTATAGCTATTATTAGTTCCTCCAATACGAACTATTTAGATTGATGTTTCTGCAATATAGCCTATGTAAGAAAAAAGACAGGATGAACACATAAAGCCGAAGACAATATAATGGCGTTACTGTATAATCATTCAGATTATCACTTTGATAAGTCAAATAAACACAGACACGTTTACTTACAGTAGCTGTCTAAATGAGAACATACTATATACAATTTTATTGATATTATATAAAAGTTAATTATAACTATTACACACTAAATTAAAACATGTATTTTGGATAAAAGAAAACAGATTTTGTTTTGTTTATGAATTTATTTTCCAAATGTGGATTCGCCCGAATGTCCCGAAGGATATTTATTATTGAAGATTTACATCACTTTTGAGGATAATTTTGTTCCCAAACTACAGTAAGAAAACACACACACACACACACACACACACACACACACACACACACACACACACACACACACACACACACACACACACACACACACACACACACACACACACACACACACACACAAACCCGACCCCTATAACTACCCATTACACAAAACTATTATTAATCCATTTCCCTCGTTGGGACCAGAAAATGTCTACAAATATAAACAAGTTCATTTTAAGACTGTTTAACTCTACCTTATATGAAATATAAGACCCAACCTGTGATGGAAATACACATTATATATTTAGGGCGGCCATAGATCACAATTTTTAATCATGATTAATCGCACACTTAAGCGTTACACAATTTATCATGTTTAACCAGTTCATTTTGACATCATTTGCTATTTACAGCAAAGTAAACCAGGGTGATTCTCACAAAACTGTATTCTCTGCAAGCTTTTTTCAAGTAAATGTAGGTGTCCTTCCACAAAAAAAGGACACTTGGAGACTCCAAAAGGACACCAAAAGATATAAGGAGTCCATTCATAAATTTATGCATACCAAAGCACCCATTAAAAAACATTACAGAAAAAGTAAATTCATAGTGTACTGTGTGTCCAGTGCGACAGCAAAGAGCTGGTTTATATTTAAGTTGCGATACCGAACACGACCACATGGAGACGCCAAACCCCCTAACCCAACCGCCTTAACCTGACTGCATTATATCCATTCAGAATTACTAAACACAGCAACATACACACAAATCAGAACATTATTCTGAATACGCGTGACTACAACGTGAATATAGTGAATGTGTCTGTGAGCAAATACAACGTGCGATCAGTGTCAAGAAAGCCACGCATCAACATAACGGACTCCTGTACGTCACCGCCATAGTCTTTCATCAAAACTTTCCAGCAAGACGCTGGTTTACTTTATCCAGCCAAGAAACGCACAGTAGTTTGCGTATCTGGTCATACAGCGCTGGGAGGTTTTGACCTCCAAACACTTTAAAAACACTTTAACTCGAAACTATCATTTTGTCCGTCAGACTGGAGAAATTTTTGAGGTCATGTGACCAAAAATAGGTAAGACCCATCAAATCTGAATTAAAGACAATTTCATAATTTTTAAGACACTTTTATTAGGAAGACTTTTTAAGGACCGGTGGCCACCCTGATTAATGAAGGTTTAATATAGCGAAAATTATTTCATACATAATCTTACCTTTTTCCTCTTTTTCTGAGGCTCATCCATCTTTTCGTCTGTGAGATGAACCACATTTTAGTTCACATACAACATCAAATTATCAGCATCAAGTTTTACCGATCATTTCTGAGTTTAAGGTCCTCACCGGTCATATTGGCAGCAGGAGTGTGTGTGTGTGTGTGACTGCAGGAAACCTGTGTGAGAAAAGCGCAGGACGTCTGTAAGAGCTGCTAAAACAGGTGTGTGTGTGTGTGTCTTATTAGCATGGACTGTGTCCTGTCTGCTTTATGACACGATCAAGAGCAGGACAGATCGACAGATAATACTCAGGGGTCCAGAGGGTAAGAACAGCAGCACACACTGTTTTACACGGTTTACACTGATGTGTAGAGGATGAAACATTACATCAGGTCAAATCTGCAGTTCTCAGATAAAAGACAAGACATACAAAAAACAAAACTAAAACAAAAACAAGCAAACAACAAAAAACAAACAAAACAACAAAAACAGACAAAAAACAAAACAAAAAAAAACAAGACAAAACAAAACCGAGACAAATCAAAATTGGCAAAAACAAAACAAAGATAAGACAAAAAAAACAAAAACAAGTCAAAACAAAAAAGACAAGACAAACAAAACAAAACCATGTATAACATAATATAATGTATTGTATTATAGAATCATTTGGTTGTATATAATCAGAATGCCTTGCGGAACTGATACTGGAAAATAATGGTGGTTTTTGTGAATGTTTTTGATTTATTGTTATGACTGTGTGGTGTGTGGTGCCGTGAGTGTAAATGTCCCCTCGGGGTTCTGCCCGTCACCGGTAGCGTGGCCTCGTGGGGCAGCGAAGCAAGTGCATTCTACATTCATCTTTCCAGCGGTGAAATATCCTTTTAAGTTTATTGAATTGAACAATACAAAAAATAAAAACAAGACAAAGCAAGAAAAACAAAACAAAACAGGAGAAACAAACAAAACAAGACAAACAAAACAACAAAAACTACAAAATGAGACAAACACAACAAAAACAAGACAAAAAAACAAAGCAAGACAAAACAAACAAAACTAAATTAATATAAAAAAAGACAAAACAAGACAAAACAAACTAAACTAAATTAATAAAAAAAGACAAAACAAGACAAAACAATACAAGATGAGACAAAACAAAAAAGACAAGACAAACAAAACAAGGGAAAAAAAGACAAGACAAACAAGACAAAAACAAAAAAAGAAGTCAAGACAAAACAAATATGATAATTAATGCTGATATCTTTGGCTAAAAAATAGTAACAGAGCGTTTGAGAATTGTTTGAGATTTATTCAAAGCATTAGGGACAATGTCCGTTTAAATACAGCAGAGCAAAGACTGTTAAATACAGATAAAAATAACATCACATTCAGCTGTGACCCACAGTATAAAAATATATGATAACTGATAAACATTAGCATGTGTGTGTGTCCGCCGCAGCTCCAGTGTATCACATGCAGTGCCACACACACTTCTGCAGAAACATCACACACACTTCAGGCCCTCCTCTGAGCTCCAAGAAATTATTCAATATCAGCAAGATAAAAAACATTAGCAGAGGCCGCAGATATTTATAATATGTAAAAAGCCATTGCAGTCTGTAGCAGTTTGATTTTCTGAGCCATTCTTCTTTACTGTGGTTACTGATAAAACTGGCAAAACGGCCACAAGTAAAACACACAGTTTGTGATGAAGTCTCCACAGGAAACAGTCGGTGAAATCCCCGGACGAGGCAGAGACATGTAGATCTCCTTCCCTCGGTTCTCCTCCCCTCCGTGATGACGCGTGTGTGTGTCAGGGTCGCAGAGGTCAAAGGTCACACCACTGAGGAGGAGTTGGGCAGGCCCTGGACGGTGGCGGCAGTGGGCGTCCCGCTGATGGCATTAAAGATGTGCAGTGAGTCTGGAAGAGGACTGCGCATCCCATCATCCACTGGGCATATCTATGGAGAGAGAGGAGGAAATAGAAATAGAAATAAAAGATCAGAAATAATGCAACGACGCCCACACTGAATCTGTGGGGTCAGATCTGCAGAATCTGAATCCTGTGGACGATACACTTCAAGAACTCGAACAACGAACCGGGATGACGTCATTTTGAACAAAAACAGGCCAAGATCAAGTTTGTTTATTACATTAAGTTTCCCGGAAAGTTGGCTCCGGATGGTAAACACCTTTGTATGGAAGCTTGTTTCCGCCACAGAATTAATCTTTTTTTTTAATTTTTCTCACAATTCTGACTTTTTTTCTTAGAATTGCATGTTTATATCTCACAATTCTGACTTAATAACATGCAATTGTGTGTTATAAAGTCAGAATTGTGAGATATAAACATGCAATTCTAAGAAAGGGTTAGGGTTAGGGTGGGTGGGTCTTTTTTCCCCTTAGAATTGGACTTTATAACTTGCAATTCCGACTTTATAACACAATTGCGACAATATCTCACAATTCTGAGAAATAAAGTCAGAATTGCGAGATAAAAACCCGCAACTATCTTTTAAAATGTTTTATTTTGTGGCGGAAACAAGCTTCCATCCCTTTGAGTTGATCACTGAAGAAGTTTCAAACTCCTCCATCTCTCCTAATGAAGAACCTCTCTGTGAGTGTACGAGTGTACAGTGTGTTCAGTTATGAGAAATGATTTACCATTCGATCTGACCACGAGAGCAAAAGAGGAAAAGAAAACAGGGAGAGATTAAAGAAAAGCATGTAAATCATGATGCGTGTGTGTGTGTGTGTGTCTCACAGGCTCATGCATGATGGCCGAGAGCTCTTTGGTGAGATCTCTGTAGTTGGCCTTCATCTCGTCATGATACTCCTGCTGATCTTCCTTAATCAGACGCTCATTCACTCCTAAACCCAGACCACACGCCTCCACAAACTGCCTGCGGAACACACACACACACACACACACACACACACACACACACACACACCAGCTCAGATCACATTTACATAGTCCAGGTTTATATAAATATATATACACTGTATGCAAGAAATTAGTTTTGTGGAAAAATATATATTGTTCCAATTTATGAATTTCTTAGCCAGAGGTGGGGATTAAAAAAAAAAAAGATCAAATATAAGATTTAAGATTAGATTAATTTAAATAAAAAATGCATAATTTCGTTAACTTAATTCCCATTTTTCACATTTACATACTTGTGTTTTTGTTTATTTAGTAGTTTTTTCTTCATTTTTAATCGTTGATTAAAAAAAGTCGTGTTGCAGTTCACTTGTAGTTCATTTTTTTTAAAGAAGTCTTTTCTGCTCAGCAAGGCTGCATTTATTTGATCAAAAATACAGTGAAAACAGTAATATTGTGAAATATTATTACAATGTAAAATAACTTATTTTTAAATTTTAATATTTAAATGTTTATTTTTCTTCTTATTATTATCAGTGTTGAACACAGTTGTGCTGCTTCTTATTTGTATGGAAACTGATTAATTGAATTTTTCAGGATTCTTTGATGAACAGAAAGTTCAAAAGAACAGCATTTAACTGAAATAGAAATATGTTGAAACATTATAAATGTCTTTAATGCACTTTTGATCAAAGTAATGTCATTGCTGAAAGAAAGTATGAATTAAAAATCAAGCTTTTGAAGGATATTGTATATGTGTGTAATGTCCACATCTTCCGAGGAAGGAGTGTGTGTGTGTGTATGTGTTTGTGTTTACCGAAAGACTTCTTTCAGCTGTTTGACTTTGTTGTCTGGATATTTCTTAGTGCTGGCATCATCCAGGAACGCCCTGGCGTAGGCGAGAGGACCGGCATTAACCTGGAGAGAGAGAGACTTTATAACCCTGGGCGAGCGTGAGCGTGAGGCGTGTGTGTGTGTGTGTGTGTGCGCACCTGCACACTGATGCTGCCCTGCAGTTTGAGCTGGAGCTGGATCATGTCCACGTCGCTGCAGGAACACAGCTGTCGGATCTCCAGCACCTTCTTGCTCATCTCATCGATGGCCACCTCGATGGGGTTCAGGTCCACATGATGCTGGTACATCACTGCGATGCGCTTCTTCACATACGGGAACGAGTGTGTGGCTGGCCAACAAAGGTAACAGGATTTACCAATAAAGTCACCAAGAATAAAGTTACTACATTTTTTTTTAATCACTAGGACCCATTTCTCTATTTTTTAAACTCTTCACACAGTTATAGTTGATATAGTTTAATACAAATATTTCTAGCTAGAAGTGTGTTTCATGCATCATTACATTCTGGGATGTGTTACGTTCCCAAGTAAGGGTCATTATAGGGATGAGTGTAAACCATCCATTAAATGGCTAGTTATGTGTTTGAGGGCAACTGCATGTTTAAAGGTGCTGTGTGTGGTTTTTAGCGGCATCTAGTGGTGAGGTTACGAATTGCAACCAACAGAAGTTGCGGTGGCCGACAGGAAGTGATGTCTCGTCTGAGACAGCAGAGAGTAGCAGTTCAGCAATGAGGTTTCTTTACAAGGATAAATTAAGAAATGATGTTTACTTAATTATTCAGTAAAACTATATGTTATTGCGAATTTTATTGTTACTTGTTCATCATTGTGTCAATGTTTTATTCGCTGAACTAAGCTTGCTTCCTTGCACGAAGAGCAACATATTAACGAAACACGTTTGTCCGTTTAGGGCTCCTGTAGAAACATGTCGGTGCATTTCAATGTAAGGGAACCCGCGGTGTGTGTAGACAGAAACTGTTCATTCTAAGGTAATACAAATATAACGGTTCATTAAGTAAGTCTTTATACACCACTGAAAAGTTATTTTTCAAGGTAGTGAGGAAACGCGCTCTGTAGCGCTGTGTGTTCGCTGTAGCGCTGTGTGTTCGCTGTAGCGCAGTGTGTTCGCTGTAGCGCTGTGTGTTCGCTGTAGTGCTGTGTGTTCGCTGTAGTGCTGTGTGTTCGCTGTAGCGCTGTGTGTTCGCTGTAGCGCTGTGTGTTCGCTGTAGCGCTGTGTGTTCGCTGTAGCGCTGTGTGTTCGCTGTAGCGCTGTGTTCGCTGTAGTGCTGTGTGTTCGCTGTAGTGCTGTGTTCGCTGCAGCGCTGTGTTCGCTGTAGCGCTGTGTGTTCGCTGTAGCGCTGTGTGTTCGCTGTAGCGCTGTGTGTTCGCTGTAGCGCTGTGTGTTCGCTGTAGCGCTGTGTGTTCGCTGTAGCGCTGTGTGTTCACTGTAGCGCTGTGTGTTCACTGTAGCGCTGTGTTTGCTGTAGTGCTGTGTGTTCACTGTAGCGCTGTGTTCGCTGTAGCGCTGTGTGTTCGCTGTAGCGCTGTGTGTTCACTGTAGCGCTGTGTGTTCGCTGTAGCGCTGTGTTCACTGTAGCGCTGTAGTGCTGTGTGTTCGCTGTAGCGCTGTGTTCGCTGTAGCGCTGTGTGTTCGCTGTAGCGCTGTGTTCGCTGTAGCGCTGTGTGTTCACTGTAGCGCTGTGTGTTCGCTGTAGCACTGTGTGTTCGCTGTAGCGCTGTGTGTTCGCTGTAGCGCTGTGTGTTCGCTGTAGCGCTGTGTGTTCACTGTAGCGCTGTGTGTTCGCTGTAGCGCTGTGTGTTCGCTGTAGCGCTGTGTTTTCGGTGTAGCGCTGTGTGTTCACTGCAGCGCTGTGTTCGCTGTCGGCTACGCTAGAAACATGACACAATGTGTCGACCTCCATAGAAGGGGGCGCCCGCGGTTATGGAGATATAGATAATAACATAACGGTTCATTATGCAAGGTCTTTATACACCACTGAAAACCTCTTTTTCAAGGTAGTGAGGAAACGCGCTCTGTAGCGCTGTGTGTTCGCTGTAGCGCTGTGTTCGTTGTAGCGCTGTGTTCGCTGTAGCGCTGTGTTCGTTGTAGCGCTGTGTTCGCTGTAGCGCTGTGTTTGCTGTAGCGCTGTGTTCGCTGTAGCGCTGTGTGTTCGCTGTAGCGCTGTGTGTTTGCTGTAGCGCTGTGTGTTTGCTGTAGCGCTGCGTGTTCGCTGTAACGCTGTGTGTTCGCTGTCACGCTGTGTGTTCGCTGTAGCGCTGTGTGTTCACTGTAGCGCTGTGTGTTCGCTGTCACGCTGTGCGTTCGCTGTAGCGCTGTGTGTTCGCTGTAGCGCTGTGTGTTCGCTGTAGCGCTGTGTGTTCGCTGTAGCGCTGTGTGTTCGCTGTAGCGCTGCGTGTTCGCTGTAACGCTGCGTGTTCGCTGTAGCGCTGTGTGTTCGCTGTAGCGCTGTGTGTTCGATGTAGCGCTGTGTTCGCTGTAGCGCTGTGTGTTCGCTGTCACGCTGTGTGTTCGCTGTCACGCTGTGTGTTCGTTGTAGCGCTGTGTGTTCGCTGTAGCGCTGTGTGTTCGCTGTCACGCTGTGTGTTCGCTGTAGCGCTGTGTGTTCGCTGTAGCGCTGTGTGTTCGCTGTCACGCTGTGCGTTCGCTGTAGCGCTGTGTGTTCGCTGTAGCGTTGTGTGTTCGCTGCAGCGCTGTGTGTTCGCTGTAGCGCTGTGTTCGCTGTAGCGCTGTGTGTTCGCTGTAGCGCTGTGTGTTCGCTGTAGCGCTGTGTGTTCGCTGTAGCGCTGTGTGTTCGCTGTAGCGCTGTGTGTTCGCTGTAGCGCTGTGTGTTCGCTGTAGCGCTGTGTGTTCGCTGTAGCGCTGTGTGTTCGCTGTAGCGCTGTGTGTTCGCTGTAGTGCTGTGTGTTCGCTGTAGCGCTGTGTGTTCGCTGTAGCGCAGTGTGTTCGCTGTAGCGCTGTGTGTTTGCTGTAGCGCTGTGTGTTCGCTGTAACGCTGCGTGTTCGCTGTAGCGCTGTGTGTTCGCTGTAGCGCTGTGTGTTCGATGTAGCGCTGTGTTCGCTGTAGTGCTGTGTGTTCGCTGTCACGCTGTGTGTTCGCTGTCACGCTGTGTGTTCGTTGTAGCGCTGTGTGTTCGCTGTAGCGCTGTGTGTTCGCTGTCACGCTGTGTGTTCGCTGTAGCGCTGTGTGTTCGCTGTCACGCTGTGCGTTCGCTGTAGCGCTGTGTGTTCGCTGTAGCGTTGTGTGTTCGCTGTAGCGCTGTGTGTTCACTGTAGCGCTGTGTTCGCTGTAGTGCTGTGTGTTCGCTGTAGTGCTGTGTTCGCTGCAGCGCTGTGTGTTCGCTGTAGCGCTGTATGTTCGCTGTAGCGCTGTGTGTTCGCTGTAGCGCAGTGTGTTCGCTGTAGCGCTGTGTGTTCGCTGTAGCGCTGTGTGTTCGCTGTAGCGCTGTGTGTTCGCTGTAGCGCTGTGTGTTCGCTGTAGCGCTGTGTGTTCGCTGTAGCGCTGTGTTCACTGTAGCGCTGTGTTCGCTGTAGTGCTGTGTGTTCACTGTAGCGCTGTGTTCGCTGTAGCGCTGTGTGTTCGCTGTAGCGCTGTGTGTTCACTGTAGCGCTGTGTGTTCACTGTAGCGCTGTGTTCGCTGTAGCGCTGTGTGTTCGCTGTAGCGCTGTGTGTTCACTGTAGCGCTGTGTTCGCTGTAGTGCTGTGTGTTCGCTGTAGCGCTGTGTTCGCTGTAGCGCTGTGTGTTCGCTGTAGCGCTGTGTGTTCGCTGTAGTGCTGTGTGTTCACTGTAGCGCTGTGTGTTCGCTGTAGCGCTGTGTGTTCGCTGTAGCGCTGTGTGTTCACTGTAGCGCTGTGTGTTCGCTGTAGCGCTGTGTGTTCGCTGTAGCGCTGTGTGTTCGGTGTAGCGCTGTGTGTTCACTGCAGCGCTGTGTTCGCTGTCGGCTACGCTAGAAACATGACACAATGTGTCGACCTCCATAGAAGGGGGCGCCCGCGGTTATGGAGATATAGATAATAACATAACGGTTCATTATGCAAGGTCTTTATACACCACTGAAAACCTCTTTTTCAAGGTAGTGAGGAAACGTGCTCTGTAGCGCTGTGTGTTCGCTGTAGCGCTGTGTTCGTTGTAGCGCTGTGTTCGCTGTAGCGCTGTGTTCATTGTAGCGCTGTGTTCGCTGTAGCGCTGTGTTCGCTGTAGCGCTGTGTTCGCTGTAGCGCTGTGTGTTCGCTGTAGCGCTGTGTGTTTGCTGTAGCGCTGTGTGTTTGCTGTAGCGCTGCGTGTTCGCTGTAACGCTGTGTGTTCGCTGTAGCTCTGCGTGTTCGCTGTAGTGCTGTGTTCGTTGTAGCGCTGCGTGTTTGCTGTAGCGCTGTGTTCGCTGTAGCGTTGCGTGTTCGCTGTAGCGCTGCGTGTTCGCTGTAACGCTGCGTGTTCGCTGTAGCGCTGTGTGTTTGCTGTAGCGCTGTGTGTTCGATGTAGCGCTGTGTTCGCTGTAGCGCTGTGTGTTCGCTGTCACGCTGTGTGTTCGCTGTCACGCTGTGTGTTCGTTGTAGCGCTGTGTGTTCGCTGTAGCGCTGTGTGTTCGCTGTCACGCTGTGTGTTCGCTGTAGCGCTGTGTGTTCGCTGTAGCGCTGTGTGTTCGCTGCAGCGCTGTGTGTTCGCTGCAGCGCTGTGTGTTCGCTGTAGCGCTGTGTTCGCTGTAGCGCTGTGTTCACTGTAGCGCTGTGTTCGCTGTAGCGCTGTGTTCGCTGTCGCGCTGTGTGTTCGCTGTAGCGCTGTGTTCGCTGTCGCGCTGTGTGTTCGCTGTAGCGCTGTGTTCGCTGTGGCGCTGTGTTCGCTGTGGCGCTGTGTTCGCTGTAGCGCTGTGTGTTAGCTGTAGCGCTGTGTTCACTGTAGCGCTGTTTGTTCGCTGTATCGCTGTGTTCGCTGTCGCGCTGTGTGTTCGCTGCCGCGCTGTGTTCGCTGTCGCGCTGTGTTCGCTGTACCGCTGCGTGTTCGCTGTAGCGCTGCGTGTTCGCTGTAACGCTGTGTGTTCGCTGTAGCGCTGTGTGTTCGCTGTAGCACTGTGTGTTCGATGTAGCGCTGTGTTCGCTGTAGCGCTGTGTGTTCGCTGTCACGCTGTGTGTTCGCTGTCACGCTGTGTGTTATAAATGAGATATAAACGGTTTATTATGCAAGGTCAATACACCACTGAAAACATAGTTATGGATCTTATATTGCATTTCTGTCAATAGATCCTCAGAAATATTACACAATGCACCTTTAAAGGGATTTTACTCCCCCTCATTTCATCACACACTCATTTAATTTTTTTTCTTTAATGTAATGTAATTCGCTAGGACACATTTCTCAATACTTGGGTCACTTTTTCTACACTCTCCACACAGTGAGCACAACATCAGTCTATGTGAGCTAAGCTGGAGCATTTATCATTGCAGAATATAACTACATCTTTCAAACTGCATGAATATATCTCTCACTTACACACAAACTCAATAATCCTACAGGACAGATTATTATTATTAACAGATTTATACTTTTACATACTCTTTTCAAAACTTAAGTTCAAAACCTAACATAATACTGAAGACTAAAATTCCATAATTTAATATTATTTTCAGTAGTATAATTACTTTTTATTAGTATTCATAATCAGTTGTATAATGTATCTGTATTATTATTCTTTATTTGTATCCATAATCATTTGTAATTGTATTTTGTGAATCATAGCGTTCTTGAACACGTGTGTGTGAGAGACATTGGGACCTGCTAGACTGCATGACTGTGTAAAAGTGTGTGTGCTGGAAGAGTTAGAGACATGAAATGTGTATGCAGTGTGTGAAGTTTCCACCGAAGCATGTGTTGATTTAAGGATTGGATATAAACCGATATGTTCCTCTGGTAATGTAGTTTTTTGGTCGTATAAAACACAACCTCTGTATCCCGAGGAACAGAGAAGCTGGCATGAAGACCTGTGTCTCTTTCTCCTGTGTCTGGACAATATAAAATTCAAAATGGCGGAACAATTTTCATGACGGAAATGACGTCATAGGGTGCAGTTATTAGCACAAACGCAGGTGAAACGTTGGCCAGTTGGTGGCGCTAGCGGGTTTGAGTTAGAGACTACACATTTCCTATGGTGACAGCAAACGCATTCAAAGTAGAAAGTAATTTTTTGCTTATCAAAAGGTTCGAATGAAAAGCACTGTTAAAACCATGAACACAAATATGACATTGTAATCACATGACCAGAACACTACATACAGTTATAAAACACCTTCACTCGTGCAGGAAATCAGTGTTACGCTCTGGTGCTCTTCACGTTTCGGTCAAAACGGACAGCATTTTTTTTTTTCCTCAATAAAATGAATGTACTATATTTTTTTTGATAATATTTTTTATTTAATATTTTTTATTTTTAGGGGATTTTTTTACTAAATTATACTTACGCTGTAATTATAATCCATTTATTCACTTTTTTAGCATAAACCTTACTTAAATCTAGTCGTAAATCTAGAACGCTTTGAAGCACAGACTGAAGTTTGATCTCTTTTCAAAGACCACACTTGGCAGATTATTGCTGGAGTTAAAAAAGTTTACAAAAGTGAACTTATAACAATACACGTAAAATTCTGTAACTTTTTTTGACAATGCACAAAAAAACTATTTTACATTTTTATATGAAATATATTTTCAAAATCACGTTCTACTCTAAAACTGCTAGAAAATCAAAGCCATAAATCTAAAAGAGTTGCAAATAAAATTTGAGCTTGATGTCTCCAGAAATGAGCTTCAGTCAGAGTGTGTTTGGCTGCAGTACCAAACGCTTCCACTAGATGAAATTCTTATCCCATTCATTTACAATGCACTCATTTCTGAGTGCGACTATTTTTTACAGGACTATTTAACCTTTTCCAATTATCTCCATGATTTTTTTGTGTTCACATTTACCAAGTTTCGTACCATTCCAATGAAGTAAAAAATTCTAAAACAACAAAATGTAAAAAAGTTTTTTTGAAGAGCACCTTATTTGTTTGAATATAATGAACTCTTCTATAAGATCTTCTTTGTCCAGCTCTGCTTGATGAGGTGCATCCTGGGATGCTTTTAAACGGTTCTGAAGGAGTTGACGTGTGCGCTGACACTGAAGATAAGAGCTGTACTCTGTGATTGGGACGATCATATAACTGTAAAATCAGATTCAGCTGAATCATGGCTCTCTCTGGAGTCTCTAACGTAGCTTATCTCTTCTTCTCCGTGTTGAGTATGCAGTGCGTAAGCGTGTGTACTCACTGGTCAGTATAGTCCTGCGTTTGCACTGTTCCTCTACGCCGCCTTGTTTTTTGCCTGAAACAGTAAAGGGCATCTCAAAGACAAAGCGACGGATGTTGTGGCTCCTCTCGAAGTCCGTCCTCCTCTCCAGAAGCTCCTTCTCCTCCAGGAACGGGCTGACGTGAGTCACCTGGATGTAGGCGTACTTCGAGTCCAGATCCTTTGTGTTAATCTGCACCAAACAGAAAAGCACTTTAGCTAAGAGGAAGTTCTAGGTATCATGCTAGTAAAGATGCACCATTCAATGACGTCTACATTTAATGGCAAACATAAATCTTGATGCCTATATCTTAAAATGTTCTAGAAGAACATACTCCAGGTAATATACCATAACAATTGAAATGTGCACATTGCAGCTTCTGTAATTTAGTCTTAGCTTCAGGACAAGAATGATCAATTTGATAACAGAACATGAGTAAATAAGACATGCTTGAGTTGTTCAGGACCAGTGAGGTTTTTTTCAAGGACGCATTAAATTGATCAAAATTGACAGTAAAGACATTTACAATGTTACAAAAGATTCTATTTCAAATAAATGCTGTTATTTTGAACTTTCTATTCATCAAAGAATCCTGAAAAATAAATGAATCGCTGCTTCCACAGAAATATGAAGCAGCACAACTGTTTTCAACACTGATAATAATCATAAATGTTTCACTACAGCGAACATACATGATTAATGTATGATCTACTGTATCTGATTCCTAGTTTACTCACCCCTAAACCTTACATAACAAGGTCGGTCAAACTCTTTTGATCTTAAGTAAGTAAGTAAGTGAGTGAGTAAGTGAGTGAGTGAGTGAGTAAGTAAGTGAGTGAGTGAGTAAGTGACTGAGTGAGTGAGTAAGTAAGTGAGTAAGTAAGTGAGTGAGTGATAAGTAAGTAAGTGTGTAAGTAAGTGAGTGATTAAGTGAGTAAGTAAGTGAGTGAGTAAGTGAGTGAGTGAGTGAGTGAGTGAGTGAGTAAGTGAGTGAGTGAGTAAGTAAGTGAGTAAGTAAGTGAGTGAGTGATAAGTAAGTAAGTGTGTAAGTAAGTGAGTGATTAAGTGAGTAAGTAAGTGAGTGAGTGAGTAAGTAAGTGAGTGAGTGAGTGAGTGAGTGAGTGAGTAAGTAAGTGAGTGAGTGAGTGAGTGAGTAAGTGAGTGAGTGAGTAAGTAAGTAAGTGAGTGATTAAGTGAGTAAGTAAGTGAGTGATTAAGTGAGTAAGTAAGTGAGTGAGTGAGTGAGTAAGTGAGTGAGTGAGTAAGTGAGTGAGTGAGTAAGTAAGTAAGTGAGTGATTAAGTGAGTGAGTGAGTGAGTAAGTACAGGTCCTTCTCAAAAAATTAGCATATTGTGATAAAGTTCATTATTTTCCATAATGTAATGATAAAAATTAAACTTTAATATATTTTAGATTCATTGCACACCAACTGAAATATTTCAGGTCTTTTATTGTTTTAATACTGATGATTTTGGCATACAGCTCATGAAAACCCAAAATTCCTATCTAAAAAAATTTGCATATTTCATCCAAGCAATAAAAGAAGTGTTTTTAATACAAAAAAAGTCAACCTTCAAATAATTATGTTCAGTTATGCACTCAATACTTGGTCGGGAATCCTTTTGCAGAAATGACTGCTTCAATGCGGCGTGGCATGGAGGCAATCAGCCTGTGGCACTGCTGAGGTGTTATGGAGGCCCAGGATGCTTCGATAGCGGCCTTAAGCTCATCCAGAGTGTTGGGTCTTGCGTCTCTCAACTTTCTCTTCACAATATCCCACAGATTCTCTATGGGGTTCAGGTCAGGAGAGTTGGCAGGCCAATTGAGCACAGTAATACCATGGTCAGTAAACCATTTACCAGTGGTTTTGGCACTGTGAGCAAGTGCCAGGTCGTGCTGAAAAATGAAATCAGATGGAAGCATGAAGTGGTCCAAAATCTCCTGATAGCTAGCTGCATTGACCCTGCCCTTGATAAAACACAGTGGACCAACACCAGCAGCTGACATGGCACCCCAGACCATCACTGACTGTGGGTACTTGACACTGGACTTCAGGCATTTTGGCATTTCCTTCTCCCCAGTCTTCCTCCAGACTCCGGCACCTTGATTTCCGAATGACATGCAAAATTTGCTTTCATCCGAAAAAAGTACTTTGGACCACTGAGCAACAGTCCAGTGCTGCTTCTCTGTAGCCCAGGTCAGGCGCTTCTGCCGCTGTTTCTGGTTCAAAAGTAGCTTGACCTGGGGAATGCTGCACCTGTAGCCCATTTCCTGCACACGCCTGTGCACGGTGGCTCTGGATGTTTCTACTCCAGACTCAGTCCACTGCTTCCGCAGGACCCCCAACGTCTGGAATCGGTCCTTCTCCACAATCTTCCTCAGGGTCCGGTCACCTCTTCTCGTTGTGCAGCGTTTTTTGCCACACTTTTTCCTTCCCACAGACTTCCCACTGAGGTGCCTTGATACAGCACTCTGGGAACAGCCTATTTGTTCAGAAATTTCTTTCTGTGTCTTACCCTCTTGCTTGAGGGTGTCAATGATGGCCTTCTGGACAGCAGTCAGGTCGGCAGTCTTACCCATGATTGCGGTTTTGAGTAATGAAACAGGCTGGGAGTTTTTAAAAGCCTCAGGAATCTTTTGCAGGTGTTTAGAGTTAATTAGTTGATTCAGATGATTAGGTTAATAGCTCGTTTAAAGAACCTTTTCATGATATGCTAATTTTTTGAGATAGGAATTTTGGGTTTTCATGAGCTGTATGCCAAAATCATCAGTATTAAAACAATAAAAGACCTGAAATATTTCAGTTGGTGTGCAATGAATCTAAAATATATGAAAGTTTAATTTTTATCATTACATTATGGAAAATAATGAACTTTATCACAATATGCTAATTTTTTTAGAAGGACCTGTGAGTAAGTGAGTGAGTAAGTGAGTGAGTAAGTGAGTAAGTAAGTGAGTGATTAAGTGAGTAAGTAAGTGAGTAAGTAAGTGAGTGATTAAGTGAGTAAGTGAATGAGTAAGTAAGTGAGTAAGTGAGTAAGTAAGTGAGTGATTATGTGAGTAAGTAAGTGAGTGATTAAGTAAGTGAGTAAGTGAGTGAGTAAGTGAGTAAGTAAGTGAGTGATTAAGTGAGTAAGTAAGTGAGTAAGTAAGTGAGTAAGTAAGTGAGTAAGTGAGTAAGTAAGTGAGTGAGTAAGTGAGTGAGTAAATAAGTGAGTGAGTGAGTGTGTGAGTAAGTGAGTGAGTGAGTGAGTAAGTGAGTGAGTAAGTGAGTAAGTAAGTGGGTGAGTAAGTGAGTGAGTAAGTGAGTGGGTAAGTGAGTGAGTGAGTGAGTAAGTAAGTGAGTGAGTGAGTAAGTAAGTGAGTGAGTGAGTAAGTGTGTGAGTGAGTGTGTGAGTGAGAGAGTGAGTGAGTGAGTAAGTGAGTGAGTGAGTAAGTAAGTGAGTGAGTATGAGTGAGTAAGTGAGTGAGTGAGAGTGAGTAAGTGTGTGAGTGAGTGAGTGTAAGTGAGTAAGTGAGTGAGTGAGTGAGTAAGTAAGTGAGTGAGTAAGTAAGTGAGTGAGTAAGTGAGTGAGTAAGTGAGTGAGTAAGTGAGAGTGAGTGAGTGAGTGAGTAAGTGAGTGAGTGAGTGAGTAAGTAAGTGAGTGAGTAAGTAAGTGAGTAAGTGAGAGTGAGTGAGTGAGTGAGTAAGTGAGTGAGTAAGTGAGTGAGTAAGTGAGTAAGTGAGTGAGTGAGTAAGTGAGTGAGTGAGTGAGTAAGTGAGTGAGTGTGTAAGTGAGTGAGTGAGTGAGTGAGTGAGTAAGTGAGTGAGTAAGTGAGTGAGTGAGTGAGTGAGTGAGTGAGTAAGTAAGTGAGTGAGTAAGTGAGTTGGTAAGTGAGTGAGTGAGTGAGTGAGTAAGTAAGTGAGTGAGTGAGTAAGTAAGTGAGTGAGTAAGAAAGTGAGTGAGTATGAGTGAGTAAGTGAGTGAGTGAGTGAGAGTGAGTAAGTGTGTGAGTGAGTGAGTGTAAGTGAGTAAGTGAGTGAGTGAGTGAGTGAGTAAGTGAGTGAGTAAGTAAGTGAGTGAGTAAGTAAGTGAGTGAGTAAGTGAGAGTGAGTGAGTAAGTAAGTGAGTGAGTAAGTGAGTGAGTAAGTGAGTGAGTGAGTGAGTGAGTGAGTAAGTGAGTGAGTGAGTGAGTAAGTGTGTGAATGAGTAAGTAAGTGAGTGAGTGAGTAAGTAAGTGAGTGAGTGAGTAAGTAAGTGGGTGAGTAAGTGAGTGAGTGAGTAAGTGAGTGAGTAAGTGAGTGAGTGAGTAAGTAAGTGTGTGAGTGAGTAAGTGAGTGAGTGAGTAAGTAAGTGTGTGAGTGAGTGAGTAAGTAAGTGAGTGAGTGAGTGTGTGAGTGAGTAAGTGTGTGAATGGGTGAGTGAGTAAGTAAGTGAGTGAGTGAGTAAGTAAGTGAGTGAGTGAGTAAGTAAGTAAGTGAGTGAGTGAGTAAGTAAGTGAGTGGGTGAGTAAGTGAGTGAGTAAGTGAGTGAGTAAGTGAGTGAGTAAGTGAGTGAGTGAGTGACTGAGTGAGTGAGTGAGTAAGTGTGTGAGTGAGTAAGTGAGTGAGTAAGTGAGTGAGTGAGTAAGTAAGTGTGTGAGTGAGTAAGTAAGTGAGTGAGTGAGTAAGTAAGTGAGTGAGTGAGTGAGTAAGTGAGTAAGTAAGTGAGTGAGTGAGTGAGTGAGTGAGTGAGTGAGTGAGTGAGTAAGTAAATGAGTAAGTACCGGTATGTTCTCTTTTGGTCTTGATAAAGGGTAATCTGGAGTGTGGATCAGACTTTATTCTGCATATATGATACTGTAACTGTACGTTTCTTACCTTGCCAGAATCCTGGATCATTCTGACGTTCTCCGCTCCAAACTTGTCTGAATAGAGTTTGAGGAGTCTTTGTGAGATCTCAGACAGTGGCGTGAATTTGGGCTCCTTATATATGTATTCTTTACCATCTTCATCCTCAAAGAACCCCTGAAACAACAAGCAAATCTGAATCAATCAGAAGAATGCGTTAAAACTCAACTTTAAGAACCTGCTGCTCACCATCTAGACTAAAAAAAGGCCAATTGCCTACTAATTTTTAAATACTAAATAAATCACAGGACACAAATATTTACAACAGCACTCTGGAAATACTGGGATGTATAAAGACTGTAATGAGGGATTCTGATGACTTCCACACATGTGACACTCATGATCAGTTTACCTGGTTGATCTCAGAGTCATTACACTGGTACTGCTAGAGACAGAAACAACCCATCAGTTTAACACTCACTTCTCAACACTGCTTTCATTACGCTTTAGTGATGGTAATCGGTTAATTAACTATCGACTGCTTGCCAGTTAATCACATTTATACTAATGTTTGCTGACAAAAACACATTATTATGAAAGCTCGTTTCTGCCACAGAATAAAAAATAAAAAAGTTAATTGTGACTTTTTATCTAAAAATTGTGATATTGTTTATATCTTGCAATTCTGACTTTATAACACGCAATTCTGAGAAATAAAGTCAGAATTGTGAGATAAAAAGTCACAATTATCTTTTAAAATGTTTTATTCTGTGTCGGAAACATTATTTTATTGTGTCAGATGAGTAAATGATTGATTAGACATTACAAAACGTGGCTTTAGAGGTCAAATTTGTTTCCATATCACTGAATATAAGATTATCACTGGCCAATAAACACATACACTTTCCCTGAAGAAGTACACTTTAAAATACTTTTGAAAAGAGTACTTATTATGGAAAAAATATACTTTTAAAAAATATACTTGTGCAAAATGTTTTTAGACACTTAATTGCAATCAAATGAAAATATCATAGTTTAAATTTATATTAAATACAATTAATGAACTTTAGTGTGACTTTTTTGACTAATTTAAGATGAACTTAAGTACATCTTCATAAATTTAATTTCATAATTACTTATATTGTCTTTCAAATATGGTTAAAGTGTAGCTGAATGTATCGACAAACATTTATGAAAATTTAAAATAGACTTTAATCTAATTTACATTGAATCTTGGACGTCATGTATTTAAATATATTTGTAATTACAATATATGAAAAGTTATAATTAGGTATTTTACATGTGCTTTAGTGTGTTAGTCAACATCAAAATAAGTCAACTTCTTTAAAGCACGGAAAAGATTATTAGAAACAATGATTTAAAATGTACTTTAAAGTAAAAAATGCCTTTTTTTAAGTGAACTTAAGTGTGTTAAGAAACTCATGAAACTGTACTCTCTTTAAGTGCACTTAAATGGCCTTTTATTTCATTAATATTATATTATCTGCAAGTAAAGTTTTTTAAAAATATACTCTTAAGATTTGAAGTGAACTAAGTGCACATTCAATGCAATCAAGTGCACTTCTTTTTCTCAAGTGTTATATATTCATGTACTGTAAATTTAAACCAAAAAATCTTGATGTTGATCAAAAAAAGCTCATTGTTGGTGCCGATAGTCTCGTGGGTGAGTGGACCCTGTCTCTCACACTCCACTTCTTCTTTACTCAATACTGTCTTATCCCAATAGAAAGGCAAAGAAATGGGCAAAAAATAAATCTTTAAAAAAAACTTCACAGGCATGTTACCAACAAAACACAAAAAGTCTATCTTATCGCAGATAAGCACTTCTGTTATGATGATCAAACTGGAGTATTCTAGTACTGGTGGATCTGACTGTAGTCTCTGAAATCACACACACTCATTTCTACACCCAAAGCGGAGCAAAATAAATAAGAGCTCATAAGAGTTCAGGCCACAGCAAGCCGAGCTCAAACACAGATAACAGATCAACACACGAGAGATGAAGAGTGTGGAGCGAGTTCAATCACAGATAACAGATCAACACACGAGAGATGAAGAGTGTGAAGCGAGCTCAAACACAGATAACAGATCAACACACGAGAGATGAAGAGTGTGAAGCGAGCTCAATCACAGATAACAGATCAACACACGAGAGATGAAGAGTGTGAAGCGAGCTCAAACACAGATAACAGATCAACACACGAGAGATGAAGAGTGTGAAGCGAGTTCAAACACAGATAACAGATCAACACACGAGAGATGAAGAGTGTGAAGCGAGTTCAATCACAGATAACAGATCAACACACGAGAGATGAAGAGTGTGAAGCGAGCTCAAACACAGATAACAGATCAACACACGAGAGATGAAGAGTGTGAAGCGAGCTCAAACACAGATAAGAGATCAACACACGAGAGATGAAGAGTGTGGAGCGAGCTCAAACACAGATAACAGATAAACACACGAGAGATGAAGAGTGTGAAGCGAGTTCAAACACAGATAACAGATCAACACACGAGAGATGAAGAGTGTGAAGCGAGTTCAAACAAAGATAACAGATCAACACACGAGAGATGAAGAGTGTGAAGCGAGCTCAAACACAGATAACAGATCAACACACGAGAGATGAAGAGTGTGAAGCGAGTTCAAACACATAACAGATCAACACACAAGAGATGAAGAGTGTGAAGCGAGCTCAAACACAGATAACAGATCAACACACGAGAGATGAAGAGTGTGAAGCGAGCTCAAACACAGATAACAGATCAACACACGAGAGATGAAGAGTGTGAAGCGAGCTCAAACACAGATAACAGATCAACACACGAGAGATGAAGAGTGTGAAGCGAGTTCAAACACAGATAACAGATCAACACACGAGAGATGAAGAGTGTGAAGCGAGTTCAATCACAGATAACAGATCAACACACGAGAGATGAAGAGTGTGAAGCGAGTTCAATCACAGATAACAGATCAACACACGAGAGATGAAGAGTGTGAAGCGAGCTCAAACACAGATAACAGATCAACACACGAGAGATGAAGAGTGTGGAGCGAGCTCAAACACAGATAACAGATCAACACACGAGAGATGAAGAGTGTGAAGCGAGCTCAAACACAGATAACAGATCAACACACGAGAGATGAAGAGTGTGAAGCGAGCTCAAACACAGATAACAGATCAACACACGAGAGATGAAGAGTGTGAAGCGAGTTCAAACACAGATAACAGATCAACACACGAGAGATGAAGAGTGTGAAGCGAGTTCAAACACAGATAACAGATCAACACACGAGAGATGAAGAGTGTGAAGCGAGCTCAAACACAGATAACAGATCAACACACGAGAGATGAAGAGTGTGAAGCGAGTTCAAACAGATAACAGATCAACACACGAGAGATGAAGAGTGTGAAGCGAGCTCAAACACAGATAACAGATCAACACACGAGAGATGAAGAGTGTGAAGCGAGCTCAAACACAGATAACAGATCAACACACGAGAGATGAAGAGTGTGAAGCGAGTTCAATCACAGATAACAGATCAACACACGAGAGATGAAGAGTGTGGAGCGAGTTCAAACACAGATAACAGATCAACACACGAGAGATGAAGAGTGTGAAGCGAGTTCAAACACAGATAACAGATCAACACACGAGAGATGAAGAGTGTGAAGCGAGTTCAATCACAGATAACAGATCAACACACGAGAGATGAAGAGTGTGAAGCGAGTTCAAACACAGATAACAGATCAACACACGAGAGATGAAGAGTGTGAAGCGAGCTCAAACACAGATAACAGATCAACACACGAGAGATGAAGAGTGTGAAGCGAGCTCAAACACAGATAACAGATCAACACACGAGAGATGAAGAGTGTGAAGCGAGCTCAAACACAGATAACAGATCAACACACGAGAGATGAAGAGTGTGGAGCGAGTTCAATCACAGATAACAGATCAACACACGAGAGATGAAGAGTGTGAAGCGAGCTCAAACACAGATAACAGATCAACACACGAGAGATGAAGAGTGTGAAGCGAGCTCAAACACAGATAACAGATCAACACACGAGAGATGAAGAGTGTGAACATTTACATTTACATTTATTCATTTAGCTGACGCTTTTATCCAAAGCGACTTACAATTGCTATATATGTCAGAGGTCGCACGCCTCTGGAGCAACTAGGGGTTAAGTGTCTTGCTCAGGGACACATTGGTGTCTCACAGTGGATTCGAACCCGGGTCTCTCACACCAAAGGCATGTGTCTTACCCACTGCGCCATCACCACCCCTGTGAGCTCGCTGTGAAGCGAGCTCAAACACAGATAACAGATCAACACACGAGAGATGAAGAGTGTGGAGCGAGCTCAAACACAGTTCCTTTTCGAGAGGTCTCTCCTATTGCGTAAGTAGCTTACGCTATGGGAAAACTCCTTTTCTCGAGAATATTGAAGTCTTTATGTAAAACGCATTGCAGCTGCACAGCTGACAGCAATGAACGAAGGAGCTCGGTCATTGGCTGTGCTGCGGCAACTTGCTCGAACCAATGACGGGGCGACTCTGAATGCGCGACCAATGAACGCGCTTCGCGCCCGCGCGCGTCAGAGCCCGCCAAGATGGGCGTGGCCAAGCTATATATTGGGCGCCCCGTCATGAGAGTTCTTTAGATTTAATCTCCTTCAGCGAACACCTTCTTCGCTGGATCCTCCGGATTATTGAAAGCCTTCGCCGCCGTGGAAAAGCATACCAGCGGGATTGCTACGAGGACGTCGGCACCTTCAGCCGCCTTCGAACACCATCCTACTGAGCCATCCGGCGCGCCACACACGCAAGTATTTTACATCTGTTCGCCCCGCGACATTTGTAAAAGAGCAAATTTTCTGAGGCGTTGTTTCAAATGCCTTCCTGCGCGTCGTGCAGAGACCTTCTCCCGGACGGGGATCGTCACATCATCTGCGCTCGCTGCCTGGGCCGGAACCACGCAGAAGCTGCTCTGAACAAGGGCGGATGCCCGGAATGTGACGACCTGGGTCTCTCCACACTGCGGGCTCGCTTCGCCGCTTTCGCCGCGAGCGAGCCCATCGCCGCCACCCCTCTGTTTGAGCCGCGTTTAAAAAAAAAAAATAAAAATAAAAAAACCCCGCTCACAGAGGCTTCCTGAACCTGAGCTCAGTGACGTCACGCCGAGCCAGTCTCCGCGTGCTTCACCGCCGCTCTTGCCTTCCCCACCGCCGGTTCAGTTCACTCAGCCGGACCCACACCCCTCTAGCAGAGCGGTGGGCCTTGTGACTTTCGGCGCGTCCGAGGACGACGGGGGAGTGGATGACAGCCTGTCCATCGACGCTGCATCTGACGACTGGCCGGGCTCCACTTTCGACCCCGCCCCGTCGACGCTAGCTAGCACGAGTGCGGGCTCCACCATGGATACGGAGATTATCCGCATCCTCTCGAAGGCCGTGGAGGACCTCGGGCTCGATTGGTGTTCTCCGCCAAGTCATGGAAAGCCCCCCACTCTGCGAGCCTAAAGCCTTCTTTTTCTTCTTCGCTCTCCTCAGTGGACGGCGCGAAGGAAAGAGGCTACGAGGGAACGCCGCCCCTCGAGGAGGTCGTGGCCAATCATCTCTGCCCGCCCTCCACCACCGGATGGAAAGCCAAAGCTTCCCACCCCTCGAAACCCTGCCGCACTACCTCTGCTCTCGCCGGTCGCGCCTACGCCGCCGCCGGCCAAGCTGCATCAGCGCTTCACTCAATGGCGGTACTTCAAGTGTTCCAAGCCAAGCTTCTCCGCTCTATGGACGAGTCTGGCCCCGAACCCGAAGCCTTCAGGGACCTACGCAGCGCAACTGATAGCTCTGCGAGCCACGAAGGCCACCGCCCAGTCTATTGGCCGTGCTATGGCTAATTTGACTGTTCTCGAGCACCATCTGTGGCTGACTGTGACTGAGATGAAGGACGCGGATAAGGCGCCATTTCTCGACGCGCCTATCTCCACCAGCGGGCTGTTTGGACCGGCGGTTAAAGGTTTCGCCGAACGCTTCACTGAGGCCCAGAACGCTTCACAAGCTATGCGTCATTTCCTGCCAAAGCGCTCCAGCTCATCGCAGAGCAGACAGAGACCGCCACAGCCGCAGCGGGCTAGAACAGCTCCCACCGCCTCTCAGCCCGCGCCTCAGGCTGACGCTCGACGCCGCTCGCGCTCTCAAAAGCCGTCCTAGCCACAGAAATGAGAAGATAGAGTGCGTGTCTCGCAAAAGCCGGACCACTCTCTCTGCAAAAGCTCAAACATTACCCAGTCCCCTTACAGGCGGCTGGATATGTCCATACAGCAGTCAATGGGCCAGTCACAGAGCTCGCTCATCTGCAAACAAACACCGTTTTTACGGCGACGCACAAAAAAAAAAAAAAAAAAAAAGTCTTTTTCTGCCTGCGTCACTAAGGGTTAACATGTCCACAAAGTGTGCATTCCCAGATACTGTCAAAACAGTGCCAAATTCATTCCCAGCTCAGGCTGCGCTTCCCATGAATGTAGATCACGTGCCTACGGTCATGTACGCACCACTACACACAAGCACTGTTCACACAGTTATAAATTCATCCCCAGTAAAAGCGGGAAACATTATAAAGGTGACGCGTGTGCCTAACACTGTTTATGCACCCCCACTTATAAACACTGTCCTTACAGTGTCAAACACAACCTCCGCTCAGGCTGCGAGTTTTACAAACACAGCGCGCGCTGTTGTAATCACACACGCGCCCATTCACTCAGCTGCTCAGCGCGTGCTGGCGCCTCTGAGAGCTACGAGCTCAGGCGATTCGCTGGCCAGGTCCCTACGTCACAGCGGCCCGCCCCTAGCCTGTATTCAGCCCATATCTGTACACGCAGCGGCATGGGAAAACATTCCAGATATGCCGAAATGGGTATTGAATATAGTAAAGCACGGATACTCGCTCCAGTTCGCTCGCAGACCACCACGTTTTACGACTGTGGTCGAGACAAAAGTGAGAAAGGAGTGTTCACATGTTCTACGCACCGAGGTGCGCAAACTAATAGAAAAGGGCGCTGTGGAAACTGTTTTCCCCCTCTCTGAGCGGGACAGGTTTTTACAGCCGCTATTTTCTCGTCCCGAAAAAGGATGGCGGTCTCCGCCCGATCCTAGATCTCAGACACCTGAACAGAGCACTAATGATTCGCTCGTTCAGAATGTTAACAACCAAGCATATCCTCGCGCAAGTACGCCCAGGAGATTGGTTTCTCTCAGTGGATCTGAAAGATGCTTACTTTCACATTCCAATAACGCCTCATCACAGGCCGTTTCTGAGATTCGCTTTCGAGGGACAGTCATACCAGTACACAGTACTTCCGTTCGGCCTGTCCCTGGCTCCCCGTACATTCACGAAATGTATGGATGCAGCACTTTCCCCCCTAAGACGAAGGGGAGTGCGAATACTGAATCATCTCGACGATTGGCTGGTTCTAGCACAATCAGAGAGTCAGTTAATAACACACAGATCTTGGATTATCAGCCATTTAGAATGCCTGGGTCTAAGAATCAATTTTGCAAAAGCATACTATCTCCCAGCCAGAGGATTTCTTTCCTGGGAATAGTTCTAGACTCGATGCAAATGACAGCGCGTCTCTCATCAGAGCGCGCGCTTACCATCCGGCGCCGTGCAACATCATTCAGGGCGGGCGCGCGTGCCCCGTCAAACGGTTTCAGAGGATGCTCGGTCTCATGGCCTCAGCATCGGCCGTACTCCAGCTAGGATTGTTGCATATGCGCCCTCTCCAACGCTGGCTCAAAGAGCCGCGTCCCTACTCACGCGTGGCGTTCGGGCCACTTTTTAATCAGAGCGAACCGCGGCTGTATAAAAGCCCTGATGCACTGGAAAGCCGCCGACTGGTACCAGTCAGGCGTGAGTCTGGGTGTGAACACAAGGAGAAAGATGATAATGACAGATGCCTCCAAAATAGGTTGGCGGGCCCTTTACGAGGGCAGGCCTGTCTCCGGCTTTTGGTCAAACCCGGAGAAGCGCCTACACATAAACTGTCTGGAAATGAAAGCGGTCGCTTTGGCTCTCAGAGCCCTGCTCCCACATCTAAAAACGAACACGTCCTGGTCCGAACGGACAACATGACGGTAGTGTCGTACATAAATCGCCAGGGTGGACTCAGGTCGAGCTCCATGCATTCAATGGCCAGGAGACTCATTTTATGGTCCCAGCACAACTCGCGCTCGCTGATAGCAGCGCATGTGCCAGGCGCCCTGAACCAGGGGGCAGACATGCTATCCAGAGACAAGATTCTCCCAGGAGAATGGGCTCTCAACCCGCTGACGATTCAGTGGTTATGGAAAACCTTTGGCAAAGCGGAGATCGACCTCTTCGCCTCCAAGGAGAACGCGCACTGCTCTTTTTTCTTCACGAAAAGCACGGACGCGCTCGCCCAGAGCTGGCCGAGCCGCCCCTTATATGCCTTTCCCCCGATCGCGATGCTGCCACAGGTCATCAGTCGGGTCAGAGAGGAGAAAAACGCAGTGCTGCTGATAGCCCCACTCTGGAAGAACCAAACATGGTTTCCAGATCTGATGCAAATGCAATCTGCACCACGGCCGATTCCACTGAGGCCAGACCTCCTCAGTCAGGCCAGCGGGATGATATTTCATCCCCGCCCCGATCTGTGGGCCCTTCATGCATGGCCCCTCAACGGGTTCCCAGGAACCTCGCGAGCGGAGCACTAAAAACCATCGCTGAGGCGCAGGCGCCCTCCACGAGACGCTTATATGCCCAGAAATGTAAGTGTTCAGTGACTGGTGTAATGCCAAGGGCCTGAACCCTGAGACATGCGAGATTACGAATGTACTCGTTTTTCTACAAGGGCTTCTGGAGGCGGGCCGCACCCCCTCCACGCTCAAAGTATATGTGGCGACCATCACAGCGTCACACGACCCTGTAATGGAACGTCCATTGCGAAGAAACGACCTAATTATTCGTTTCCTAAAGGGCGCTAGGAGGATGAACCCTTCACGCCCCCCCTCAGTGCCGATCTGGGACCTAGCTACTGTCCTAGACGCTCTTAAAGGGCCCCCGTTCGAACCACTCCGAACCGTGCACCTTAAACAGCTCTCGCTCAAGACTGCGCTCTTGCTGGCACTCGCCTCGGTCAAGAGAGTGGGCGACCTGCACGCGCTTTCGACAAGCGCTGCCTGCCTAGAATTCAGTCCTAACGACTGCAGGGTCGTCCTTAGGCCGAAACAGGGGTATATTCCTAAAGTGCTCACCACTCCCTTCAGAGCACAGGTTATCTCCCTAACTGCGCTTTCGTCTCCAGCAGACGAACACGACGCTAATCTACTCTGCCCCGTTAGGGCTCTCAGAGTGTATTTGGAGCGTTCTGCCCTATTCAGACAGACAGAACAACTGTTTGTATGCTTTGGCGACCGTACGAAAGGTTCCGCCGTTTCAAAGCAGAGAATCTCTCACTGGATAGTTGAAGCTATAGCGCTGGCTTACGAAGCTAAGGGACTTCAATGCCCCTGGGGAGTCAAAGCACACTCCACCAGGAGTGTGGCTTCTTCCTGGGCACGGTCGAGCGGGATACCGATCGAGGATATTTGTGCGGCGGCAGGCTGGGCCTCACCGTCCACATTTATCAGGTTCTACAACCTACAGGTCCCGACATTGCATTCCAATGTGCTATCAGCATGATGCTAGTTGAACTGCGAGTTCGCATCTAGATTATGTATGTGCTTGTGTCACACTGAGCGCCTTCTAGCCGCTCTGTATTTTTTCCCATATATAAAGCTTGCCTCTGCCGGCTAGTTGGATGATAACTTTGCTTTTTAGCTCAGGCACCTGCCTCTGGCTATCATAAGGCGAAGTTCAGCACGCACGGCGTTTTGCATGGTGTTCCCATAGCGTAAGCTACTTACGCAATAGGAGAGACCTCTCGAAAGGGAACGACTCGGTTACTAACGTAACCTCGGTTCCCTGAGAGGAGGGAACGAGTATTGCGTAAGCTGCCGTGCTTGTGCTTGGTTAGTTCGCTTCAGTCGTTTTAACCTAAAGAACTCTCATGACGGGGCGCCCAATATATAGCTTGGCCACGCCCATCTTGGCGGGCTCTGACGCGCGCGGGCGCGAAGCGCGTTCATTGGTCGCGCATTCAGAGTCGCCCCGTCATTGGTTCGAGCAAGTTGCCGCAGCACAGCCAATGACCGAGCTCCTTCGTTCATTGCTGTCAGCTGTGCAGCTGCAATGCGTTTTACATAAAGACTTCAATATTCTCGAGAAAAGGAGTTTTCCCATAGCGTAAGCTACTTACGCAATACTCGTTCCCTCCTCTCAGGGAACCGAGGTTACGTTAGTAACCGAGTCGATATCAGATCAACACACGAGAGATGAAGAGTGTGAAGCGAGCTCAAACACAGATAACAGATCAACACACGAGAGATGAAGAGTGTGAAGCGAGTTCAATCACAGATAACAGATCAACACACGAGAGATGAAGAGTGTGAAGCGAGTTCAAACACAGATAACAGATCAACACACGAGAGATGAAGAGTGTGAAGTGAGTTCAAACACAGATAACAGATCAACACACGAGAGATGAAGAGTGTGAAGCGAGCTCAAACACAGATAACAGATCAACACACGAGAGATGAAGAGTGTGAAGCGAGTTCAAACACAGATAACAGATCAACACACGAGAGATGAAGAGTGTGAAGCGAGTTCAAACACAGATAACAGATCAACACACGAGAGACGAAGAGTGTGGAGCGAGCTCAAACACAGATAACAGATCAACACACGAGAGATGAAGAGTGTGAAGCGAGTTCAATCACAGATAACAGATCAACACACGAGAGATGAAGAGTGTGAAGCGAGTTCAATCACAGATAACAGATCAACACACGAGAGATGAAGAGTGTGGAGCGAGCTCAAACACAGATAACAGATCAACACACGAGAGATGAAGAGTGTGAAGCGAGCTCAATCACAGATAACAGATCAACACACGAGAGATGAAGAGTGTGAAGCGAGTTCAATCACAGATAACAGATCAACACACGAGAGATGAAGAGTGTGAAGCGAGCTCAAACACAGATAACAGATCAACACACGAGAGATGAAGAGTGTGAAGCGAGCTCAAACACAGATAACAGATCAACACACGAGAGATGAAGAGTGTGAAGCGAGCTCAAACACAGATAACAGATCAACACACGAGAGATGAAGAGTGTGAAGCGAGTTCAATCACAGATAACAGATCAACACACGAGAGATGAAGAGTGTGAAGCGAGCTCAAACACAGATAACAGATCAACACACGAGAGATGAAGAGTGTGAAGCGAGTTCAAACACAGATAACAGATCAACACACGAGAGATGAAGAGTGTGAAGCGAGCTCAAACACAGATAACAGATCAACACACGAGAGACGAAGAGTGTGAAGCGAGTTCAATCACAGATAACAGATCAACACACGAGAGATGAAGAGTGTGAAGCGAGTTCAATCACAGATAACAGATCAACACACGAGAGATGAAGAGTGTGAAGCGAGTTCAATCACAGATAACAGATCAACACACGAGAGATGAAGAGTGTGGAGCGAGCTCAAACACAGATAACAGATCAACACACGAGAGATGAAGAGTGTGAAGCGAGCTCAATCACAGATAACAGATCAACACACGAGAGATGAAGAGTGTGAAGCGAGTTCAATCACAGATAACAGATCAACACACGAGAGATGAAGAGTGTGAAGCGAGCTCAAACACAGATAACAGATCAACACACGAGAGATGAAGAGTGTGAAGCGAGCTCAAACACAGATAACAGATCAACACACGAGAGATGAAGAGTGTGAAGCGAGCTCAAACACAGATAACAGATCAACACACGAGAGATGAAGAGTGTGAAGCGAGTTCAAACACAGATAACAGATCAACACACGAGAGATGAAGAGTGTGAAGCGAGCTCAAACACAGATAACAGATCAACACACGAGAGATGAAGAGTGTGAAGCGAGTTCAAACACAGATAACAGATCAACACACGAGAGATGAAGAGTGTGAAGCGAGTTCAATCACAGATAACAGATCAACACACGAGAGATGAAGAGTGTGAAGCGAGCTCAAACACAGATAACAGATCAACACACGAGAGATGAAGAGTGTGGAGCGAGTTCAAACACAGATAACAGATCAACACACGAGAGATGAAGAGTGTGGAGCGAGCTCAAACACAGATAACAGATCAACACACGAGAGATGAAGAGTGTGAAGCGAGCTCAAACACAGATAACAGATCAACACACGAGAGATGAAGAGTGTGAAGCGAGCTCAAACACAGATAACAGATCAACACACGAGAGATGAAGAGTGTGAAGCGAGTTCAAACACAGATAACAGATCAACACACGAGAGATGAAGAGTGTGAAGCGAGCTCAAACACAGATAACAGATCAACACACGAGAGATGAAGAGTGTGAAGCGAGTTCAAACACAGATAACAGATCAACACACGAGAGATGAAGAGTGTGAAGCGAGTTCAATCACAGATAACAGATCAACACACGAGAGATGAAGAGTGTGAAGCGAGCTCAAACACAGATAACAGATCAACACACGAGAGATGAAGAGTGTGGAGCGAGTTCAAACACAGATAACAGATCAACACACGAGAGATGAAGAGTGTGGAGCGAGCTCAAACACAGATAACAGATCAACACACGAGAGATGAAGAGTGTGGAGCGAGTTCAAACACAGATAACAGATCAACACACGAGAGATGAAGAGTGTGAAGCGAGCTCAATCACAGATAACAGATCAACACACGAGAGATGAAGAGTGTGGAGCGAGCTCAAACACAGATAACAGATCAACACACGAGAGATGAAGAGTGTGGAGCGAGTTCAAACACAGATAACAGATCAACACACGAGAGATGAAGAGTGTGAAGCGAGCTCAATCACAGATAACAGATCAACACACGAGAGATGAAGAGTGTGGAGCGAGCTCAAACACAGATAACAGATCAACACACGAGAGATGAAGAGTGTGGAGCGAGTTCAAACACAGATAACAGATCAACACACGAGAGATGAAGAGTGTGGAGCGAGCTCAAACACAGATAACAGATCAACACACGAGAGATGAAGAGTGTGGAGCGAGCTCAAACACAGATAACAGATCAACACACGAGAGATGAAGAGTGTGAAGCGAGCTCAATCACAGATAACAGATCAACACACGAGAGATGAAGAGTGTGAAGCGAGCTCAATCACAGATAACAGATCAACACACGAGAGATGAAGAGTGTGAAGCGAGTTCAATCACAGATAACAGATCAACACACGAGAGATGAAGAGTGTGAAGCGAGCTCAAACACAGATAACAGATCAACACACGAGAGATGAAGAGTGTGAAGCGAGTTCAAACAGATAACAGATCAACACACGAGAGATGAAGAGTGTGAAGCGAGCTCAAACACAGATAACAGATCAACACACGAGAGATGAAGAGTGTGAAGCGAGTTCAATCACAGATAACAGATCAACACACGAGAGATGAAGAGTGTGAAGCGAGCTCAAACACAGATAACAGATCAACACACGAGAGATGAAGAGTGTGAAGCGAGTTCAAACACAGATAACAGATCAACACACGAGAGATGAAGAGTGTGAAGCGAGCTCAAACACAGATAACAGATCAACACACGAGAGATGAAGAGTGTGAAGCGAGTTCAATCACAGATAACAGATCAACACACGAGAGATGAAGAGTGTGAAGCGAGTTCAATCACAGATAACAGATCAACACACGAGAGATGAAGAGTGTGGAGCGAGCTCAAACACAGATAACAGATCAACACACGAGAGATGAAGAGTGTGAAGCGAGCTCAATCACAGATAACAGATCAACACACGAGAGATGAAGAGTGTGAAGCGAGCTCAAACACAGATAACAGATCAACACACGAGAGATGAAGAGTGTGAAGCGAGCTCAAACACAGATAACAGATCAACACACGAGAGATGAAGAGTGTGAAGCGAGCTCAAACACAGATAACAGATCAACACACGAGAGATGAAGAGTGTGAAGCGAGCTCAAACACAGATAACAGATCAACACACGAGAGATGAAGAGTGTGAAGCGAGTTCAAACACAGATAACAGATCAACACACGAGAGATGAAGAGTGTGAAGCGAGCTCAAACACAGATAACAGATCAACACACGAGAGATGAAGAGTGTGAAGCGAGCTCAAACACAGATAACAGATCAACACACGAGAGATGAAGAGTGTGGAGCGAGTTCAAACACAGATAACAGATCAACACACGAGAGATGAAGAGTGTGGAGCGAGCTCAAACACAGATAACAGATCAACACACGAGAGATGAAGAGTGTGGAGCGAGTTCAAACACAGATAACAGATCAACACACGAGAGATGAAGAGTGTGAAGCGAGCTCAAACACAGATAACAGATCAACACACGAGAGATGAAGAGTGTGAAGCGAGCTCAATCACAGATAACAGATCAACACACGAGAGATGAAGAGTGTGGAGCGAGCTCAAACACAGATAACAGATCAACACACGAGAGATGAAGAGTGTGAAGCGAGCTCAAACACAGATAACAGATCAACACACGAGAGATGAAGAGTGTGAAGCGAGCTCAAACACAGATAACAGATCAACACACGAGAGATGAAGAGTGTGGAGCGAGTTCAAACACAGATAACAGATCAACACACGAGAGATGAAGAGTGTGAAGCGAGCTCAAACACAGATAACAGATCAACACACGAGAGATGAAGAGTGTGAAGCGAGTTCAAACACAGATAACAGATCAACACACGAGAGATGAAGAGTGTGAAGCGAGTTCAAACACAGATAACAGATCAACACACGAGAGATGAAGAGTGTGAAGCGAGCTCAAACACAGATAACAGATCAACACACGAGAGATGAAGAGTGTGAAGCGAGTTCAAACACAGATAACAGATCAACACACGAGAGATGAAGAGTGTGAAGCGAGTTCAAACACAGATAACAGATCAACACACGAGAGATGAAGAGTGTGAAGCGAGTTCAAACACAGATAACAGATCAACACACGAGAGATGAAGAGTGTGAAGCGAGTTCAAACACAGATAACAGATCAACACACGAGAGATGAAGAGTGTGAAGCGAGTTCAAACACAGATAACAGATCAACACACGAGAGATGAAGAGTGTGAAGCGAGTTCAAACACAGATAACAGATCAACACACGAGAGATGAAGAGTGTGAAGCGAGCTCAAACACAGATAACAGATCAACACACGAGAGATGAAGAGTGTGAAGCGAGCTCAAACACAGATAACAGATCAACACACGAGAGATGAAGAGTGTGAAGCGAGCTCAATCACAGATAACAGATCAACACACGAGAGATGAAGAGTGTGGAGCGAGTTCAAACACAGATAACAGATCAACACACGAGAGATGAAGAGTGTGAAGCGAGCTCAAACACAGATAACAGATCAACACACGAGAGATGAAGAGTGTGGAGCGAGTTCAAACACAGATAACAGATCAACACACGAGAGATGAAGAGTGTGAAGCGAGTTCAAACACAGATAACAGATCAACACACGAGAGATGAAGAGTGTGAAGCGAGCTCAAACACAGATAACAGATCAACACACGAGAGATGAAGAGTGTGAAGCGAGCTCAAACACAGATAACAGATCAACACACGAGAGATGAAGAGTGTGAAGCGAGTTCAAACACAGATAACAGATCAACACACGAGAGATGAAGAGTGTGGAGCGAGCTCAAACACAGATAACAGATCAACACACGAGAGATGAAGAGTGTGAAGCGAGTTCAAACACAGATAACAGATCAACACACGAGAGATGAAGAGTGTGAAGCGAGCTCAATCACAGATAACAGATCAACACACGAGAGATGAAGAGTGTGGAGCGAGCTCAATCACAGATAACAGATCAACACACGAGAGATGAAGAGTGTGGAGCGAGCTCAAACACAGATAACAGATCAACACACGAGAGATGAAGAGTGTGAAGCGAGCTCAAACACAGATAACAGATCAACACACGAGAGATGAAGAGTGTGGAGCGAGTTCAAACACAGATAACAGATCAACACACGAGAGATGAAGAGTGTGAAGCGAGTTCAAACACAGATAACAGATCAACACACGAGAGATGAAGAGTGTGAAGCGAGCTCAAACACAGATAACAGATCAACACACGAGAGATGAAGAGTGTGAAGCGAGCTCAAACACAGATAACAGATCAACACACGAGAGATGAAGAGTGTGAAGCGAGCTCAAACACAGATAACAGATCAACACACGAGAGATGAAGAGTGTGAAGCGAGCTCAAACACAGATAACAGATCAACACACGAGAGATGAAGAGTGTGGAGCGAGTTCAAACACAGATAACAGATCAACACACGAGAGATGAAGAGTGTGAAGCGAGTTCAAACACAGATAACAGATCAACACACGAGAGATGAAGAGTGTGAAGCGAGCTCAAACACAGATAACAGATCAACACACGAGAGATGAAGAGTGTGGAGCGAGTTCAAACACAGATAACAGATCAACACACGAGAGATGAAGAGTGTGAAGCGAGTTCAAACACAGATAACAGATCAACACACGAGAGATGAAGAGTGTGGAGCGAGCTCAATCACAGATAACAGATCAACACACGAGAGATGAAGAGTGTGGAGCGAGCTCAAACACAGATAACAGATCAACACACGAGAGATGAAGAGTGTGAAGCGAGCTCAAACACAGATAACAGATCAACACACGAGAGATGAAGAGTGTGGAGCGAGTTCAAACACAGATAACAGATCAACACACGAGAGATGAAGAGTGTGAAGCGAGTTCAAACACAGATAACAGATCAACACACGAGAGATGAAGAGTGTGAAGCGAGCTCAAACACAGATAACAGATCAACACACGAGAGATGAAGAGTGTGAAGCGAGCTCAATCACAGATAACAGATCAACACACGAGAGATGAAGAGTGTGGAGCGAGCTCAAACACAGATAACAGATCAACACACGAGAGATGAAGAGTGTGAAGCGAGCTCAAACACAGATAACAGATCAACACACGAGAGATGAAGAGTGTGAAGCGAGCTCAAACACAGATAACAGATCAACACACGAGAGATGAAGAGTGTGGAGCGAGTTCAAACACAGATAACAGATCAACACACGAGAGATGAAGAGTGTGAAGCGAGCTCAAACACAGATAACAGATCAACACACGAGAGATGAAGAGTGTGAAGCGAGCTCAAACACAGATAACAGATCAACACACGAGAGATGAAGAGTGTGAAGCGAGTTCAAACACAGATAACAGATCAACACACGAGAGATGAAGAGTGTGAAGCGAGTTCAAACACAGATAACAGATCAACACACGAGAGATGAAGAGTGTGAAGCGAGTTCAAACACAGATAACAGATCAACACACGAGAGATGAAGAGTGTGAAGCGAGTTCAAACACAGATAACAGATCAACACACGAGAGATGAAGAGTGTGAAGCGAGTTCAAACACAGATAACAGATCAACACACGAGAGATGAAGAGTGTGAAGCGAGTTCAAACACAGATAACAGATCAACACACGAGAGATGAAGAGTGTGAAGCGAGCTCAAACACAGATAACAGATCAACACACGAGAGATGAAGAGTGTGAAGCGAGCTCAAACACAGATAACAGATCAACACACGAGAGATGAAGAGTGTGAAGCGAGCTCAATCACAGATAACAGATCAACACACGAGAGATGAAGAGTGTGGAGCGAGTTCAAACACAGATAACAGATCAACACACGAGAGATGAAGAGTGTGAAGCGAGCTCAAACACAGATAACAGATCAACACACGAGAGATGAAGAGTGTGGAGCGAGTTCAAACACAGATAACAGATCAACACACGAGAGATGAAGAGTGTGAAGCGAGTTCAAACACAGATAACAGATCAACACACGAGAGATGAAGAGTGTGAAGCGAGCTCAAACACAGATAACAGATCAACACACGAGAGATGAAGAGTGTGAAGCGAGCTCAAACACAGATAACAGATCAACACACGAGAGATGAAGAGTGTGAAGCGAGTTCAAACACAGATAACAGATCAACACACGAGAGATGAAGAGTGTGGAGCGAGCTCAAACACAGATAACAGATCAACACACGAGAGATGAAGAGTGTGAAGCGAGTTCAAACACAGATAACAGATCAACACACGAGAGATGAAGAGTGTGAAGCGAGCTCAATCACAGATAACAGATCAACACACGAGAGATGAAGAGTGTGGAGCGAGCTCAATCACAGATAACAGATCAACACACGAGAGATGAAGAGTGTGGAGCGAGCTCAAACACAGATAACAGATCAACACACGAGAGATGAAGAGTGTGAAGCGAGCTCAAACACAGATAACAGATCAACACACGAGAGATGAAGAGTGTGGAGCGAGTTCAAACACAGATAACAGATCAACACACGAGAGATGAAGAGTGTGAAGCGAGTTCAAACACAGATAACAGATCAACACACGAGAGATGAAGAGTGTGAAGCGAGCTCAAACACAGATAACAGATCAACACACGAGAGATGAAGAGTGTGAAGCGAGCTCAAACACAGATAACAGATCAACACACGAGAGATGAAGAGTGTGAAGCGAGCTCAAACACAGATAACAGATCAACACACGAGAGATGAAGAGTGTGAAGCGAGCTCAAACACAGATAACAGATCAACACACGAGAGATGAAGAGTGTGGAGCGAGTTCAAACACAGATAACAGATCAACACACGAGAGATGAAGAGTGTGAAGCGAGTTCAAACACAGATAACAGATCAACACACGAGAGATGAAGAGTGTGAAGCGAGTTCAATCACAGATAACAGATCAACACACGAGAGATGAAGAGTGTGAAGCGAGTTCAATCACAGATAACAGATCAACACACGAGAGATGAAGAGTGTGAAGCGAGTTCAATCACAGATAACAGATCAACACACGAGAGATGAAGAGTGTGAAGCGAGTTCAAACACAGATAACAGATCAACACACGAGAGATGAAGAGTGTGAAGCGAGCTCAAACACAGATAACAGATCAACACACGAGAGATGAAGAGTGTGAAGCGAGCTCAAACACAGATAACAGATCAACACACGAGAGATGAAGAGTGTGAAGCGAGCTCAAACACAGATAACAGATCAACACACGAGAGATGAAGAGTGTGAAGCGAGTTCAAACACAGATAACAGATCAACACACGAGAGATGAAGAGTGTGGAGCGAGTTCAAACACAGATAACAGATCAACACACGAGAGATGAAGAGTGTGGAGCGAGCTCAAACACAGATAACAGATCAACACACGAGAGATGAAGAGTGTGAAGCGAGTTCAAACACAGATAACAGATCAACACACGAGAGATGAAGAGTGTGAAGCGAGCTCAATCACAGATAACAGATCAACACACGAGAGATGAAGAGTGTGGAGCGAGCTCAATCACAGATAACAGATCAACACACGAGAGATGAAGAGTGTGGAGCGAGCTCAAACACAGATAACAGATCAACACACGAGAGATGAAGAGTGTGAAGCGAGCTCAAACACAGATAACAGATCAACACACGAGAGATGAAGAGTGTGGAGCGAGTTCAAACACAGATAACAGATCAACACACGAGAGATGAAGAGTGTGAAGCGAGTTCAAACACAGATAACAGATCAACACACGAGAGATGAAGAGTGTGAAGCGAGCTCAAACACAGATAACAGATCAACACACGAGAGATGAAGAGTGTGAAGCGAGCTCAATCACAGATAACAGATCAACACACGAGAGATGAAGAGTGTGGAGCGAGCTCAAACACAGATAACAGATCAACACACGAGAGATGAAGAGTGTGAAGCGAGCTCAAACACAGATAACAGATCAACACACGAGAGATGAAGAGTGTGAAGCGAGGACACTCACCTGACCGAAGAACGCCACTCTGAAGTATGTTCCCAGCAAGCGCTTGCCCGTGTGCATAACCTCTGTGACCTTACTGTAGGCCCGGTGCAGCGTGTCATACAGGTGAGACAGTTTCTGACACACACACACACACACACACACACACACACACACACACACACACACACACACACACACACACACACACACAGCTTACCAATCACATCTTTACAGCTCAGATTGGTTAACACTTTATTTTACAGTGTCCTTGCAGTTACTATAGTAATAACTATGCAACTAACCCTAAATTAAACCGTAATTTTATGAGATTTCTCATCATTCATGTCAAGCCCTTTATTTTAGAATTGGCCGTAACAAAAAATAGTAATATAGTTAATAAATTTTACTCCGTGATTAAATGTATGTAACATTGGCACATTGTAAAATAAAGTGTTATCCTATATTTTAGTGCCGTTGTTATACGTTACATGTAGTTACTCTAATAATTACTATAAATTGTGCATAACTGCATGCAACTAACCCTAATCCTAACACTATAGTAAGTACATGTAGTTAATTATTATTACTTAGTACTTCGATGTATACAGTAATTACACTGTAACACGGACACCTTAAAATAAAGTAACCATATAAAGTGTAAACAAAAATTTGCTAACACTTTATTTTGATGGTCCACTTTAGACATTGTACTAACTATAAGTAACTTTGCGTCTGTCAACGTATTCTACCTTCCTTAACTCTACACAACAGTCTACTAATACTCTAATGACAGTTATTTGACATGCAAAGTTATAAAGTTACTTATAGTTAGTATATTGTCAAAAGTGGACAACTGAAATAAAGTGTTACCAAAAATGTCCCTTCAGCTTTAACTTATTCAAAAAAAACAAAACAACAACAACATATAATCAAGTGAGTGAGTGAAACCTTTCAATGCATAAACTTAAGGGCCGTTCACACAGGACTTCCACTTGAAATGAGTTTGAGTTTAAGTTCAGTTAAGCAGATGTTGCACAACAGCCAAAGACACTCATCACTCATCGAGAAGCAGTGACTAAACAACTCAGTCTGTGTGGACATCCTTACACATCCGACTCTATGGCATCAGTGTGTGTTAGTGCTGTACCTCAAAGTCTCTGCGTTTCTCATAAATGGGAATGATGAGTTTGTAGATGTCAGAGATGAGCTCGTATCGCTCGGCTTTCCATAATCCGTCAGCACACGCTTCCAGAAGCTCCATCAGGACATCCTGCCAGAAACAGGCCAGAGTCATCAGTGTGACATCACACGCCTTGCTCTCGACTCAGTGTGTTTTCTTCATCACTTCTGCGTGAGTTTAATCAGTGTTTTGGTGATTGTTAATTCTGCAGAAGTTCACACAGGAGTCGTATATATATATATGAAGAGCTCTTTTCCAAAACGCTATAAATCCATTTCAATAGTTTTCAGGAAAATTACATTTTTTACCTAGACCCACACATTTTGTGAATATTCAATTTATCCTGTTAAAATGTTTTATTGGCTCAGTCTAAACATGTTGAACAATGATTATTAAATCAAACAACAATATTGTTTATGATACATTGAAAGTTAATTTATTTATTTTCCAAAACGCTATAAATCCATCAATTTTTTTTTCAAAACGCTATAAATCCATCCATTTTTCCCAAAACTGTATGGTTTGTCTTTAAAAAAAAAAAAAAAAATGCAAGCATGCAACATATAATCAGGGGCTCATACTATAAATTACTATAAATTACATTTAGTAACACATTTAGGCTAATAGTCATTTGGTGCAGAACCTGAAAATAGTAATGATATCAATAGCTATTCAATAAGTTATTTAGTAATACATTCAGAGTCATTTATAGTAAAGTGTCAAACCTTTAACAAGTAGGACCAATTTGTCCACTACATATGCATTAAAAAAAACGAATTATTTAAAATATTCAATAATGATAACGATATTCAAAAGTAGTGATGGGCACCCCTCCTCCACACACACACACACACACACATGCATGTATAGGCTACACAGCATGTGAGCAAAGCGGAACGGCGTGACGCTTAAATATAGGCTAAGTTGAAAAAAACTTAAACATACGTTTCATATTTATGTTTAATAATAGAGGCTAATGTTTTTTTTTTGTTTTTTTCATCTATGTTGATTATATGAAAAGGGAACCGCATGAGATGAGCACGATAGGATCATAAGATGCCCAATATATCGGAAAACATTTGGAATGGGTCAGACAATATTTTGACCACTTATTAAGTTTTGTTTAGTAGAAAGCCTTTCTTTAAAGTGAATTTCGTTTTGTATAAATTGTATCTTCATTTTAATCAATGTTTCATCAACAAATTGACTGGATTAATAATAAATAAATAAGAAGCAATATAGCAGACACATAATCAGGACACGGAGGCGCCCGCGCGTGATCTGGAGCGCGTCTCATAAATGAACCGAAACACAGCGATACTTGCCTCACAGTCCTGAGAAGTATATCTATAAAAAGCTTGAAATGTCTACATTTAAACAAAACAATAAAAAACGAAAAGAAATTGGCTACTCTCTAATTCGAAGAGTGCATTTCTCTCTATAGGCGCGTTCACTACTGCGAAGATGGCGAGTCAGCATAGTCAACTTTATCTTTGTAGCTGACACTGACAGAAAACACTAGTTAAATTCAAAAATAAACAATTCAAATGTTTCATGCATAATCATTACTTTTGTCGGTTCTTTGCGGCAAGCTTTATGCGTGCGTTGAGATGCGGAATAGGCAATTAAAAAACGCTCATTATGGTTTCTCTCCCATATTTAAGTAATTAAATCAATATAAATATGTGATTAAACTAATGGCTTAAATTAACTACTACTAGTCGACTAGAAAACTCACTCATTTTGAGGAATGAATGAACATAAACTAACCTCTGTTCAGAGCACCGCCATGTTGGATTGCGTAGAACGTTCACCGAATTCTGATTAGTGGAGAGGATTTATAGCGTTTTGGCTAAAAATAGGTTTGGAAACTGCATATTGCAGTACATTTTAAACAAGGAAATATAGCGATTTGGCATGAAACGTTGATGGAGCAGTGAATAGGTTCAGTACACAGCAAAATGACATGACAAACTCATTTTTTTTTAAAATGGCGTTTATCGCGTTTTGGAAAAGAGCTCTTCATATATGTGTGTGTGTGTGTGTATAATTTTATAATAAATATATATAATTTTCTATTTATATTATTAAATAATTTATATATAATTTATATTATTATTTATATACTATTTATATTATTAAATCACATTTTTATATTATTTATATACTATATTTTTTTCTGTTTTATTTTTATTTTTAGTACATCAAGTAAGGGTTATTATCATTAACTTAAATTAAAACTATTCAAAACATTACGGCTAATTGAAATAAAGCTAAAATAAAAAATTAAATAAAATATAAATATTACCTGAAAAACTTCTGAATGAAAATTAGATATGCATCCTTGTCAACTTTAAGTTTAAGCACTAAAATTATTAACAGGAAAATAATAAAAAAGTAAAACTGAAATAAATATATTAAAATAAAACTACATATATTAATCCTTAATAGCAATATTTTTAGAATAATAACAAATAAATAAATAAATAAAATAAAATTACAAAAGCAAATTATTAAAAACAAAACTAAAATTAACATGAAAACTGAAAATATATAAATAAAAGCTAAAACTAAAACTAAAATAACACTGCATTAAGTTAAACTAAAAAAAATACAAAAAAAAATTTGCTTTGCCAACTGGTTAAAATAAAATAAGTTTAAGTTTGAATGTTTATTTGATTTCAAGTAAGGTTTATTTCTGGTTTTAGAGTCAGTTGACTATAACCGCTTCAGACTGTGATGTGAAATGAAGAGTGTTTTATCAGTCAGTCAAAGTGCAGGACTGATGGTGGAGTATCAGCTATCAGGAGATAAGCTCACTGATAATCACCATCACATACATTTACTGCTTCCCTCTTTTACTGTACTAATATTAAACTAAACCTTCACGGACACTATACTAGTGTATCCTAACCTGGTCCGACCTGACAAACAATACGTGACGATTAATTTATTAGTGAAATCTTATTGGACCTCACTAATAAATATTAAACATCAAATATGTTCTGATTGGCTGTGACTGTCTGAATCCACACTGAATGCAAAACTGCTACACAATTCACACTTTGCCTGTTAGGACACATGAGGATACTCAATGTGAACTAGAAACAATGGACTACTATTCACTGTTATTCACATCAAGGATATCATAGCGAAAATATCCATGTATGTATTTCTGCAGCAGTGCTCTTTACTCATATCATGAGCAGAAGAAACACACATTCAATGTTCCTCAAAATGAATCGAGCACTTTATGGACTTAATATCACTTCATTTGTCACATTGTTGCTGCTTACTTTTGATTATTAAATGCCAGCGTGCAAATTAATTTACTGTAGTGTTTTTTTATTGAACTTGCTTCTCCTTCATCCTGTTTCTGATACCAGCTAAACGGATCTATTATATTGTGATATGGGATATTAGTTTGACCTGTGATATGAACGAATGGCCTGTTTGCTGACACACAGATATTCACCTCATTAAAGTGAACGTCCTGCATCCCCACATCCTCCATCATAGACGCTTCTTCATCAATGTTCGGTGTGACCACTCTGAACGCTGAACAGCCCTGTTTAAACATGCCTACACAAACACACAACACACACTACACTTCACATCTGGAGAGACGTCACTTCAGAAATCAGTCAATATAACAACTGGCAGTTGCATGATAACATCAGATAGAAAAGGTAAAAGATGCAAACGTGAGTAATATACTGAGTGATAACTTATTATCAGCAGGGGCTTTATCATAAAAACCAGAGAGATATGATGAGAAGGTGAGGAAGGAAATACGTCTGGCATGGAAACTTTACACATACTAATCATTACAACAATTAGATGTGTCCTTGGATTAAATATTAACTTATGTTTTTAAGGAATGTTCATCATTCGGGCTCTTTTTTATGACATAGGAATACACATATAGAAGATCTATCCATTTCTTAATTTTTATTTTCTTAAAGAGGCCATTTTGATGCTTTTTAATGTTTTCCTTTAGTGTGTAATGTGTCTATTCATGCATGTATATGATCTGCAAATTTACACAACTCTCCCACAAAGGGATTTATTCTAATATAAACACTGATCCAGACCTGCCTAAAACCCCTCGATCCAAGTCCAGATTTACCAAACCTCTGCAAACGTCCACGTCACAATGTGAAATATTAGCATAATGGCATGCGCACAGAGAGAAGACGAGGCTTCAGGGAACTGTAGTGTAGTCACTGTGTGTTTGCATGCGAAAGCAAAACCCTTTTGCAAAACCCTTAATCTGTTTTTTTAAAAAAAATCAGTTTTTACATTAAAACCCTTCTGAAACCAGATGAAATCAGTGGTTAAGATTCACTGTTCTTAAACAGTACAACATTTTACAGAGGACATCTTACTGAACTTGGGAGAGTAAACTGGCGTCTGTACACACGTTGTGCTTGCAAAGTTCGTTCCAAGTGATCGGCTTGATCAGAATCGGGCTTGAGCTGATATATTAATAAAGACGACATTATTAACTGTGTGTTTACAGATGCTTCAGAAGCTGAAGCTCACGATCATAAGGGGCGTCATATTTCTGAAGTCTGGCCAATCAGAGCACTCTGAGCTGTTCAGGAGGAGGGGCTTTGTAGAAATCAGAGTGTTTCAGACAGACTGAGAATAGAGGTGCTGCAATAATGTACCGTGTGAAAAATTGTGTTTTTTGAACGTAAACCCTAATGCTCAAAATGATTAATTGGTTTAAGTAGGGTAAACTTAAATTAAACAGATTAGTTCAATCAAATTAACTTTTATGAGTATTTAGAACTTTCTTTTTCTTTTGAGTTCACAAAACTGACACATTTTAATTAATCTTAATTGTTTCATTGTTTTGAGTTTTATGAACTTGATTATTTTAATTCAGAAAAACTTAAAATTTAACTGAAACTTAGCTGGGATTTCTATTTCCCAGCATGCTTTGCCATGGCACTCAAAAGGGAGAGTGAATGCTAAAAATATATATATTTTTTTTCACTTTATTTGGCTTTTTTGGTTCCACCTAGACAGAGTACATCACAATTACAGATACCATTGGGATTTTACATATTTGTAATCAATTCCGTCTTTCTTGACATAGAGAGAACCATACAGCAAACAAAGACAGAATAAGATTCATTCTAAGTTATGCAGTAATAAAAAGGAAATATTCAATTATGGATCTGTCATATGAAACAAATTACGTCCAAACAGAATTCAGCGTAAGAGAAACAATGACAGGGATTCAAACAATAAACAAAAACAACAAGATAAACCAAAAAAAACAAAAAAAACAAAGCTGTAACGGGCAAAGGTTTAACATACAGGTCCTTCTCAAAAAATTAGCATATTGTGATAAAGTTAATTATTTTCTATAATGTAATGATAAAAATTAAACTTTCATATATTTTAGATTCATATATTTTATTTCATATATTTTAGATTCACCAACTGAAATATTTCAGGTCTTTTATTGTTTTAATACTGATGATTTTGGCATACAGCTCATGAAATCCCAAAATTCCTGTCTCAAAAAATTAGCATATCATGAAAAGGTTCTCTAAACAAGCTATTAACCTAATCATCTGAATCAACTAATTAACTCTAAACACCTGCAAAAGATTCCTAAAGCTTTTTAAAACTCCCAGCCTGTTTCATTACTCAAAACCGCAATCATGGGTAAGACTGCTGACCTGACTGCCGTCCAGAAGGCCATCAATGACACCCTCAAGCAAGAGGGTAAGACACAGAAAGAAATTTCTGAACAAATAGGCTGTTCCCAGAGTGCTGTATCAAGGCACCTCAGTGGGAAGTCTGTGGGAAGGAAAAAGTGTGGCAAAAAACGCTGCACAACGAGAAGAGGTGACCGGACCCTGAGGAAGATTGTGGAGAAGGACCGATTCCAGACGTTGGGGGACCTGCGGAAGCAGTGGACTGAGTCTGGAGTAGAAACATCCAGAGCCACCGTGCACAGGCGTGTGCAGGAAATTGGCTACAGGTGCCGCATTCCCCAGGTCAAGCCACTTTTGAACCAGAAACAGTGGCAGAAGCGCCTGACCTGGGCTACAGAGAAGCAGCACTGGACTGTTGCTCAGTTTTGCATGTCATTCGGAAATCAAGGTGCCAGAGTCTGGAGGAAGACTGGAGAGAAGGAAATGCCAAAATGCCTGAAGTCCAGTGTCAAGTACCCACAGTCAGTGATGGTCTGGGGTGCCATGTCAGCTGCTGGTGTTGGTCCACTGTGTTTTATCAAGGGCAGGGTCAATGCAGCTAGCTATCAGGAGATTTTGGAGCACTTCATGCTTCCATCTGCTGAAAAGCTTTATGGAGATGAAGATTTCATTTTTCAGCACGACCTGGCACCTGCTCACAGTGCCAAAACCACTGGTAAATGGTTTACCGACCATGGTATTACTGTGCTCAATTGGCCTGCCAACTCTCCTGACCTGAACCCCATAGAGAATCTGTGGGATATTGTGAAGAGGAAGTTGAGAGACGCAAGACCCAACACTCTGGATGAGCTTAAGGCCGCTATCGAAGCATCCTGGGCCTCCATAACACCTCAGCAGTGCCACAGGCTGATTGCCTCCATGCCACGCCGCATTGAAGCAGTCATTTCTGCAAAAGGATTCCCGACCAAGTATTGAGTGCATAACTGAACATAATTATTTGGAGGTTGACTTTTTTTATTTTTATTAAAAACACTTATTTTATTGGTCGGATGAAATATGCTAATTTTTTGAGACAGGAATTTTGGGTTTTCATGAGCTGTATGCCAAAATCATCAGTATTAAAACAATAAAAGACCTGAAATATTTCAGTTGGTGTGCAATGAATCTAAAATATATGAAAGTTTAATTTTTATCATTACATTATGGAAAATAATTAACTTTATCACAATATGCTAATTTTTTGAGAAGGACCTGTAAATTCCAAGAACTTCAGATAATGTTTTAAAGATCAGAGACCAATATTTGTGAAGAGATGGACAAGACCAAAACATATGCGCAGTAGATGCAGGAGCTTGATGACAGCGATCACACATGGGGTCTACCTCAGAATATATTTTAGAGAGTCTAACTTTGGTCCAGTGGATGCGATGAAGGATTTTACACTGCATCAGACCCTGTCTGGCACAGAAGGATGAGGAGTGAACACAACATAAAATCTTTACCCATTGTTCTTCTGGAATATTTTCTCCTATGTCCTCCTCCCACTGAGATTTAATAGAAGCAAGTGAACTTCCATGCAAGGAGCATATTGCTTCATAAAAATGAGAAATCATACCCTTCATTACATGAATAGGTTTGTTTGAGGAAGGAGTCAATGGGATTGGCACTAGGGAGGCAAGGAAACTGAGGGTGCATGTCCCGAACAAAACTGCGAACCTGCAAATATCTGAAAAAATTGTGTTTGGGCAATGCACATATCTCCCGTAATTGCTGGAAAGACGCAAATACATTATCTATATAAAAATCCTTGACTGTTGTAATACCCAATGCCGACCACTGGGAGAAAGTCCTATCCAATAATGATGGTAAAAAACAAAATTTGCTGCTATAGGTGCAGAAATAGAGGAGATTTGTAAACCAAAGTGGTGTCTAAATTGCCTCCAGATTCTCAGTGTAGTTTTAACGATAATATTTTTGGTGTAGGGAGAAGATGAGCATTTAATGGGAGCATGTACTAAGGCTGCTAGCGTCGTAGGCATACATGAGGAAGCTTCCATGGTAAGCCATACAGATGAGTTATGAGAAAAATCTTGATTTAACCAGTATTGCATGACCCTAAGATTTGTGGCCCAGTAATAAAACTGAAAGTTAGGTAAAGCCATTCCCCCAAGTATTTTAGGTCTCTGAAGAAAAGCCTTACGCATTCTGTGAATCTTTTTATTCCAAATAAAAGCCAAAATTAGGGAATCAATTTGACGAAAATAGTGTTGAGGCAGAAAAATGGGTATGCACTGAAAATAATAAGAGCATTTTGGAAGGATAATCATTTTAACTGAGTTGATTCTTCCAGCCAAGGACAGGGGAAGCAGTGACCAGCGCTCAAACTCTTTCTCCATCTGGAGAAGCAAATTAGCAAAGTTAAATTTATAAAGGTCTTTAAATATATCCGTGATGCAAACTCCAAGATAGGTAAATCTATGTTGGGAGATCTTAAATGGAAAATTATGTAAAGGGTAGTTCCTAGCTGCAGAGTTCAGTGGAAAGATCTCGCTCTTGCTTAGATTTAATTTATAACCAGAAATTAAACCAAAGGACTTTAAGACACCAAGCGCTGTAGGTATCGACATATCCAAATCTGAAATGTAGAGAAGAAGATCATCTGCATACAAAGACACCTTTTGTTCTGTACCCATTCTTTTTATGCCCATTATAGAAGAATCAGATCGCAGTGCAATAGAGAGGGGCTCAATAGCAATTGCAAAGAGAAGTGGACTCAGAGGGTGAATGCTAAAATTAAGTGTTATGTAGTGTTTTTTTGCAAGTGGGAAATGTATTAGTGTTTAATGTTTAGCTATGTTAATTTAGAAGCTTTTCTGTTGGGTTTTCGGGGGGTTTTCATTATGGTGACGAGTGCAGCATGAGCTTGGCTTGAGAACAGATATACAGTATGATAAATGTTCTACATTGTTGAACTCATTTCTTTGCTATGCTAATGCTATTAATAGAGCTGCCAACTTTTGAGTTTAGCATGGCGTGAGACTTCTCCAACGGGGGGGGGGGGGGGTGGCATTCTCCAACGTTGGGTGGGGTGTAGGGGGGGCGGCATTCTCCGGCTCTCGCTCACTTTCCATCTCTGCCGTGATGCCTGATTCTCTGTCTCATGTGCGCTCGCTCTAGATTCAGGGAGATTTTAACTAATTTGCGGCATAACTAGTCGATCAAAAGTGGCTCAACAGGTAAATCTATAGATAAACTCATCTTTCAGGCATTTGACCGACCGGGTTGACATTTCAGCGTGAGAAATCGGGGGTGTGGTGTGTGAGCGTGTGAAACCAATCAAATGCGTGTGTCTCACGGCCAATGCGTGAGAGTTGGCAGCTCTGTATCAAAGCATTGTGTTACCAATTAGCAAGTTAGCATTTACTGAATTAACTAGTTAAAGCTCGTCAGGTTTCCACAACTAAAAATATTTAAGTTGAGATTTCGATAATTTTAACTTAGATGCATGAATTATCTTACTCAAATATTTAAAGTTAAGAGCAATTAAATTGATGAGTAAAAAATAAAAATCTGCCAGTCCTGCTTTTGAACTTAAAATTTTTGATGTAACTGATTACCTCTTTTTTTTAGTTTTGACAACTTATTCAGGTTTACAGTGTATTTAAGTAAATCTAATCATCAAAATAATGAACTTTTGAAAAAGCATCATATGCCTCATATCAATTCATAACATATACTACTGAAAAAAAGGGGGGTTGGTAAAGTTTTTTAATGCTCACCAAGGCTGCATTTATTTGATCAAATATACAGTAAAAACAGCTAAATAACTTAATTTATTCCTGTGATCAAAGCTGAAATTTCTGCATCATTACTCCAGTCCTCAGTGTCACATGATCCTGCCTTTAACATATCCATGGTAAAATATATCCTCCAGTACACACTTCCTTCCTCACACTAACGCTGCACGACTACATGAGTAAGCTGGCAATGTGTGTGTGTATCGGTGTGTGTGTGTGTGTCTAACCTTTCCTCCTCAGGTACTCGGCCACCAGCGCTGCAACGTGCACATAACACATGGCAGCCTGCAGAGAGCCAAACCAGACAGCATGAGCTCAGAGTATGTCACACATGCATGAAGATGTGTGTGTGTGTGTGTGTGTACCTCAGACAGGTCTCCGTTCTTCACATGTATACGAGCCATGCTGTCCAGCCAGGTCTTGCGGAGCTCAGGTGTGCTGGCGTAAGACTTGGCCAGACTGTACTGCAGGTCCACCAGCATCTCCGGGTCTCTCTCGTGCTCCTTCATCTGAGCCGTGGCCATCAGAACCGTCCGGATCTTCTTTGTCAGGTCTTTCACGTCTGACGGGAATGCTGTGCTCTACAGGAGACGGATGATGACTGTGTGTTAATGTAGAACTTTCAGAGTATGAGTCTGTGTAGAACTTAAAGAGGACCTATTAAAGGTACAATATGTAAGTTTTCGCCACCAGAGGTCGCATTTTCAAAACAATAACACAGGCGAAGCTTGATGATGCTATGAAGGAGAGTGGAACGATGGGAGATGTCGTTTTCACCATCCAGAGATGTAGGCTATGGAATTCACAAATCATGTTCACTGATGAAGTAATAAACTAGTTTTTGTATAATCTGTACATTTGATCACACTCACACTATTTTATGTATTCGTAATGAATTAGCTGCAAGGAACATGAAATGTAATGCTATATTAGCCTGTTAATGATATGTGACGTCATTGATAGGCGACAATGACAAAGGGATGAGCCATTATTTAAAACTGGAATTTCTCTGGATTTACACATTTTTGTAATAATATTGAACTTTTGGGATAATGTAAGTACACAACTGTAAACTGTCTCCACTGATAAATAACACCCAGGCTAACTTAGAAATGAGGTCCGATGTCCAAAATCCTGAACCACCCCTTTAAGTCTTGATGTTTCAGGCTCTACTAGAACAGGTTTTCCTGCTTGAATGTTGATTATTTTCCTCATATTCTAAATTGTTGTGGCTCCTCTCTTCCCAGTCTGTCAGTAACGCTCTGTTTACTTCCTGTCTCTATGAAGCCCCTCCTTCTGAAAAGCACACTGTGCTCTGATTGGTCTGCTGGAGCAGTGTGTTGTGATTGGTCGAGCGCTTCAAGCGTGTTTGAGAAATGTCCCGCCCTTTAACATAACCGCCAGGTTCAACACACTACTAACTTACCCAACCAGGCCCCGCCCCTTTATTCTGCGTATGAATTATTATAATGAGGAATATTGTGAAGTGTTCGTTCCCTGAAGAAACTCAAGACTTAAATGGAGGTGTTTCAGGGAGTTCAGAAACACTGACACTGATGATATAGAGAATAACTCCTGCTGGAGGGACTTTATGCTCACAAAAAAATCTAAATACTTTTGGATCCCACTTTTAATAATGTTTTCTTTAGCCATAAACGACATCACTTCCTCCATAATCGGCTCTGTGTCTAATCTTTGCTCCAGGATCAAGTGTTTGCGTATGAGTGTATTGGATAGGAACTAACTTTGATGGTTTTGTCATTGTTGGCACAGTTGTTGATGACTGACAGGGACTGTTGGAACCGTGTCCCTCCTATTCCGATGACATCAGCGATCAGCTGACTGACGCCAATCACCACCTGAGGAATCACAGATATCACTGATGACATAGTTATGACATCTACACATGCTGTTGCTATCTACTCTTAAAAGACCGGATGAAATAATCCAGACTAGGGGTGTGGGACAAAAATCGATTTATATATGAATCGCGATTCTATCTTCGACCGATTTGCACGTGTAAAAAACGATTTTCTACAGTGTTACACTTCTTTAATTTCGCAGTAATATTCAAAGTTATTTAAAGTTATTGACGTTAATCACAATAAGCCGCGAACAAGGACTCAATGCGTTCTCGAATTCAGTTCTCTTTCACAGCTACACACACACAATTATGTCAAAATGCACATTGTGTGGACTGTGGAATATTCAATGTAAACAGAGTCTGTTGTGTCCTACGCGAACGAAAACAAATGGGAGAAAATCGGATGTGTAACAGTATATTAGATCCGTGCATTTATTCTTAAAGGGACAGCAGCCTCATAAACTGTTGCCATCCATTTCATTAATGTTGATAAAAAATAAAAAAACACACTGCTTTTGACTGAATCACTTTTTTATTTTCAATATGAATCAATATAAATTTAATTCATACAGTGAAGACTATACAGTGTATTATTTTTACATTTGATTATTCAATTTCTGTAGTATTTATTACTACATGTGAAATAAACCTATGCTACTGTACCTGAAGTTTTTTTTCTAAAGTATTTGTCCTATTGTTTGTAATTTGCTTCTTTGTTTCTGTTTTTAATGTAAAAAATAAAATAAAATTGCCAACACCGCTTTAATACAGAAGTCTATGTGTAATGATTATAGTCAGCTTAAAGGGCATTTGTTCTATAATATTGGGTTGACTAAAATGGGAAGAAAAACTAAATCAATTTCAAGGTTCACATTTAATTCAGTAGGATTTTTCTCCTTCTAGATCTATTAAACGGTCTACCGCAGTCAAATAAGAAAAGTAACACAAAACAGTAAACTACAATCAAATCTATGCACATATCGAATCGAAATTTGATTTAAAATCGAGAATCTTTTTTTTAATCGAATCGTGAGAAACTAAAAGATTCCCAGCCGTACTCCGGACCCATCCGAGCACTGTGATGTCAGGGTCACATGTTACTCCACCTGCAGGTGTGTGCGGACAAAGGACTTGCGTCCAGTGTAGTCGAAGTTGCTCTTCATGAGGAAGTAGAGCAGGTGAGCCGCGTCACTCCGGATGGAGCTCAGTTTGGAGTTACAGCACTTCAGAATCTCGTAGCAGAAGGACGCGCACATATCCGCTCGGCCCTCGAAGAACGTGCATGGAAACTGGACACACACACCACAGACAGGAAAACAGCAGCGTGAACATCCTTCAAAATTAACTTATTGGATGTATATTATGTCATACAGGTTTGAAAAGACAATCTTCATTTTTTAAAGGGGTCATGAACTGAGAATTAAAAATGTCCTTATTTTTTGACAGTTAAGAGGTTGTTATACAATAAAAATATCCTGTAAATTTCAAAACTTAAAACTTCCTTCCTAGCTTATATTAAAACCAAGGCCATGAATATCAACGCCTACGTCTACATCAGCGTGTCTTTGGCTCCGCCCACTGGAGCGTTAGTCAATAGTGACATGAGAATGAGAAAAGATCCACACAGGATCAATACCATTAATTTCCTAACGATCCTAATGCTAGGAAAGTGGTTTGTTTCTCTCAACAATGTGAATGTCTCAGCAGTGCATTATCTGTTTGTATTCGGTGCATTTCACAGTGGATTATTTGGTAAACTAATTCAGTCGTAGTTTTGGCGCAGGCTTTGCAAACAGACTTTTATGATATGGATCTGCCAGAAACGCCACAAACATGTAAGTAACCATGTTTATTCCAATGCCTGATCTGTGGTCAGTGATGTGTGATGTGTAATCAAGTTCAGACAGATAATCTTTCTCTCAAAATCGTTCAATACGGTTTATGCATCAGTAAATCAAGCCAGTGACTAAACGATCAACTTCACATCGTTTCTCTAAGTAGGATGAAAATATTCATTTTTAAGCTGTGATAAAATTATACAGAAAGCGATCAAAGAATGCCCTCTTTCCAATCACCCAAGCTGTCAATCACACAGCGCAAGTTTATATGGACACTTGCCAAAACTCGTTATGTTATGACATTCATGAGAGTGCAAAAACTGCGTTGCAATGATGAGATCACTTTATTCACGCGATCAACAGAATGTCTCTCATCTGCTCAATGCTCATCACTGCAACCTTTCATGTGTTGGGAATGCATCTAAATATAATTAAAAGTAAAAACGTAGTAAAATAGTTAAAATAGTTAAAGATTTCGAGAGATTTTCACATGTAATGCTAGCCATTTCATATGCAAACATGTCAGCCAATCACAGCTGTGGGCGTTTACACTGAAGTCTCACAGCAGCCAATCGCAGCTGTGGGCGTTTACACTGAAGTCTCACAGCAGCCAATCACAGCAGTGGGCATTTACACTGAAGTCTCACAGCAGCCAATCACAGCTGTGGGCGTTTACACTGAAGTCTCACAGCAGCCAATCACAGCTGTGGGCGTTTACACTGAAGTCTCACAGCAGCCAATCACAGCTGTGGGCGTTTACACTGAAGTCTCACAGCAGCCAATCACAGCAGTGGGCGTTTACACTGAAGTCTCACAGCAGCCAATCACAGCAGTGGGCGTTTACACTGAAGTCTCACAGCAGCCAATCACAGCTGTGGGCGTTTACACTGAAGTCTCACAGCAGCCAATCACAGCAGTGGGCGTTTACACTGAAGTCTCACAGCAGCCAATCACAGCTGTGGGCGTTTACACTGAAGTCTCACAGCAGCCAATCACAGCAGTGGGCGTTTACACTGAAGTCTCACAGCAGCCAATCACAGCAGTGGGCATTTACACTAAAGTCTCACAGCAGCCAATCACAGCAGTGGGCATTTACACTGAAGTCTCACAGCAGCCAATCACAGCTGAAAATAGCCAGAGACACGACGTAGTTCCACAGAAAGTCATATATTTATTTTCTTACCACCACTCCCGATCACACCTCATTTCAGACTCCCGCGATAACACATTCTCGCAGACTCCCGCGATAACACATTCTCTTGCACATGTAGTTAACAATCTCCCTCTCTTCTTTAAATAAAAAAAATGAAAGGATGACTTTGACATATAAAACATTGTCACCAAATACAAACGATTTTCAGAACACAGTAACATTTAAGTGAGCTTAAGTATTCAAACAACAAAAAAAGTGTTCCAAGATAAATGCTCAATGTTCAGATATTACAATTTCCATACACCCTCATACAGCGCTTTAAGAAGCATAAGTGAGGAAGCACCTTTCTTCGTTGTGACTTGGCACAACGGATCATCATGTCCACTCACATGCGGATCCAATTGCACTGATAATGCACATCCCGTTCTTTTGTGTCGTCACTCTTATTCAGATCTATCCATATATGATCTTGGCAAGTTGTGACTTGGCTTCTGACCAACGCACTTCTTTGATTTTGTTAGCATGTAGGAGCTCTTTGACACTACTTATTTCTAATCTTAGTCTCTTCTCTGTTACCTGTTTTGTAGACTTAAGAGCATCAAACAGGGAATGGTTATCAGTAACACAAATAAGGGGAAGAGCATTAAGATCAGCTTTACCAGTGGTAAGCTCAGAGTAGAGCATAGCCAAGAATATAGCATTGTCAATACCATCTGACATGGCAAGGGTTTCTCCTGCCAACGTGCTTCGTACCACACGTCTGATTTTCTTGGACTGCCAAAACAGAGGAGAGAACTTTCCTGTTTTTTCCATGAGGGCAATTAAAGCCCCTCCCTGTGTACCTCCATCTGGAAGATTGCCCAGGGAAGCATCACTGAAAACCACCAAACACAAATCATCACTGTTGCCTAAGTGTTGAAACTTAAGTGTGACCTTCTCTGCCTTAAGTTTACGGATCACTTTGTTCACTTCATGTATGGACTGGACAGTAGCATTCTTAATGTTGGATGCTAGGCTACATGTGTCAAACAAAACATCTGGTCTAGTTTGTTTAGCAACTCACAGAATCTGTCCTATTTTGTACCTGAGTTGTTCTCTTTCTTTCTCGTTTAGTGGAGCCTCTCTCTGTACAGCACGTGCTGCCTGTAAGTGAACTGGTTCTAAGTTTTCAATGTAACTGTGCTGATGCACCTGCACTACACCACCCACAGTAGCAATGTCCATCCCCACGTATGAAAAACTCCCATGCTCTTCACGACCAACGTGAAATGCAGATTTAAGTACAGGAATGACATTAGTTACAAAGTGCTCTGAACCTGCCCAAAAAAAATCATCCACATGGCATGCCAGTACTCCTGTCACCTTAGACTGCTCATTCTGCCAATAGAACAATGCAGGATCAACCCGTGACATTTTACCACCACTGTTCAGCATGAGTTCTTTGACCTTGTTGTACCAGTAGAGGGAAGCGTCTGCAAGTCCATACACACATTTCTTTAGTTTCCACAACACATTGTCTACGCCTGCTTCAGGTGGAGGACGAATGTAAATGTCTCTTGAGAGTTCCATTCCCTGCAAAAAGGCAGACTTAATATCCATAGAATTTACTTTCCATTTGTTTTGACAAATAACAGCTAACAGCAGCCTGAGTGACTCTGAAGCACATGTGGGAGAATCTTTTTGTAATTCATGAATATTGACTTCTTCAAAACCTCTCGCCACAAGGCGAGCTTTGGGAACAATACCATTAGAAGTTTCCTTCAACGTACAGACCCATCTAGTAGAAATACATCTTTGACCCTAGTCTGTGACCTCTTCATAAACATTATTATTTTGCCAGTTTTCAATCTCTTGCTGTTTAGCAGCATCAAAAGAGATGTCTTTGGTAATGAGTACATCAGCATCGGTGTTATCACATTCAGTGAGAAGATCATCAACATGTGACATGTCTAAAGCTTCCTTTTGACCCTCGCTGCCATTTGGTTCAAGATACAGCACGTTGTACCAGTTTTTATATTGCCCTTTTGCTTTTCCTGCTCTGCCTAGAACTCTGGCAGTGTGCTTAGTACCATCATCTCTGTTTGTAAATGTCACTGTCTGACCTGTTCTCAGTTTGACACCAGTGGAACCCACTGTTTTAGTAGCATCACTCTCTGTCTCATTGGTTTGCCTCACGTCTTCTCTATCATCTGTTTCTGCGTTTTCAGAGATTTGCACGTCTCCATTAACACTCATTTCATCATCTGAATTCTCGGACACATTCGTGTGTATTACATTATCACTTTCTTTACTATTTTCAGGAACATCAGGTAGTACAGGTTTATCCTCATCCTGTGCATTGACTTTCTTCAGCCTGGACTGGTGTACTCTGACAAGAATCCCACCATGTCTGATAAACACTACAGAGCCATCCTGACCGATAACTACAGCAGGGCCTTTCCACTCTGTACTGTCTGCTCGTTTGTAGTACACTCTGTCTCCTGTCTCATACTTTTCATCTGTAGCCCTGAGCTGCTTTCGTAAAGCTCTTCTTTCTGAACACTCCACCTCTGTGAATGCTCTTCTGGAAGCATGCAATGCTGCTAGGTGCTGTCCTACTCTAGTACTCATAGAGGTGCCCTCTAGAGCAGGCAGTTTATCAACCAAAACGGAGGGAAGATTAGGATTGTGACCAAACACAAGCTGGTGTGGACTATAACCATGCACATTGATCATACTGTTTTTGGCCATTAGAGACCAGTCTAGAGCAGTCTGCCAGCCACACCCGTTTTCCTTTTTCACCTTCAGGAGGATCTCAGTCAGTGTCATGTTGTGTCTCTCCAGCAGGCCATTGCTCCAAGGACTATATCCCGCTGTAGTCTTCACCTCAGTGTTGAATTTTTCTGCCATCTCCTCATTGTTGAACTCGCCACCGTTGTCAGTGTATATTCGTTTGGGGGCACCATGAACACTTATCCACGAGTGAATGAAGGAGTTGACAATCTCCGAGGCTTTCTTTGTTCTCACAATGTTTCCAGCGCTGAAGCATGTGAAGTGGTCGATGATGTGGAGGTACCATACGCCAAGCTCCAACTCATGTAAATCCATTGCCACCGTCTCATTGTACTCTGAGGCTAAAGGCAAACCAACCACAGGCTTGGGCTTGGTCCTGCTATATCTTTGACATACCGCACAGTCACGGATGATCTCTTGCAGAATAACTAGACAGTCTTTATCAGTATTTCCAGAGCTGAGAATGAGCCTCTGCAGCCGGTCTGCGGAGGCGTGGCCAAACTGCTTGTGGAGCTTCAGGAGAACTTTACGCTTCTCTTTTGTAGACATATCTGCTGTAACGACAAGGATTTCACTTTCATTGGTGTCCACTTCAGTATTACCATCTCTAATGTCAACACAATAGTGTCCCGAACTAGTGAGCTCAAGAGGCACTGGTTGCTTGAACATGACAACTCTGTCATTTTCCATGTCTAAAAAACAGTTCCTGCTCTCTTTAGAGACATTTTGCTCAGCAGTAAAGGAATATCAACAGGAACAACTTCCGTTTCAATGTGACATTTTGTTAGTCCGATCTTAGTGGGAAGCTTCACCTTTCTGTTGGAGTGTACCACCTGACCATCACCAAATCTGACCACAAGGTCTGCAGCTTGAAAATTCTGTTTGCAGCAGTTCGTTTATTTGGCTTTGGCTCAGGTCTTTCATGTAACTATCCAGTCATTTCTCACCACAAACAGTACGTGTGCATGCAGTGTCAATGATAGATGATCCCAGTGATTCAGTTAGGAAGATCTCAGAGTCCGTCATGACTTTTGTAAATAGTGTAATATTACACTCTTCCACATTTTCATCTTCTGCTAGCTTTACTTCATTTCTCCGATGAGGACAGTCTTTGGCCCAATGGTATGTGCTCTGACAAATGACGCATTTTGTTCTCTTACCATATTTGTCGAGTGGGTTTGTACCTTGTTGTGACTGCCGCTGTCTGCTCTGTGACGGGCCGTTGTTCCATCTGAATTTGCTCGGTGGCCTCTGCTCCGTGAAAAACGCCGCATCTTGAGTCTCGCTGCTGCCGCTTGCTCCACTGGTTTTTCCTCCGAAAATCCGCTTCAACGCTGACTTCATGGATGCAAATGTCAAATCCGTGCACGCTGTAAGTGCTAGCTGCCTACTCTTCTCCTCGAGACAAGCTGTATCCAGGAGTTTAAACGCTAACACGGCGTCAGGCAGGGTCATGTCGTACTTCTTCATGCGGTTGTATCGCTGCTCAAAGTCTATGATGTAGTCCATCATGGAAATGAGAGTACGCTTCAAAAGCGCGGTCTTTTTCTTCTCTCAAGAATATCGCGTCCAGCTTAGCTAGCAAGGTTTCCATACCGTCATCTTTGTTTAGATCGTTCACAGCAGTGGGCATTTACACTGAAGTCTCACAGCAGCCAATCATAGCAGTGGGTGTTTAAACTGAAGTCTCACAGCAGCCAATCACAGCAGTGGGCGTTTACACTGAAGTCTCACAGCATCTAATCACAGCAGTGGGCATTTACACCAGTGTTCATTTCATTGACGAATAACTTGCGTCATTATTTTCGTCCACAACATTTTTTCAAAGACGAGAATGAGACTATAACTAAATATAAAACAATGACAAATTTTGACTGACATAAAATATGACGAAAATCTATTGACATTTTCGTCAATGAATAAAAACTAGATGAAAATGTTAGGTAGGGACGATTTGGGAAGAGATCCGGTCAGGACTGATGTCCTGAGTTTGTGGTAGATGTGCACATTTGAACTGCGTGCCGATCTACCGGCGGGACATGAGTGGGCATGCGCTTGATGCATGTCTCATAAAACGTTAAAAAATGTAAACGTCTCAGAGAAAGAGAAGAGCAGAGATATGGATAGATCATATATGGATAGATCTGAATAAGAGTGACGACACAAAAGAACGGGATGTGCATTATCAGTGCAATTGGATCCGCATGTGAGTGGACATGATGATCCGATGTCTTAAAGTGACAGTGCGTAATAAACCTAATGCTGACCCTTGATATTAATCAAACAACAAAAGAAAAAGAGAAAAGCATTCACTGCTCCTTAATAGCTTTAATAAGGATCAATTATAATTAATTTATACAAATAAATATGTCTGCTTGAAAGAATATAGAATGATGTATGCAAATAGTTATAAAGAATGCATATAGCCTATCATTCATGAAAAGAAGACTGTGTTCTACTTTAGAAGTGGTTTTATTTAATTTTAAGATATTTTGTACGTTACACATTGCATGTTCAAACTTTAAAATCATTCATATTAACCCTCTGGGGACCAGAAACGCGTTGGCGCGTTTTGCTTGTTTTTTTTCACATAGCAGAAAAATAGACTTAAAGTACTACCATCATTTCTGTTCATATAGAGTTAAGAAATATGAGAAAATAATCTGTTAAATGTCTACTTTTTTATGTGCCCACATACAATCGAAATAAAATATTGTGCTTTTGTAAAATAAAGAAAATAAACAGGGTGTGCGTTCTGCCTCTCAGTCACCGTGAACTTTTTTTCTGGAGCACGTCTCTAATCTTCAACAAAACTCAGCAAATACTATTCACCCAGCTATAAGCAATATATCTTTTAAATCATTTGAGTTTGTACTTTTAAATGATCCGATTCAAAACTAAAATAAATATTCTCCGTTTATGTCATCTATATAAAAAGAGAGACGTGTCAGCCGGTCTAATTATCTTTCTCTCAGCTCATTATTCTGGTAATGTGACACGCCCACGGAGAGCACTCGCTATTCAGACGCAAATATGTGAAGCAACACATTGAGACGCGTTAACGCCCATAAACTCTGAAAACACACTATATTTTTTAGTCAGATTAATCTACTGTCGTCTTGCGCGGCTATATGAGGAACAATCCTGGGACATTTATCTACCTCAGAACAAGTGCTGGTTTATTTTCACCACGAGGAGGAGCAACAGATTCAGCTGAGAAGTAAGTGTTTTATGCGTGTGCTTTGTTCTAATCGCGATATAGAATAACGTTAGTGTCTGTAAACGGAAAAATAGCATACTGTTTAAATGTGAATCATGTTTCTGTGTGTGTGTGTGTGTGTGTGAATGAATGAATGAATGAACACACAGATACGCACTGTTACAGACGAAATAAAAGAAAACATTTCGTTGACTAGTCTAAAATAGACATCAAATAAGCTTTTGTTAGGAGTTTCTGCTCATATGTTAAATATATAGTATGTTTTGTCAATAAACTAATCAACTAAGATGTTATAGTGTTTGTTCCAATGCAAGCTATATCAAAATAATGAATCCTCAACTTTGAAATATGTATGATCAAACTAAGCCATTTATGGAAAAAGACAATTTTCTTTTCAAGATGTTTCCAACTCTAACTTTAAACTTTGAACTGAAATAAAACCATGTCTATATGGTGAAGGGTGTGATAGAAGTGTCTAAACGTATGCACCCTGTATTTTAAGATTTTTTATTCCTCTTTTTAGTCAACTTTAGCATGAGTGTGTTCACTTATTCTAAGCAGTGTGTGTGTGTGTGTGTTGTAAATAAATCCAAACAATCTAAATGCCATTCTTTTTTAAATCTCCTCATTCTTTGTGCAAGGCTCCTCATAATGATATGGCCTGATAGCACACCTAATAGGGCCATTATGGGAGGGTCTTTGTCTTTCTCAGGTGTGAAATGCCACACATATTAATGAGAGATCCACGCCTACTCGCATAAAGCTTTCTCAAACAAAACACGTCATACACATTCTAAAAGACTTTATTGACTTATCTGAATGAGTAGTCAGGATGATTCTCACATAGTTTTGAAGCAAATATTCTAGACTATGTGATACAATTTTCAAAAGTTTTGTGAAGAAATAATCAATATGTGTTTTGTGGCCTTATTTCAGAAACTTTTATTTTTTGTTTTTTTCAATAACCATGCATAAATAATATTCTCTCAAAAATACAAACATGTACATACATGTTGCTCACATATTATGGTAGCCCCGTTTGTGCTATATAGAGTGAATTTACACCTTTGCCATTAACATGTTTATAAATGAAAAAAGCACAAATGTCAGTGCATGTCAAAACATCCCAAGGGCCCCAAAAACCCCTTGGTCCCCAGAGGGTTAACAGCTTAATAGATGTTTTCTCCGGGAGTATATAATGGGTCTGAAAACTTTAGAGATATTCTAAATTAATGCATCACAATTTAACTAAACCCATTATATTTTAGTTGACTACAATCTTATTGTATTTTGTTGACTAAAACTAGACTAAAACTAAAAAAATTCAGATAACTAAAATATGACTAAAACTAAATAGCATTTTAGTGAAAAGACTGACTAAAACGAAATAAAAATTTCCTGTCAAAATGTACACTGGTTTACACTGAAGTCTCACACAAACACGCCCTTCAAACAGAGCATTCACATCAGAGGCTAAAATCAGGCTAGGAAAAGTGCCTTTTATTTCTGAATTATGAAAATTTTTGATGTAAAAATCATACCAACATTATAAGAGCACCCCAGGAAACATCATAAAATACTAAAATAATCCAGTTCATGACCCCTTTAATGAATTATCCCTTTAGTAGCCAGTGGTTTATGGTCTTATTCTACTTCTGCGCGTCACACTCACCTTGTAGATGAAGGTGCGGAGGGACGTGAAGACCTGCTTGAGGGCCGTCTCTGATTGGTTAATTTGTAAGAAGCAGAGATGAACCTGGAACACTTTCTTCATGAGGGGATTGTGGCCGTGATCCAAACTCAGCTGAGTCTGCGCGCACACACACACACACACACACACACACACACACACACACACACACACACACACACACACACACACACACACACACACAGAGATATCACAAGCAGCACTTGTGAAGGCAGGTGATGATGATGATGATGATGTCTGACCTTAAACCCCATGATGAAGATGCTCAGTGTGTCCAGAACTGTCAGACAAACTTCTGTAGCAATGTTTCCTTCCAACAGAGACTGATTCAACACATCAGCGTCTGAATGACTGTAAGCTATACACACACACACACACACAGATGTAGAAAGATCTTACTATTCGCTATAACATCCATAACAGCTGATCTGAGAGCAGCTCTCTGTGCTATGAGGCCAGAATAATGGTAATTATAATATTTAAAAAATAAAATGCATATGAATATCAGTAGTCTCTCTATATTTGCCGATTAAATGTCTTAGTAGTATGATATTTAAATGCTTAGTTTTATGATCAAACTCTGTAGCTTTAACTCCTATAATGCAATGCAATACAATGATGATGATTGAGGGATGAACAAATAAACTCCTCAAAATCCTGATGATCATATTTGACACTCGTGATTTTTTATAATAAATGATGATGGGTGATCATGTAAAACTGCTTCAGTGTTCAGTCCAGTAAGTGTTCATCTCTTCAATGTTAAATGTTCAAATACAAAAAGAGCTGAAGATGAAATTAACAGATGAAGTTTGTGTAAGTGTAAGTGTGTGTGTGTGTGTCACTGTGGCTGTAGCTGTAGGAGTTGTCCAGGCTGTTGAGCTGCTGGAGTCTCATGTGTAAGGCTGCTGTCTGTGTGTGTGTGTGTGTGTGTGTGTGTGTGTGTGTCACTGTGGCTGTAGCTGTAGGAGTTGTCCAGGGTGTTGAGCTGCTGGAGTCTCGTGTAAGGCTGCTGTCTGTGTGTGTGTGTGTGTGTGTGTGTGTCTCACTGTGGCTGTAGCTGTAGGAGTTGTCCAGGCTGTTGAGCTGCTGGAGTCTCGTGTAAGGCTGCTGTCTGTGTGTGTGTGTGTGTGTGTGTGTGTGTGTGTGTGTGTGTGTGTCACTGTGGCTGTAGCTGTAGGAGTTGTCCAGGCTGTTGAGCTGCTGGAGTCTCGTGTAAGGCTGCTGTCTGTGTGTGTGTGTGTGTGTGTGTGTGTGTCTCACTGTGGCTGTAGCTGTAGGAATTGTCCAGGGTGTTGAGCTGCTGGAGTCTCATGTGTAAGGCTGCTGTCTGTGTGTGTGTGTGTGTGTGTGTGTGTGTGTGTGTGTGTGTGTGTCTCACTGTGGCTGTAGCTGTAGGAGTTGTCCAGGGTGTTGAGCTGCTGGAGTCTCGTGTAAGGCTGCTGTCTGTGTGTGTGTGTGTGTGTGTGTGTGTGTGTGTGTGTCTCACTGTGGCTGTAGCTGTAGGAGTTGTCCAGGCTGTTGAGCTGCTGGAGTCTCGTGTAAGGCTGCTGTCTGTGTGTGTGTGTGTGTGTGTGTGTGTGTGTGTGTGTGTGTGTGTGTGTGTGTGTGTCACTGTGGCTGTAGCTGTAGGAGTTGTCCAGGCTGTTGAGCTGCTGGAGTCTCATGTGTAAGGCTGCTGTCTGTGTGTGTGTGTGTGTGTGTGTGTGTGTGTGTGTGTGTGTGTGTGTGTGTGTGTGTGTGTCTCACTGTGGCTGTAGCTGTAGGAGTTGTCCAGGGTGTTGAGCTGCTGGAGTCTCATGTGTAAGGCTGCTGTCTGTGTGTGTGTGTGTGTGTGTGTGTGTGTGTGTGTGTGTGTGTGTGTGTCTCACTGTGGCTGTAGCTGTAGGAGTTGTCCAGGCTGTTGAGCTGCTGGAGTCTCGTGTAAGGCTGCTGTCTGTGTGTGTGTGTGTGTGTGTGTGTGTGTGTGTGTGTGTCACTGTGGCTGTAGCTGTAGGAGTTGTCCAGGCTGTTGAGCTGCTGGAGTCTCATGTGTAAGGCTGCTGTCTGTGTGTGTGTGTGTGTGTGTGTGTGTGTGTGTCACTGTGGCTGTAGCTGTAGGAATTGTCCAGGCTGTTGAGCTGCTGGAGTCTCGTGTAAGGCTGCTGTCTGTGTGTGTGTGTGTGTGTGTGTGTGTGTGTGTGTGTGTGTGTGTGTGTGTGTGTGTGTGTCTCACTGTGGCTGTAGCTGTAGGAGTTGTCCAGGCTGTTGAGCTGCTGGAGTCTCATGTGTAAGGCTGCTGTCTGTGTGTGTGTGTGTGTGTGTGTGTGTGTCACTGTGGCTGTAGCTGTAGGAATTGTCCAGGGTGTTGAGCTGCTGGAGTCTCATGTGTAAGGCTGCTGTGTGTGTGTGTGTGTGTGTGTGTGTGTGTGTGTGTGTGTGTGTGTGTGTGTGTGTGTGTGTGTGTGTCACTGTGGCTGTAGCTGTAGGAGTTGTCCAGGGTGTTGAGCTGCTGGAGTCTCATGTGTAAGGCTGCTGTCTGTGTGTGTGTGTGTGTGTGTGTGTGTGTGTGTCACTGTGGCTGTAGCTGTAGGAGTTGTCCAGGCTGTTGAGCTGCTGGAGTCTCATGTGTAAGGCTGCTGTCTGTGTGTGTGTGTGTGTGTGTGTGTGTCTCACTGTGGCTGTAGCTGTAGGAGTTGTCCAGGCTGTTGAGCTGCTGGAGTCTCGTGTAAGGCTGCTGTCTGTGTGTGTGTGTGTGTGTGTGTCTCACTGTGGCTGTAGCTGTAGGAGTTGTCCAGGCTGTTGAGCTGCTGGAGTCTCATGTGTAAGGCTGCTGTTCTGCTGCGGGACACGGGGAGAGTCTGAGAGCGACGCTCGTGAGCCACCGGCCCGGATCCCTCCAGAGTCCTGATCACAACACAAACACTTCAGAGGCTCGTTACACACACACCGACAACAATAACGCAATTCAACAATTCTGTGATCATTATTCTGTGAGCATCTTCAACGGTGTGTGAACTCATGACACATTGATTCAGCACTCAATCATCCCTATAAGGACTTCACTCCCACTGAAGGTCACTGTGGAAAACAGTGCTTTGGTAGTGCTCTTGTACCATTGTCCTCTTTTGTGTAAAGAAACAAGTCTTCTGACAGTTCTTCTCCCAAGAGCTTCCATTGCTGTCAGCATTACGTCTGAGAATGATTCAATAAGCTTTAACACATTTAGACATTACCTGGCAATGTGTCTCTTTCCCATGTATCTGAACTGATGAAGGCACACTCTGAAAAAAGATGAGAAATGAATGATGAGACAGGAGTGTGTGTGTGTGTGTGTGAGAGAGAGAGAGAGAGAGAGAGTGAGTGTGTGAAGCACTTACTCTAGAAGACTGAAGAAGTTCATCAGGTCTGTTGGTGAAGCTTTATTCCAGTAGTTGAATAGAGCATCTAACAAACAGAAAACACATCAAACAGACACACTACAGGTTCATATTCTCTCAGTGTGTGTGTGAGTGTGTGTGTGTGTGTGTGTGTGTGTGTGTGTGTGTGTGTGTGTGTGTGTGTGTGTGAATGTGTGTGTGAGAGAGATTTAGTTTGTGTGTGTGTGTGTCAGAGAGAGAGAGAGAGAGAGAGTGTGTGTGGGTGTGTGTGTGTGTGCGTGTGATTGTGCGTGTGTGTGATTGTGCGTGTGTGTGTTTGTGCGTGTGTGTGTTTGTGCGTGTGTGTGTGTGTTTGTGCATGTGTGTGTGTGAGTGAGTGAGTGAGTGAGTGTGTGTGTGTGTGTACCTTCAGACATGCTCTTCAGCACATGCAGGAAGCACATCAACATATTCCTGATTTCTGATTGGTCCAGTTTGTCACAGCGGAGTAAAGAACTGCCCAGAACTGTAGCGGCGTGACACTGAGAGCGAGAGAAGAGACGTCACAAACTCACAGGCCACAGCAGCATCCGGACACTCAAACCACACTCGCAACATATTACATATATCAGCAACGTCATCAAGTGTTATTTTTATTTTTGCTGGCAAGGTGTGTTTATGACATCTCTTTAGAAATCAAATTGAATTTGGTTTGATCTACTGCAAAAAAAAAAAAAAGAGTGTGGCTTAAGTGTCCAGAGACATTTTGGGGCAGCTGTAAATACACACTGAGGCAATTATAAGCGCTCACACACATGCTCATTCACTCACACACGCACACACACACACGATACAGAAGCAGGAATGCACTGCATGTGCAAGAACACCTCTTTCCCTACAGGACATCACAGACAGAGAGGAGAGCAGCTCTCTACACACACACAGGTCTATGCGCTAATGCATCTACCACAGCACAGCGCTGACCAGAATATCCCTCATGATCCCCTTCCAGCAGATCCACAGGCTGTGGAAACGCACGTCTCATCATTCACTTCATTCATCACGAGGCTGCAGAGACGCAGACTGAAGCACTGATTCTGGACTCGTTTAAAAGAGAGATCATTTCACAGCCTTCCTTCAGTCAGCAGATCTACTGACTCAACTTCCAGCGACTGGAAGCACAGCTGTGTATTTAGGACGTCTGCTGTCCGCTGGAAGATATCTTGAAGAGGTCATAGAAATCAATGTATTATCGTATTTTCACCACTGGCTTGTTTGGAGTGTTTGTTTCAGAACCTGGTGTGTTCGAGGGAACACGCACCGCATTGGAATGACACTTTGGGAAATACCCCCAACACAACCTGAAGCTAAGCCAATCGTTATTTGGTGTTGTGTCATGACGTAACGTGTGACGGCATACATGGAAGCTACAAAGGGTCCTCTACCACAACAGAGTTAGCTTTCTGTTCTTCAGCAAGCGCTCTCTGTCTTTCTGTCATTGAATGTCCTATTTGGTGTTTGTCTGCAAGCCTTACATACATATACATATATATATATATATATATATATATATATATATATATATATACACACACACACACACACAGGTGAAACTCGAAAAATTAGAATATCATGCAAAAGCTTATTTATTTCAGTAATTCAACTTAAAATGTGAAACTAATATATTATATAGACTCATTACATGCAAAGTGAGATATTTCAAGCCTTTATTTGATATAATTTCGATGATTATGGCTTACAGCTTATGAAAACCCCAAATTCAAAATCTCAGAAAATTAGAATATTACATGAAATCAATAAAAAAAAAAAAGGATTTTAAATACAGAAATGTCGGCCCTCTGAAAAGTATAATCATGCATATGTACTCAGTACTTGGTTTGGGCCCCTTTTGCATGAATTACTGCCTCAATGTGGCGTGGCATGGATGCTATCAGCCTGAGGCACTGCTGAGGTGTTATGGAAGACCAGGATGCTTCAATAGCCGCCTTCATCTTTTCTGCATTGTTCGGTCTCATGTCTTTCATCTTTCTCTTGGCAATGCCCCATAGATTCTCTATGGGGTTCAGGTCAGGCGAGTTTGCTGGCCAATCAAGCACAGTAATCCCATGGTCATTGAACCAGGTTTTGGTACTTTTGGCAGTGTGGGCAGGTGCCAAGTCCTGCTGGAAAATGAAGTCAGCATCTCCATAAAGCTCGTCTGCTGAAGGAAGCATAAAATGCTCTAAAATGTCCTGGTAGACGGCTGCGCTGACTCTGGACTTAATAAAGCACAGTGGACCAACAGCAGCAGATGACATGGCTCCCCAAACCAACACAGACTGTGGAAACTTCACACTGGACTTCAAGCATCTTGGATTGTGTGCCTCTCCTCTCTTCCTCCAGACTCTGGGACCTTGGTTTCCAAATGAGATGCAACATTTGCTCTCATCAGAAAAGATGACTTTGGACCACTGAGAAACAGACTAGTTCTTTTTTTCTTTAGCCCAGGTAAGACGCTTCTGACGTTGTTTGTTGTTCAGGAGCGGCTTGACAAGAGGAATACGACATTTGAAGCCCATGTCCAGGATCCGTCTGTGTGTGGTGGCTCTTGATGCAGTAACTCCAGCCTCAGTCCACTCCTTGTGAAGCTCCCCCACACATTTGAATGGCCTTTTCCTGACAATCCTCTCCAGGCTACGGTCATCCCTGCTGCTTGTGCACCTTTTTCTTCCACACTTTTCCCTTCCGCTTAACTTTCTATTGATGTGCTTTGATACAGCACTTTGAGAACATCCAACTTCTTTTGAAATTACCTTTTGAGGCTTTCCCTCCTTGTGGAGGGTGTCAATTATGGTTTTCTGCACAACTGTCAGGTCAACAGTCTTCCCCATGATTGTGAATTCCACTGAACCAGACTGAGAGACCAATTAAAGGCTCAGGAACCCTTTGCAGGTGTTTTGGATTAATTAGCTGATTAGAGTGTGACACTTTGAGCCTACAATACTGAACCTTTTCACAATATTCTAATTTTCTGAGATTTTGAATTTGGGGTTTTCATAAGCTGTAAGCCATAATCATCGAAATTATATTAAATAAAGGCTTGAAATGTCTCACTTTGCATGTAATGAGTCTATATAATATATTAGTTTCACATTTTAAGTTGAATTACTGAAATTAACTTTTGCACGATATTCTCATTTTTCAACTTGCACCTGTATATATTTATTATCATCATGGCAAGTCAGCAGCAGTTTAAGAGGTGTTTGCATCCCTGTCCGAGATATATACTGTAACAGATGGAGACATACACCAAATGTGTGTACACTGCTTGGGAGCGCACCACGCTCAAGCAGCTCTAGAGGGGGCTGCCAGTGATCATTGTGAGAGGTTGCTGATCAGAGTGCTGTGCTCCCACCTGGCTATTTTTAATGACAATGGCCAGACTTGCGTTCCCCGTGGTTTGGGCGACTCAGATCATGGGGTTTGCAGATGGAGTTGGCAGAGGACGCTGAGACTGATGAGGTACTTTCTCAGGCTTCCTCTGCCAGCTCTGATGTTCTCCCTCCTCGTGCGGAAGAAGCCGCTGGGCGGGCTGGAGATGGAGAACCCGATGCTTGAGCTGTCTGCTTCTGAGGAAGTGGATGTGCTCAGCATCAAAGGCGGGGACTTTGATGACGATTTGCCACTTCATGTCCCAGCATATGAGGAGCTGGTTGAGGTTGTATTTCGTGCCGTGGACAGACTAAGCATCAGCTGACGACGTGTAAGGCAGGAAGCGCAGGCGAAAAACAAGTTGTACGAGCGCTTCCTGCAGCACAGAGAGCAACCTCTTTTACGGGGTTTGCCATTCTTTCCCGATTTGCACAACTCTCGGCTGTCCAACCCCCCAGTATTAGATTACAGTAACATCGTGGGGGCGAGAGAAAATGGTTATGGGAAGATGCCGTGGGTGGAAGAGCCTTTGGCCAGTTATCTTCCCCCGACGCTGCATCGTCCCCAAAAACCCTGGTCCTGCCCACCAAACCCTGTCGAGATACATCTACTTTGGTGGGCAGGGCTTATATGGCTGTGGGTCGGGCTGGTGCGAGCCTGCATACGATGGCAGTGCTGCAGGCCGACCTTTTCAAGGATATTTATGAGGGCGAGGGACCAACACCACAGGATATTGTGAAGCTTCGTAAGGCTGCAGACTTGTCTCTCCGTGTCACCAAAGAAATGGCTCGCTCCATTGGCCATTCCATGGCAACTATGGTGGTCACGGAGAGGCATTTGTGGTTAAATCTGTCGGGCATCAATGAGAAAGACAGGGCTTTCGCCTTCTGGCCTGTTCGGCGACACCGTCAATACAGTCGTCGACAGGTTTCAGGAGGTTTCAGTCTGCAGCCTTTAAGCAATACCTCCCTCGATTCTTCAGAAAGCTGAAGAAGTCTGCCCCCAGTGGGCAGCCGCAGCAATTCACCAGCATCTCATATAGACAGGCACAAAAAGAGAGGGTCGCTTCGCTCTCAACTAAAGCCTTCTCAGAAGCAGGCCGACCTAAGGGCCGTCCTGCAGGCTAAGAAGGCTTCGGGAAAGAGGTTCTAGCGGCTGTAAGGCCTCTTTGGACTGTCCCCCTGGGGCGGGACTATCAATGTTTGTATCCCGCCGTCAGGTGCACTTCGGGACGCATCGGTTTCCAGCGAATGCACACTGCTCTGTCTGCCCCACAGGCTTGCAGCCAGGCAGCGCTCGTGTCCGTACATCGAGAATCATTTTCATTCAAACCCTGCCAGAGAGCCGCTTAAGGGGGTCGAGAACAAATTATACCTGAAATCAGCCTCGAGAGGCTGGTTCCCTTAGTAGATTATTTCGAAGCATGGCAAAACCTACCGAAAATTTCTCCTTGGGTCCTGCATACAATAGAGAAGGGTTACAGGCTCCAATTTTAGATCTAAGGCACTTGAATCGGTCTCTGAGGATTCAGGTTCAAGACGCTCACTATTCCCACAATCGTGAGTCAGATCCATCACTATTACCACCATCAGGGTTTTTCACGATAGATCTGAATGACGCATACTTCCACATATCCATTCTTCCATCTCAAAGAAGGTACCTGAGGTCAGTTTTCAGATGTTTTAAGTGTTCCAATATCGGGTTCACCAAATGTATGGGTGCAGCTCTAGCTCCGCTGAGGCTTCAGGGCATCCGGGTGCTAAATTAGATCAATGACTGGCTTATTATGGGCCAGTCGCAGGAGATGTCAGTTTGGCATCGATATGTCTCCTGTGTTGGGAGCGCCATATCTCCGGAAATCTGTTTCGACAGATGCCTCCCTCAAGGGCTGGGGCGCGGTAATGGTCGGCCGCTTTTCGAGAGGTCTGCTGCAGGACCATCATTCCTCATGGCAAATAAATTGCCTGGAAATGTTGGTGGTCTTCCGAGCTCTGAGGAGTTTCCTACCAGACCTCAAGGGTCACCACGTTCTTGTGAGAACAGACAACATGTCGGTGGAATCACGCCCTCTATGAAGACTGGCACATCAGATCCTCCTGTGGTCTCAGGGGAGACTGTTGTCTCTCAGAGCAACATACATCCCAGGGGACCAGAATCGGGACACAGAATGAGGCCCAGGGAATGGACACTTCACCCTGAGGTGGTGGAGTCGATATGCAAAAGGTTCGGCCCAGTGAAAGTGGATCTATTTGCTTCTCGAGAGCCGACACACTGTCCACTATGGTTTTCTCTCACACATCCAACCTCACTGGGGTTGGATGCCATGGTGCAGATGTGGCCGAGTCGGCGCCTGTATGCAGTTCCCCCAATCGCTCTGCTCCCGAGAGTTCTGGAGAGAGTCTGTCGTGACGGGTCAGTCTACTCCAAGCAGCCCTGTTGTGGCCGGCCCGAGTATGGTTCTAAGACATAGTATCGCTCCTGGACGGCCCTCCATGGGAGATTCCCATCAGAAGGGACCTGCTTTCGCAGGCAAAGAGCTCAATATTCCACCCTCGGCCAGAGCTATGGAAACTATGGGTCTGGCCCCAGAGGGGGAACAGTACCTAGAAGCCCCCTTCAAACCTTTAGAGTTGGCTGAAGCCAAGAATCTTTCACTCAAGGTAGCTTTGATCCTATTAATCACTAACCACACACACAAACTTAAAAGAATAGGATATCTTCAGGCCCTCTCTATATCTCCCGAGTGCCTGGAGTTTGCCCCGGGAAGGGTTAAGGTTATCTTGCATCCCAGGCCGGGCTATGTGCCTAAGGTGCCTTCTAATGTGGCACGGTCTACGGTTCTGCAGGCTTTTCATCCTCCACCTCACATGACGATGGAAGACGAGATACTTCATCTGCTCTACCCTGTCAAAGCTCTCAAACTTTATGTTCAGAGGTCTTCTCGATGGCGGAAATCAGACCAGTTGCTGGTGTGCTTCGGGTCGCCTAAGAAGGGGCTCCCTGCCTCCAAACAGAACATCAGCAACTGGATAGTTCAGGCTATTTCCCTGGCCTATCAGGTGCGCAGTTTGCCTTCACCTTTGGCCGTGAGGGCTCATTCAACCAGAGGGATGGCATCCTCTAGAGCCTTCCTCTCAGGGGCCACTATCCAAGAAGTATGTGATGCGGCTGGATGGGTCACCCCTCATACATCTACAAGATTTTATTGTCTGGACCTTCTTTCAACACCAGGGGCACGAGTGCTCTTGTCCTAAGTGTGCCTGTGACAGCTTCACACTAGGGCAGGCGGGGTTCGTTGTGGCAGTTTTACTCACATGTGACTTGCATAAACACATTTTGGTACTGAACAAAATGAACCAACTGAACCAATCCCAATGTAAATTTATGCAAAAAATGCTGAGAATACTATTTATCCTGTTAAATGCACTAGTTAAATTTATCCTGTTAAATGCACTAGTATTCCTGTAGGAGCCTCTGTTCCCGCTTACCATGCACAAAAAACACAGATGCCTGTGAACTGAGGGTGATGTCTGATCAAGTGTCCTTATATTTACAGGCCTACAAGTCAAGCTTATTCTTATTCTATCATTCTAGCTTCCAGCTAGCTTTCCAGCGCAGCCCTTAGGAACGAAGCGGACTTGTATCTGAAAAGCTTTGTCTCATTCAAACCCGGTCCTGTGGCTGGAGGAAAGGAGGATCAGTGAAGTCACACACACACACACTGGGACAGTGCAGGGTGAGAGGTCACATGTGAGTGGTACTAGCAGGAGTCAGAGGTCAGAAGTAATGTAATACTTGTGTAGGGTGTGTGTGTTGCTCAGACGGTGTAGACAGCAGAGAGAAGTCCATGGTCTGGCGTTTGAGACGGGCGGAGAGCGACGTCTCCTCGCAGTCAGTAAAGAAACGCAGAACGCTGGCAGAGTGACGGCGTGTGAAACCAGCCCGCTGAGAGCAGCAGGAGGCACACAACCACAGGTTAGCACACGCGCACACACACACACACACACACACACACACACAAACTTAGCACACAAAGGGCTGCACGATTAATCGAAATGAAACGGCACACGATTTGGCAAAGGCAGCGATTATTTTATGCGTAGCTTGTCAGTGAAGCACAGCTCTGTGATCAGTAGTAATAGCCAGAGGGCGTCTCATTCCAAATATGCCCCGCAGAAGTACGATCATCATTCCAGGAAATCCCTATCGGGCATCATAGTATCTGTAGCTGAATAAACAGAATATTTAAATGCTTTCATTGATTTTTTAAATGTTATCTTTTGTTGGACAAGAGGTTCATAAATGCTTCTCATGTTTGGAGAGATGTTTGACGCTTGTTGCTTTTTCAAATGCACGTTATAAGTGACTCAAACTCACAGTGCTTGGATGGAACAGCGTTTACAGAACCGTACATCAATAACAAGCTGCGCTAACAAATAATCACAGCCTTTGCGATTTCATAATCGCAATAATTCAAATTGGTTAAGTGCGATTTCTGTTAATTGTGATTAATCGTGCAGCCCTAGCGCGCGCACACACACACACACACACAGTAGTGGTCCATTAGTAGTACTTTACTCAGTCAGGTCATGTGGGCGGTACCTTGTCGAGGGGGTGTGGCTTGTCAACGCTGCGCTCTGATAGGCCGTTCCTGGAGTCTGTGCTGATTAGGGAGCAGCGCGAGTCCGTGTGCCGTACAGAGCTGACACTCGGAGTGTGTGGAGACACTGACAAACACAACACACTTCAACACACTGTACACACACACTCTTCAGGGAGATTCAACCACATATAACCATGTGAAGCCTGACATACGAAATAATACAACATTATCTAATGTAATGGGACAGTTTAATGAACCTTTAGTATAAAACAATATTGTAAAAATTTATATTTTTGTGCACAAAATATGAAAAAAATCAAAAAAGTTTGCATGTGTTTTTTGTTGCGTATCATATTTAATACATCAGGCTTTTGTGACTCATATAGTCTGATATAGTGAGAAAACGAAGCTCAGACTCGAGGAGGAAAAAACAGTTTTATTCAGAGGCTCAAATTGAGCCAAAATATGCAATTTGGTGCCGATATTTTTTTATATGGTCAAAAAGATAAAATCACAAATCAATGACACTTTTATAACAGTATAGCAACTACTTACATAAAATCATATAAATATCAGTCATCACTCTATACCTGCCAATAATATGTCTTAATAAGATGATATTCAAATGCTTAGTTTTATGATCAAAGCTCTGTAGTTTTAAAACATATAATGCAGTGCAATACAAAATGATGATTGAGAGATGAACAAATAAACCTTCCTCAAAAGCCTGATGATCATATTTGATCTAATAAATGATGATGGATAATCAACTAAAGCTGCTTCAGTTCAGTAAGTGTTCATCTTGAAATATTACTAACAATATCAAAGTTATTCTAGCGTTACCTTGTTAAAATCATAGCAGATTTGACACAGAAAGACACGTGAAGCTTGAGCTGAAGGATTATACTGAAAGACTTTTACTGGATAAAACAGTGTGAATTATCAGTCAGAAACAGAAGGACTGGAGAAGACTGAGTGAGACGACAGGCTTATCAGCAAAGTTTTGATCATTTAGAGGCCTTAGAAATGTGACTGTCAAACAATGTATAGTACAGTAGGCTTCATAGGGCTGAATTTCCAGTACAATTGGTTGTGATTGCGTGATGTTGCACAGCATTTTCAGTTTCCAGTGAGGACAATTAAACGAATAGTGTGTGTAAACGGTCCTATAGTGTGTGGTGTGACAGCAGAGGGTCTCACCTGTTCCTGAAATCACTCCGAACACCTCTTTATGCAGGCCGCCGTCCGCTGGACTGATCGAGTGTTTGGTAGGTGTCGTCATCACATGATCATCACGGCCGTTCTGAAGCAATACACAGAGAGATCAGTGTGAAGAACCCCGTACACTGTACAGCACTGCATACTTCACTAGACGTTTCTCTAGCATGTTAGAAAACCTGTTTTTTTACTCTGAGAATTACATTTGCAAGAATGAGGAATGTGTAGAAATATAGATTTTCTAATAAACATGAATTCAAAGATCAAGATGTATCTTCAATTTAGACCTTTTTCAATGAGTATGTGAAGTTTGAAGTTATTAGGATTTTTTAGGTGCTTATGAAAGAGTCTCTTCTGCTCATCCAGGCTGCAGTTTTTTTAAGCAAATATACGGTAAAAAGAGTGAAATATGGTTATAATTTAAAATAGCTGTTTTCTATGTGAATATATGTGACCCTGGATCACAAAACCAGTCACATGTCGCACGGGGATATTTGTAGCAATACCCAACAATACATTGTATGGGTCAAAATGATAGATTTTTTTTGTTGTTGCATGATACATGCAACTGGAATATTTATGACTTTCTCCTTAAAACTGCAGTGAACCAAAAACACGGTTTGAAATCGCTGGTGTTTCTGACGTCACAAACTACCTTGTAACCAATCAGATCAACGTGTGATCGTCAACGAGTGGATCTCTGAGCTGAGTGAGTGAGTGGAGGCGGGGATCATTTGCATATTCATAGAACCACATATACTAAATGAGGCAAGGGTGTCGAGTTACATTCAAGATATTTTAAGACATGAAAACATTTTTTTTAAGGAAAAAACATTTAAATATGTAATTTTGGTGACCAAAGATGAGTTTCAAGGGATACAATTATTGACTAAAGGGGGGCTTTAATAACAGAGAATCAAATGAAAATCTAACTGAATTAAAGCAACACTAGGTGTCAGTCTCACCATGTTAGTCTGGCTGGTTACAGGAGCCGCGTCTTTGATGTTGAGTCTGTGGACGTTTTCTAGCATCAGACTGAACAGAGGCAGGTACAGCGTAGCCAAGCGAGCCTGCTGACCCTGAAACACACACACACACACACACACACACACACACACACACATCTCGTATTTAAAGGTGCAATGTGTAATATTTAGGAGGATCTGTTGACAGAAATGCAATATCATATACATAACTATGTTTTCAGTGGTGTATAAAGACCTTACTTAATGAACCTTACTTTTGTTTTTATTACCTTAGAATGAGCAGTTTCTTTCTACACACCCCGCGGGTCCCCTTACATCGAAATATTTCTACAGTGGCCCTGAACGGACAAACGCGTTTCGTCACTATGTTGTTCTTCGTGCAAAGAAACTAGCTAAAGTCAGCGAATAAAACACTGACACAATGATGAACAAGTAACAATAATATTCGCAATAACATTGTTTTACTGAATAATTAAACCTAATTTCTTAATTTATCTTTGTAAAGAAACCTCTCTGCTTAACTGGCTACTCTCTGCTGTCTCAGACGACGACATCACTTCCTGTCGGCCACCGTAACTTTTGTTGGGTGCAATTCGCAACCTCAGCACTAGATGCCGCTAAAATCTCACACAGCACCAGAATGGCACAGAGTTGAAGCACGAGTGCTGGTTCACCTTGGAGGAGTAGCGGTCGTCGAAGGCGTGTTTGATCATCAGGTTCTTCAGCACCTGGAGTGCGATCTGACGCACGTCTCTGAACTCCTGCATGGCTCCGCCCACTTCCCTCAGCAACAGGCCCACCAGGAAGTGATGCTTACAGAAGTCATCGGTTAAAGAGTAGTCCAGCTGAAGATCTGACAGAGAAACAGGGCCGGGGACACAACATATCACTCCTGAGCTAGAGAAACTAAGTTTATATAATCAAATAAATCGTTTTTCTCTCTCTCATGACCATGATGCATGTGAATGTTTTAAATGAATGTGAATGAGATGAGAGAGCTATGGCGGAGAATATTTTAAAACATAGTCCAGCTTTTTTTGATTGATTGATTTATTAGACAATATTGAAACATTTTTACAAAGAGGGATCATACATCATTTCAAAAACTGTCAAGGATAAGATACACAAAAAAGCCAAAGACTTATTTCCATTGTGGTCCTCTATGTTCACAAAATATAAGAACATATCCTATATGGAGAGAAATCACGATCAAGTTCAGAATCTCACACTACATCACTTTTAAATCAATGATAAAAAAGCCATTTTTTAACTTCCTTTCTAAAAACATTTTCAACTTTTATCTGCTTTATACAAGGTAAATTATACCAGGCTATAGCACTAGTATATAGACAAAATCATCCCCATTAAACTCTTAAATCTGCAAGGATAATTATCAGTGCAACTCCCCCTTGTGGAATGACTATGCACTTTTTTCACATGTACATAATAATCTATCAGGTACCCAGGAACACTTTTCTTTATTTTTTTGAACGCCAACACCAATTTAAGAAATTTTACCCTTTTTTCAACTTTTAAAAAACTAAGCTCAATGACAAACTAATGTTCATCATTTAGATGCACCTGTGGATGTGCTTTCAATATTACCCGGCATTGCTTATTTTGAGCAGTCTGCAATTTATTTTAGGTTCGTTTCGTATTACCACTAAACCAAAACGTTGCAGCATAATCATAGTGTGCCTGCACTAATGCTCCAGCTAACATTTTTAAAGTTTGAGTATTTAGAAAAGCCGTCTGTCTTGCTAAAATTGTTATCCTATCACATATTTTTGAATGAACTAAAACAGCCATATTTTCAGTTATGTTTTTACATATTTATGTTTTTATTATTTACATGCATTTATGAGTAATGTATTTGTTACAGTAATTATTCATCTTTGTTAACGTTAGCTAATATAAATACAACTGTTCATTGTTAGTTCCTGTTAGCTCAGGTCCATCAAATAATATTAACACATTAACATTAACAATATTTTCATTGTTAGTTGGGGTTTATTAATGCCACACACAGAGATATCAGCCAGTCAGTTCACATTCAATGCTCACCTTGAAAGCGCTGGATTCGACCCTTCCCGAATGGCATGGGCAGGTTGAGAGGAACGTAGTGTTCATGATTACAGGCCACCTTCAGAAACTCAAACTTAAACTCATACAGCGTCTGAGAGAGAGGGAGAGAGGAAGACGTCAGATGGGAAATATTTCTGAGATGGAAGATTTGAAAATGGCAATGGCAAAAAAAAAAAAATTCTGAATCTCATTTGCAGTTGTTCATCCTGTGTAAACAGAGATATAGAAGCAGGAGTGAATTACTTTGCAGTCTCCGGGCATGAAGCAGGAGATGTAGTTGTTGATCTGTTTGAACACGAACCCTCGGTCCATGAAGGTGAAACAGCGCTGGTGAAGACAGACCACGCTTGAGTTTATCCACTGATTCAACACACACATATTTATCCTCAAAACACTGCTGTTATCATTAACTAAAGCTGATTGCCCTGTCCTTACCTGTTAACACACCCTTACACCACCAAACCAAACCTGTGCTAACCTCACCCATATCCACCTGTTTTACAATACAACATCAACATAAGTACATTCTACATAATTATTATTATTTTTAATGTAAGCACATTGTAATTAAAGACACCTAAAATAAAGTGGGACCAAACGTAGTTCAAAACTATAGAATATAGAATATAATTAATACTAAAATAACAGTGTCCAGTTATTATTATTTAAAAAAATAGTATTTTAATGTAAAATTAAAAAGCGAGCATTTAATTATAATATATTACATTATAATAAAAGTATTATTTAACAGAACAACAGTAAAATTACAATACTAACATTTACGGTTGCCTTAATTTCTTTGGTTTCAAATGTTAAAACATTGAGCTTTTATTTTGGAGGAAAACCACAGAAAAAGACCATCATTTTTTATAAAGGATTCTCATTAGGAAGATGGTTGGCGCACATTGCGTTCCCAAATGTAAATTATAAGCAACTCAAACACAGACAACACAAAAGTAGCATTTAGTGTGAATCAAAACACAGTGCTGTGCTTTACTCTGAAACATGCAGCGCATCAGAGTATGTGTTTATATAATAATATCACAACCATTGCGATTTAATGATCACATTAAGCCGTATTACAGTACATTCTCACAATCACGCATTGTCAATATACATCAAACAAGTTACCGAGCCACAGTGTTTCAACGCCTATTTTTACTCTCATTTGGAGCTTTGAACCCTGGCTAACATGCTAATAACGTCCTGCAATCCATGCATGAAACGAACGTATTAGAAAACGTAACATTTTGCAGTTTATTTAGTACTTATTTGAAGTCATCATACAGTAACCAAACACAAAACATTTTTTTTTCTCAGATTTAAGCAATTCACATGAGTCATACTTTTAAGATCTGAAAATATGGAAATGCGTATAAATATGAATATAACTAATGTGCAACTTGTTACTCTGAGAAGGTAAACAGTCTCAGTTATTGGGTTATAGCAGTACCGCATTTTGGTTTGTGGTTAACGTGAACCGAATTCAGAGGAAAGCTGCTACTGATGAAGAACATTTTGCTGGAATATCTCACCAATAGTTAGATCAGCATCTACAGTACAGATCAAATCAAGACATTTATTTCTATCTTCCCGATCTCGAGTCTTGATGACGCTAACAGTAACACAACAGCGTGTGAAAGCAGAGCAACGCTCACCTTGATGAAGACAGCCAGGCTGTGATTGGCGTTTCGTGTGGCGTCCAGGTTGTCTTTGTATTTCTGTGTGATGTGAGGCATCAGCATGGTCACCAGTGTCTCCACTGAGTGATAGAAGGACGCTGAGAAACGCTGGTTCCTCGAAACCTACAGGAGGACGGGGTCAGAGGTCAGGATCACGGGGTGGATTTGACTGAGTTTAGTACTATACTAACGAGAAAAAGTTCAGAAATCAACTAGATCTTTACATTTTCAGAAGAACACATGACTGATGCGTTGACTTGTACTGACCTTGGCCTTGCCTGTCTCAATCAGGTACTGAGCCATAGACTTGACTAAGACCTCACAGAAGTACCAGGAGTACTAGAGTAGAAAAACACAGGATTCATGAGGATCTTCCATACACAACACAGGAGCAGCCGCTAAATATCTACTGATGGTTTGAGCCGATGGCCTTGTAGTCAGTGTTTAGAGATGCGGTCGTGATTCTGATTTTGCAACTCACAATTCTGAGGAAAAAAGTCACAATTGCAAGTTATAAAATCAGAATTCAAGTAAATAAATCTGAATTGTTAGATACAAATGCATAATTACCTTATTTATTTTTTATTCCATTGCGGAAACAAGCTTTCATAGACAAGTAGGCTGTAGAGAAAAGTCTTTGGCCTATACTTGTAACTAACTTTTGTTTTCTAAGTGTTTGTAAGTATTCTAAGTGTACTTTTCTTGTAGTTGTATTTGCTGTTTTGATAGAGTGGCTTATTAAATTATTTTTCCACACATATTGGCTTCTTTGAGGAAGTATTTTTTATCATATGTTTTACATACTATAATAACAAGTCAGCTTTGGGGTGAAATGGCTTAGAGAAAATAGTACATTAATAGGAAATGATCATTTTTGTGCCATTTACCCACACAGAAACAGATCAACATTTGGCTGATTTTACTGACAATTCCTCCATGGTGTGAGTAAACTACTGTTTACTAAACTAAGTTATATTAACTTAAAAAACAAGTATACTTTCAGTATTAAAACTATTCAACAGATTTACTGAGAGTATAAAGCTAGTAGACTAACAGTACCTGTAAGTTCAATTGTAGTATAGTTTCACAGTATAGAACAAGTAAAAGTTTACTACTGTTACACTTAAAGTACACCTAAAAGTATACTTTTATGTACTGAAAGTGGGACAGTTTAGTCCTAAGAATTTTTGGAATAGTACACTTACAAATACACTATTAGTACGTTGATTTTAGTAGACTTACTACATAAAGTATACTCGGAAAATATGCTTGAACTTAAGTTTTCTTAATAAAATGAACTTAGAGAATGCTTCTCTGTTTGTCAGGGGTGTTGAATCTGACTCAATAGTTGCACCTTCAGCAGTTTGTTGCTGGTGAGGAAATCCGTCGAGGGTTTCAGGATGGTGGTCATGGCTTTTGCCAGTTCCTCATGGAGAGTTTTACCGTTGGTTAAGTTTGTCTCTGTCTTCAAAACATACTGAACACACACAAAACACAAGAAAACAAGACTGATGAAGATTCAGGGTCACAATCAGGATTATTTGTTTTACATCAAAAGAAAAACGTGGCACATCATGGTGCAGCTCACCTTTACATAGGAACGCAAGTGATGCTCCAGACCCTCTTCATGACACTGAGCCACGACATGGATCATCACCCTGACCAGACCAACCAGACCAGACCAGACCAGACCAGACCAGAGCAAAACAGAGCAGACCAGACCAGAATGACACACAAAATGAGTAACGGACCTGGGTTATCATCCTTAACCAACACTACAACTCAAACATTTCTGTTAATTGAAATAATGCTGGACTAAAATAAAATAAAGCTGAAATAAAAGAAATTAAAATAAAGCAGATATTAAATAAATAAATAAAATTATAATAAAATAACAATAAAATGAAATCAAGATTAAATTAAATAAAGCTGGAATAAAAAAAAACAATAATAATAATAAAAAAAAGTATTGCATTATTTAAAAAAAAAACAATACAAATGACAAAACCACATAACAAAATTACCAAACATTAAACTTAAACTAAAATTTTAAAATGTAAAAATAAAAGCTAATTTGAGATATTATTAAAAAAATAATAGTATATAAATGGCCTCATTTTATATTAAGTGTCTTTAACTACTATGAATTAAAGAAATAGTAATTTTACACAATGCACTTATTGTGTACATACATGTTTTTACACTGTACTTGTCTTTAAACAATACCTGCATGCAATTACAGCTGTAATTATTTTTTGTAATTACATCTACAATAACACAGTTGCCCTTCCCTTGTTAACCCATCCTTAAGTAGACACCAAAAAACCTGTGCTAACCTTACCAGTATCCAACTCAATAGCAGCAAAGTGTTTTACAATACAACATCAACACAAGCAAGAATAGAAGTGTACCTAACTGTTATTATTTTTAATGTAAGTACTTAGTAGTTAAAGACACCTAATATAAAGTGTGACCTAAATGATACTAAAATAACACTATAACAGACCTGGTGACGTTCACAGCAACATCTTCCAAGCCGGAGGTGGTGAGCACACGAAAAAGCTGGTTGAGGATGGTGGGGAGGAACTTCACCATCACATGAGCCTCCATTGCATGCAGACTCTAATAGAGAGAGGGAACTGTGATCTCGGGACTGAACAAACACCTGCAGGCCTCAAACATCCTCAGGAAGGACAAACGTCTAGGTTACTAATGCAACCCCCGTTCGCTGAAGGAGGGAACGGAGTCGTTAATAGTCAGTGACTGACGATCTCGTCTGAGAGCCCAATCACCTTCAAGCGGTAACAGAACAAGCTAATGCACATTGGCTATTGAGATTTGCATTGCAAACCGCAACCCAGCTTCTGGGTATATAAGGGCTTGCATGCGATGCGATACATCAAGTTGCGGAGGTACAGGAGTTGTGGCGACGGGTATTAACAATCGGTTCCCTCCTTCAGGAAACGAGGTTACAATAGTAACCTAGACTTTCCCTATTAGCCAGTCACGTTCAACGTTAATCGTCAGTGACTGACGAATCGAGATCCCTATGGAAAACGCCACAACTACTGACTCCTTTCAGTGCCCTGAGTTCTTCTCACCCTTACAGTGAGACTATTGGATAACACTGGGAAAACATGCCTATTCCAGTTTTGGAAAGGGATGCTGCGGGGGCCACTCCCTGCCCTTAGGGAGGTAACATGTGGAGTTACTCATATGGAATGACTATGAGGGTACTACATATGGAAGATCTCTGAAGTAGATCCCGCCAATCTCAGGGAAAGACACAGGCTCGTCAACAGGGAAGCTGTACCATAGAGTTACACATATGGGATCACCTAAGGAGGGGAATCACAACATATGGGCAACTAGTCTAGTACAGGGGCTGACCAACTAGGGTATACACACGAGTATTAGACCTGGCACCATGTCTCCAGCACATCTGACTGCCGAGGATGCTGGAGAAACTCCAACAAGGTTCGCCGTCTGGGGAACTCAACTGAGGAGCAGAATAAGACTTGCATCACGTCCTTGGAGGGTATTGGCACTGCAAGTGGGACCCGTGGCTATCTACTTGAAGACAGCACACGGGAGGACACCGGTTGCACTCAGAGATTATAAAACCTGGCGAATATGTGTTGGGTGTTTCCCAGCCTGCAGCTCTGCATATGTCTGCCAGAGAGGCTCTGTGCGCCAACACCCAAGAGGAAGCAACACTATGTGTTGAGTGAGCTCTCACTCCAGGGGGGCACGGCTGGTCTTAGTATAGATATGCCAAGAGGATTGCATCTACTATCTAGTTGGATAACCTCTGTTTAGAGACAGCCTTTCCCTTCTGCTGTCCTCCATAGCAGACAAAGAGCTGTTGCGAAGTCCTGAAACTTTGTGTTGCGATCCACGTACAAACGCAGGGCGCGAACGGGTAACAGGGACACAAGGGCTGGGTCTACCTCCTCCTCAGCGCTTGCAACTTCACCACCTGGTCCCTGAAAGGAGTGGTGGGAACTTTGGGCACGTATCCAGGCCGGGGTCTCAGGATCATTTGAGAGTCAGCCCTACCAAATTCCAGGCACGCTTCGTCGACCGAATACGGCCCCCCACCCTCTTCATAGAAGTAAGCACAGTCTTTTATAGGCTCATTTTCCAACTCCCCTCAGGTTAAACAGTTGAGTTTTACCGTTTTCGAATCCATTCAGCCTGTCTCCGGGTCTGGATGTAGCACTTTTAACATAGCTTAGCATAGATCATTGAATCTGATTAGACCGTTAGCATCTCTCGCAAAAAAATGACCAAAGTGTTTCAATAATATCCTGCGTAATATCATTGTTCCTGCTGCACCCATGGTACAGCAGCAAAGTTCCTTGATTATTACGCAGGAATGAGAGTATAGTTCCTAGTCATATTGGCCTAGAAAATTGCAACTTTTCATTTTCTGTCGGTCTTAGTACACGATGTAACTACAGAAGAGTCAAGTTTTAAATAGGAAAAATACCAAAACTCTTTGGTCATTTTTTTGAGAGAGATGCTAACGGTCTAATCGGATTCAATTATCTATGCTAAGCTATGCTAAAAGTGCTACCACCAGACCCGGAGATCGGCTGAATGGATTAGAAAATGGTAAAACTCAACTGTTTAACTCTAGGTGAGTTGGAAAATGAGCCTATTTCCAAAAAAGTGGAGTATTCCTTTAAGCACCTCTCAGGAACCTGACTACCAAGTCGTGTTTCCCTAGAGACTGACCGTTTACTGCATCGGGATGTGTGGCAATCGCGGCGACATACACTTACAGGTGGAGGGAGACAGCCTTTGCTCCAACCCATCTTGCAGCAAAGAAACCACAACATTGATGGGGCATCTACTGGGGTCTTCTCTGTGAGAAGAACACCAATCAACGAAGAGGTTTCACTTCAAAGCGTAGGCTTACCTAGTAGAGGGAGCTCTCGCTGAATGGACAGTGTCAAATACCACTGGGGGTAAGTCACTTAAACCCTTCATATCCCATCCAGAGACCACACGTGGAGGTTCCAGAGATCTGGACAAGGGTGCCAGATGGTGCCGAGTCCCTGAGAAAGCAGATCCTTCCTCAGGGGAATCCACCAGAGAGGGACTGTCAAGAGAAGCATGAGTCCTGAGAAGTCCAGTTGGGCCAGTAAGCCGCTGGTATTCCTGCAAGGCGGAGGAGGCCTGTTCAACGGCACTGTAAGCCTTGGCCGTGAGCTCAGCCGAGAACTTGGATGGGTGGCGAGGACGACCACGCCTGGTGGCAACACTTTATCGGAATAACTGCACTGCAACTGCACGCTCCACCTGTGGGATCTCCACATACCCTTTGGCCTCCCTGTCATCGAGGGTAGTGAGAGCAAAGGAGACAGATGAACGGCTTCAGGCAGTAAAAGGTCCCTTCCACGTCTTCGTACTTCCTCATGCACTTCTGGGAAGAAGGACACTGGAGCGGGAAGCTGCTGTTCAGCGCCACATCCCGAGATACCACTCATCCAGCTGCGAAGGTTCGGGACACGAGGGCTGCCCGGGCAAACCTGCCCGTCAGTTCTTGATCTGACTTGGACAACGCTACTCTCCCCGAAGGGGGCAAGCAGTCGAATCATCATCTCCAGATGACTCAAACCCGCCCTCCGACGCAGTGATGACATCCAATCATCCACCGGAGCCCCAAATGAGACGCTGGGACCCCTGTGAGAAGGCCCAGCGATTGCCACCGGAAGCTCCACAGGCTTCCCAGCCCCCCACTATGATCCTCAGGTCACCCTGTGTATTAACCAGTGAGGCCTTCTGTTGGCCACCAGAGGAACCAGATTGGGGAATATCAGAGGGGACTCCACCCCTTTCGAGGTATCTTAGTCTCGACCTCAACATCACAAGGGTCATCTTCCCACAGTGGGTGCAGTACTCATCTAAAAATGCTACCTCAGCGTGCTTCCGGCCCAGGCACGGGAGGCAGAGAGTGTAGCTGTCAGACGGGGCCAGGGAACGACCGCATCCAGAAGTAAACGGGTGGAACGATATCTTGAAAAAGACGTAATGTCACACACCCGTGATTAAGGGAAATTAGCTCTTTTGTGTTGAAGGGCCCTAGGGAAGCACCAGCCGTGCACGCTTAGCAGTCGCGATCTCCGCTGGAACACGCTGTCACACCAACACTGGAACCAACTCGATCCGTTGAAAATAGAGCAGAGAGAAACAACATCCACTCGGCTCCTCAGAGAAAGCTTGATGTGAGCATCGCATGCAAGCCCTTATATACCCAAAAGCTGGGGTGCGGTTTGCAATGCAAATCTCACTAGCCAACGTGCATTGGATCGTTCTGTTACCACTAGAAGGTGATTGGGCTCTCAGACAAGATCCCAATTCATCAGTCACTGATGATTAACGTCAAACGTGACTGACTGATAGGGGAAAGGAAGTACCTTCAGGTATTTGACCAGTTCTCCTCCTGATTGGCCCGTGGATTCAATACTCTGGCAGTGATGAAAGAAGTTATGCAGATGTTGATCCTGATGAGAAAACAAGCACCAATCAGGATTAAAAATAATGAATACATAAGTTTTTCTGTCTCATACTCTGTGAAGAAGTGCAGGAAGACGCTACACACCTGTGTGTATACAGTGGACACCAGCTGAGTGGAGACTTTGAGCAGCGGCCTCCCACCATCCACCCACTTCACCTCCTGACCAGTGTGCTGCTGTAACACACACACACACACACACACACACACTTAATTAATGTACAAGGCCTTATAGTCACCATGGAAATAACTGACGGTTCTTGTTTTTTTTATGAAATATTGCAGTGTTTATCATAAATGATTTCTCGGTGCACACTGTTTTAAATTCATGTTCATAATCAGAATAACTTCCCCTCCCTCTTGCAGCGACATCTCTTTTCTTCTCTGATGAAGAGGGCTCACATCACTCACATGAGATCCACCAATAGTAAACCACAACCATCCAATCAATTCCCCATGGACAAAATCAATTTTAGAGGTTCAGCTAACAACAAGATTTGGGAATCACATTGGCAGTAAGTAGGTTAAGGCTGGTTTAGGTGGGTTTTCAGGTACTTCAAGTAGAAATAAGGGTTACAGAAGACTGCTTATGTACCTGTACACTTCAACGTTGTACACTTTTCTAATTCACCAGCAAACTAAATACGTTAAAAAAACAATTTTATAAACTGATTTATAAGAAAAAAAAAAGTAAGGGACAAAACCAAAAACAAAACGAGACAAGGCGAAAAGCAAACAACAAACAAACAAAAACGCAAAAAATCAACAACAACAAAGCAAAAAAACTAATAGAACAACAAATCAAAACACAACAAAACAAAACAACTCAAAACAACTAAGAAAAGCAACACAACAAACAACAAAACAAAACCCAAGAAAGAAAATAAAAAAATAAAAACCACAGCAAAAACAAACAACACAACAAAGCCAAACAGCACAGCAAAAGAAAAAACAAACTCAAAACAACAACAAAAAAATCTAACTCAACCACACAACTCAACAAAACAACAGAATAATGCAGCAAAGGAACTCTCACCTTGCTACTGTTGTCCTGTAAGCTCAAGTATCCTGAAGGCAGGTTTGCAGCCACTGGCACCTGTTGCTCATTCATGATCACTCTGCCATCCTTCAGCAGGGGGAGCCAGCCATAACCCACTGCACACGTGCAAAACACACACACATTCAGTCTTACTGGATAGAAATACTTACTCCCCTTTAGTTCTTTCACAGTGCGTGTTTCTGGCTGGTTGTGCGTCTCACCTTGTGTCTCCACCTGTTCTCGTCTCTTAGTGCTGGCTTTGCTGTTGCTGTCACAGCTGATGTGATAGAGCGTGAACAGAAGATGGTGTCTGTCCGTCAGCTGGACCGGCAACTCCATTTTAAACTGTACCCGCAGAAACAAGCGTTAAAACAGTCAGCGCTGAACACACACAGACATACAGAGATGTGAAGTCTCACCTCTTCATAAAACTCTGGGCTCTGCTGGTGATGTAAGACGGCAGCAAACGCTTTCTTACAGAACAGAGGCCCTCCTGGACGCCCATATATACACTGACAAAACAGACCATCACTTACTCATTTAACTACACAATTACAGTTTTAATAAATATAACTACACTACCGTTCGAAAGTTTGGGGTCGGTATGATTTGTAAAAGCTTCTACTCAGCAAGGCAGCAAGGCAAAAATACATTAAAAATAGTGAAATATTATTCCAATCAAAAATATCTGTTTTCTGTGTGAATATTTGTTAAAATGTAATTCATTCCTGTGATCAAAGCTGAATTTTCAGCATCATTACTCTGATTACTCATTACATCATTACATGATCCTTCAGAAATCATAATATGATGATTTGATGCTCAGGAAACATTTATGATGATTATCAATGTTGAAAACAGTTGTGCTGCTCAATGTTTTTGTGGAAAATGTGATACATTGATGTTTAGGATTATTTGATGAATAGAAAAAAAGTATAAATAGAAATCTTTTGTAACATTATAAAATGTCTTTACTGTCACTTTTGATCAGTTTAATACGGAGGCCCTAAAGGGAAGTGTGGATGAAAAAATGCATTTGCTTGCAAAATTATTGTGTTGACGTCAAACTTTTGAATGGTAGTGTATATATTGAGCGTATCACATGGCTTGTTGTTAGCATTTTATAGAGCAAATGGAGGCCCGTGTGTAGTCATAACTGTAGAAAAAACACTGCAAACATTGAGGTGAGTTTGTGTGACATTACCTTTAGTGGGAGAGCGTCCTCCTCATCCGAATCCCTGAACTCCACACACAGAGCGATGTTTCTGGCCTAGAAACACAAGAGGACATTACTGATCTCCATCCAGTCCAACATATATCTGACACACTTCCGTTCAGAGAGACCTGTGTGTTTGGAGAGGTTTAAACTACATGTATTTTCTCATACTGAGAGAACTGCAGGGGATTCATCAGTCAATAAAAACCTAATAATACATTTTTTACTTAAAATTTACAATAAACATTTTGCCATTTTTTTTAATTCAAAGAAAACAAAAAGATAGGAAATTAGATAACATTCGAAAGCTTAAACTCAAAATACATCCTGTGAAAACTGTTTGAAACTGGACATTTTACCATGGAAATGGTCCTAAAAAACATTTTAGTGGCTCAATTTTGGTGATCTTAACTTGGTGAACACAGCTTGTTTAGACATTTGGCTTTGATTTTCAAGCACTGTTTAAGTCCAAGTTATTTTGTAAAATACATATTTTGTATAAAATAAAAAAATGTTTGGTTCAGTACATTTGCTTTACAGTAAACTTAAACTTCAAAAACGTCTTTACACTTTCTGAAATGATTTCACTTTTTGCAATAATCTGCTGTGTCTTCTTTAAAAAGAGACCAACCGTGGGTCTGGATTCCAAAAAAAAGGGGGTGACAGTTAACAGGTCAAGACATTTTAAGGATTTTCCTCCATAGAAAAGGAAGTCAGAGCCGTGATTTAGCGTTGTCGTACCTTAGTGAAGCTTTTCTGGCTGTCGTATTTGAGGTGTCGTGGATACACGTACAGGTGGTTGTTGTAAATAGTGAAAGGCTGAGAGCATTTGGCGATAGATGGCACAAACTCCTCCACCTCAAACACCAGCCTGCCCCGTTCCACACCATCAGTCTGACGAAGAGGAAGATAGGAGGGCGTGACACAATCTGCACACACACACACAGAGAGAGAGAGAGAGAGAGAGAGAGAGAGGGAATCAGCCAATCCTGATCCAACCCAAACACTCAAAATGTGTCTTTCAGGCTTTCAGAAATGCTTGTGTGGGAGCGTGAAAGCCTTACTAGTCAGATCTGGTGCGACGTTATCAACCGTAACATCCAAATTACCCAGAATCACAGGCAACTTGGCCATCTTTTCTGGCCTGAGAGAAGAGAAAGCACAAAGGAGGGCAGATAAACAAGCGTGAGCGCCTGACAGCGGCGAAGAGAGACTATACTGTTCCTAAAACATCAGAACCGAGTAAAAACAACACCACATTCTGCAGGTCATATTCTACAAACACGAGAGCTACTATTGCAGCGTATGTCTGTGCGACTGACTTCCTGAAGTCCGTCAGGAGTCTGAACATGTCCTCGTTGGAGAGCTTGTTCCCGTCCTGCCTGTAGAGAGCCGAAAACCGAGCGCTCTTGTCCACCGTCCCAGAGGCGTCCTTAAACAGCGGCCTGAGAAACACACACACAGGATCAAAGACATAACAGAACACACACATCCTGATCCTGTCCAGCTCATCTCTAACATCCCGTCGGAAAGATAAACATAATGGCATGGCTTGAAATCTACAACAACACCCTTTTCCAGAACAAAACACAGGACAGCAAAAACAGCATTATTGATTCAGCTTTACAGTAATAATGATTTCTCACACACTCAGAGCCGAAGCCACTGAACAGTTTCGGCCTTTTATTATATAAAAATATTTTTTTTATTATATCTTATTCAAACCCTAACCCTACCAGTCTACTAATACTCTTCTAACACCCTAATGAGAGTAAGTAGACATGTATGTGCAACGTTACTTAGTAAACAGAATGTGTTAAAGGGACCATCAAAATAAAATTAAACCCAAAATTAATTTCTTAGCAAACTATGCAAATTTTCATGCAAATAACGCTCAATATTTTCCTGCTAAAATGAATACTATTTAACTGCATTATTACTACTGTCCACAGAAAGCAGGTGATAGATGAGATTTAGTTGAGGGATCGTTTAAAAAAATGTTAATGTACATTTTGTATAATTTGTGCAATATTTATATAATAATGTCCAAAATATATGTACCGTTTCCTTCCCCAAATCAAAGAAAAAACAAGAAATACATATTTTGTAAATTATAGGCAATGAAGTAGAGCTGTATGATTCACGAGATCATGATTCTCCCACAAATCTGAACACAAAACTAAACAAAGTAACATGTCATTTACTAGAGGTTCTGACAAAATGTTAATTGCTGCAATCTATTTAAAATGTTTTATTAATCTGAATGAATTATTTAAAAAAAAAAAAATCAGGTTGAATAAATGAATCAATGAGCCACTCATAAATACTTGTTACATTACTGGATGAATCGTCATTTTTGAACGAATCTCTTGAATGAACGATTCAATGACAAACACATTTTTAACAGTAGTTTGTCGCCACCTACTGGTGTAACGATGTAACGATACAATCAAGTTTCTTTCAAAAGATGATTTGCTTCATTTTGATCGCTACCGTAGGTTTTTAACATCAGTTTTTATAAACTTTTAATCGTGCAGCATTGCTGTGTTTATTATAAAATATATTTTTTAAGAATTGTGACATTTGTCACAATGCTTTCTAAAACGTAACGATAGATTTGTGTGAAGAAAACAATATTTTAAATCATAAATCATTGCTTTCGATCAACTGTCATGCGCACATTCATGCGCAAGTATAAATATTAGTATTTTCTCACGTGCGCCTATCACTTCAGAAGACATTGATTCATCCACTGGGGTCGTATGGGTTTCAGTCGTGTTCACGGTGTGTGGGTTTTAAAGCATTAAATGTTGGGATAAGAGAATGAGAGAATTTCATGTGAGGTAAACTGTCCCTTTAAGAAATTCCTGTCAAGATGCATTTTTTTAACTAACTCCAGTACGACTAATACTATGATGTATATTCACACATGCACTAAACATTACAAATGTACTGTACTTTATTTAATTACACTAGTTTAATGAGATTTGGGGGTGGTGCGGATAATGTCACAATGTAAACTAATCGTAATGAATTTAAAAAATAAGATTCGTAATTCTGTTAAATTTTGGGATGAAATATGACACTGCCGTTTTTTTTTGCCGTTTTACAGTGATGCTGTTCAGTCCCAGTGAATCTCCAAACGTGTGTTTCCAGAGGTCGTTCTCAGTGCGTCTCACCTGGCGGCCCATGCGAAGGGCATCCGGTACTGACCCAGCCGACCGCACGCCATCTTAGCGTTCTTCAGCACCTTCTGAGCGGCCTGAGGAGAGAGAGAGTGGAGGAGGAGGCGTTCAGCTCTGTTATCAGGATCGTCTAAAGCGCCTCACATTATTTATTTTGCTATAACACCCAGCATGAGTCTCTATATCTGAGAGCTTCACAAACACTTGCCAACATCTGCTTTTATACACATGCTTTGACTTTTTCCAGAGGGCTAAGAATGACATCACACACAGACACACACTTACAGACACACACTGACACACACACACACACACACCCTTACCTTAGCAGAGTCTGAGTTCTTCATGTAAGGTTCAGCACAGTGTGTGATTCCGCCCTGTAAAACCTTCTCTATCCGTGCAACCAGGAAGATGTCCGGGTGTGGACAGGTCACGGAAAACACTCCCTGCACACACACACACACACGTGAGTGAAAGAGTTAAAGTAAAAGATCTTCAAAAACAAGCTTAGTAACGTGTAATGTACACTACCGTTTGCATTCAGTAATATTGTTTAAATTAAATTTAGGTCACATGATGGCTCACTTTACACATTCTAGTAACTATAAGCAGATATTAAGCAGACAGTTTATTAATACTCTAATGAGAGTTAGCTGATATTGTGCGTGCGTGCTCGTGTGTGTGTTTGTGTGTGCACGTGTGAGTGTGTGTGAGTGTGTGTGCGTGCGTATGTGTGTGTGTGTGTGTGCGTGTGGTAGCGTGCTTGTGTGTTTGTGTGCACGTGTGTGAGAGAGTGTGTGTGAGTGTGTGCGCGTGCGTGCGTGTGTGCGTGCTCATGTGTGTGTGCACGTGTGTGAGAGTGTGTGCTCGTGTGTGTGTGTGTGTGTGTGTGTGTGCGAGTGTGTGTGTGACTGAGTGAATGTAAGTGAGTGTGAGTGTATGTGTGTGTGTTTGTGTGAGAGTGAGTGTGAGTGCGTGCGTGTGTGCGAGTGTGAGTGTGTTTGTGTGAGAGTGAGTGTGTGTTTGTGTGAGAGTGAGTGAGTGAGTGAGTGTGTGTGTGCGAGTGTGAGTGTGTTTGTGTGAGAGTGAGTGAGTGAGTGAGTGTGTGTGTGTGTTTGTGTGAGAGTGAGTGAGTGTGTGTGTGTGTGTGTGTGCGAGTGGAGTGTGTTTGTGTGAGAGTGAGTGAGTGTGTGTGTGTGTGTGTTTGTGTGAGAGTGTGTGTGTGTGTGTGTGTGCGAGTATGAGTGTGTTTGTGTGAGAGTGAGTGTGTGTGTGTGTGTTTGTGTGAGTGTGTTTGTGTGAGTGAGTGAGTGTGTGTGTGTGAGTGTGTTTGTGTGAGAGTGTGTGTGTGTGTGTGCGAGTGTGAGTGTGTTTGTGTGAGAGTGAGTGAGAGTGAGTGTGTGTGTGTGTGTGTGAGTGTGTTTGTGTGAGTGAGTGAGTTTGTGTGAGCGTGCGTGCGTGCTCGTGTGTGTGTGTGTGTGCACGTGTGAGTGTGTGCGTGTGTGTGTGTGCTCACCTGTCGAGGGAACTGAGCGCTGCTCTCCGCCTCTCCTCGAGGACTGTCTGGAGATCCTGGCGAGGACAGAAGCTCTTTCACTGACGGATGGTTCATGTCCACGTGGAAGTCTGACGAGATCTTACGACAACTCTGAACATCAAACAACGACAGAGACACAAAGAACGGCTCCACCTGCAACACAAACCAGCACACACACTCTCAGACGGGTTATTGTGAAAAGGTATCGGCCGATATATGTCCATTTTCAATGTTATCATTATCGGCTAGATAAGAAAATTTGGCCGATATATTAAAGCCGCTTAATAACGCATTATTTCCTCCAGCTGAGGCACTTCAGATGCACACTGTTCAACATGATGCTTTTGAATTGCTTGAAATATGATTGGAATCATTTCAAAAAAGGAAAATACAGTTCAGTGCAACATGAGCAGCGCAAGTCTGTCATATCAGCTACATAAAATGATGAGAACATTATAATTGTGTGTTTGGGACATGGCTTTTAATGTTTCAGTCCCTCAAAAATGTTATAAAAATTTTGATTTAGATTTATTGGCAAATATATCGGTTATCGGCTTTCAAATATAAAGAATTGTCGATTATCTGTATCGGCCAAACTGTTCACATCGGTGCGAGACGTGTGTAAAGTAACTGTGGTTAATAAGCTGAGGTACATTAGTGGTCGGGCCCTCCTCGTTCTCCGCCACACAGCTCTGCAGGTTAAAGGACAGATCGTTGCAGACCACCAAGATCCGCTTCCCAAACTTCTCCTCGAAGGGCTTCACTTCCGGCTCGATCCCGGAGAAATCCAGTTTCTGCTCAGAGTGGGAGATGACATCCTGAGTCTGGACATGTTTTATACAGCAGCGCTCAAAAGTTTAGGGTTGGTATGTTTTTTAAGGATTTTAAATAAAGTCGTAAGTTTTGATTTATTTGATCAAAAATACAGCGATATTGAGAAATATTATTACGATGTAAAACAGCTGTTTTCTATGTGAATATATATAGTAAAGTGTAATTTATTCCTGTGATCAAAGCTGAATTTTTATCATCATTACTCCAGTCTTCAGTGTCACATGATCCTTCAGAAATCATGATCTGATGCTCAAGAAATATTTATGATTATTGTCAATGTTGAAAACAGTTGTGCTGCTTCATATTTTTGTTGAAACTGATTCATTAAAATTTTCAGGATTCTTTGATGAATAGAGTTCGAAAGAACATCTAGAATCTTTGTGACATTATATATATCTTTACTGTCACTTTTGATAAATATAATGCAATTTAATCCAAACTTTTGAAGGTTAGTCGACTTGCATGTCCAATGCAGTGATGATTGAGTGGATCTGGAGAAGTGTGTGTGAGTATCAGAGGCAGTTCACCTGTAAGTCTGCGTCCAGCGTGAAGAGTTTCAGCCGTGTCTCGTTTCTCATCTTGCTCTCGATGTCTCTGGCACTCTGGAGAACACACACATATCAGTGTTTCATCAGCTCAGATGAGGTTAGCATAGTACTAAAGCAAACAGAATGAAATATTATAAGTCTAATACGTTCTATTTTATCATATCTCTTAGTGGTGCATGCCGATGACTTCTAAGAGGTATTACAGTAAAGTATTATTATGAGGGTACTGTACGATGAGGTTTTTTTACTCATCTGGGGGGCAAGGGTTTTGGCCCACAAAATGTGCAGACGATCTAGTGCGTATCTGTGTTTGAGCGTTGAGCAATACAGCCAATTAGACGTAACTGTTGATTTCTTAAATACAATGGCCAATGAGAGGAGATTAAAGGGATAGTTCACCCAAAAATGTAAATTCTGTCAGTATTTACTCTCCCTCATGTTGTTCCAACCCCATAAGACCTTCGTTCATCTTCAGAATTAAGATATTTTTGATTAAATCTGAGAGCTGGATCACTCCTCCATAGGCTTCTTCAGGGATTGAAACTTGCAGGCCCTGAAAAGTTATTAAAGACATCGTTAAAATAGTCCAAGTGACTACAGTGGCTCACTCTTAAGTTTATCAAGCGACGAGAATACTTTTTGTGCGCAAAAAAACAAAAATAACGACTTTATTTCAACTATTCATTCCTGCTCTGTGGGCCTCGAGTCAGTTCACTAGTGTGATCTCTGTAGTGTTTCTGTGTTGTACGTCACACGTAGGCTCACTATTGGCCGACGCTGGTCATGTGTGTGATGCGTGTGACGTACAACACAGAAACACTACAGAGATCACACTAGTGAACTGACTCGAGGCCCACAGAGAAGGAATGAATAGTTGAAATAAAGTCGTTATTTTTGTTTGTTTTTGCGCACAAAAAGTATTCTCGTCGCTTGATAAATTTAAGATTGAGCCACTGTAGTCACTTGGACTATTTTAACGATGTCTTTAATAACTTTTCGGGGAACAAGTGTCATTCCCTTAGAAGCCTATGGAGGAGTGATCCAGCTCTCAGATTTAATCACAAATATCTTAATTTGTGTTCTGAAGATGAACGAAGGTCTTATGGGGTTGAACAACATGAGGGAGAGTAATTACTGAAAGGATTTACATCTTTGGGTGAACTATCCCTTTAAGTCAGAATCCACTCGAGCTGGAGTTTTGATTTCTGTGTTCATTCACTGAAGTGTGACTGACCTGAAAACTGTCCATACTGCTAGAAGAGTGATCGCTTTTCCCCTGTTCATCATCTACAACAGAGATAGCCAGGAGAATGTCATTACACCACAGCAACTCTGTCTTGTCATTGTGTGTACAGTCACTCCCACGTGTGGTCTGAGAGTGTGTTTGACTCAGGACTGTGGCTAAAATGAACAGATGACTAAGGGTTGAGTATAATAAACACACACCGTCGTGTAAGTCCCCGTTCCTCTTGTCCTGCATGGCGAGCTCAAAGCTGCTGTTGAGGATCCGGTTGAGTGTGCCGATCCAGTCGTCCATCTCACTCTCAGAGTCGGCGGCCAGAACATAACCACTCTTATCCTGCATCTTCAGCTCGAACGCAAACCTGCGCACACGGTTGTTCTACACCAGAAGAAACACTCATCTCAACACATATAAACACATGCAACACACACTGTACATCCGGTGTGCGTTCTGGAGCCTCAGACACTGTTGTGGTGCGAGTGAGCGGCCGGAGCGCGTTAAGGGTTTTCTGTTACAACGGTGTCGTTTAAGTTAAGTTAATAACTAATGATCGTTGCAACAGAAGTGAATCGATCAAAACTAACTTTAGCTAGACAATAACTTTATTCTAGTTACTTCAAGTAAACAATCTGTTACTTTAATTTCCTATTATCACTGTAAAGCTGCTTTGAAACAATCTATATGGTTAAAAGTAGGGATGCACCGATACCATTTTTTCAGAATCGATACCAAAAATCCTGAGTAGCGACCGATACCAATCCGATACCAGCGCAGTTTTTTTTAAATCAAGTAGAATTTCTATAACTCTGTGTGTTGAACAGATAATCACTCTTTTGTGTGTTAAACACAATCTACTTAATACAGACAACTTCATTATAAAGAAAAAAACAACAAATCAAAAAGATATATAGCTGGACAATAACTTTATTCTAGAGCTGCTGTAAAGCCAGAACAATCTGTTACTTTAATCTCCTATTATCACTGTAAAGCTGCTATGAAACAATCTATATTGTTAAAAGCGCTGTATAAATGAAGGAGACTTGACAAAAAGCGATCGAAATTAACTCACACCTGTCGATGGCGAGTGAACTGAGACATTTAGATGATCATTCGTATAACCTAAACCATATAAAACAATCCTAGAAGCCGAGAGAAAAACAGGATTTCCATACGGAGGCCGACAGATTGCAGGTTTTATACTGGGGTTAAGAGTCTTTATAGGGATGGGTTTCAAAACATAAGAGCAGGGGCATTTGGTCAGGAAAAGACAACAGTAGAGAAATGCCGGAGTCCAGCGTTTGAGCTCTGAGCCGTGGGATTTCAGACGGAGAGAATGTGCTGAGATCACATCAACACCATACACTCCTTTACCGGGACTCACGTGTTTATGAGTGGGATATGGATGGATGATTGAATTGTATGAAAACAAGTTTGCGTCCAAAGCCAAAAGAAATTAAAGTTCTATTTTGCATAAAGAAAACGAAGCCTATTTTTAGGCTATAATTTTTGCATTTTGACATTATTTCATGACAATTTAGCACATTTATCAAAAGCTAATATTTTTATGTTCATTAATCTGAAGGATGACTCCCAGGATGATTTTTATTAAAATTAGCTTAAAGTCAGAACAACACGATGATGTGATGTAATATGATGTATGCATATGCACTTACATTTAAATATGAGATAAAATACATTTTATAAACATATTTTGGGGTAATGTAATTACATACTCTCCTATCTTTTCCTGTAGTGCAGTACGACCCAGTGCTCTGTGGAGGCGAGGGGTGTGTCAGAGGTCAGAGGTCAGGGGGCTACTTTAGCGGATACAGCTCATTACAGATAATGACGAAGCGACGCATGAAGGGTGTGACGCTGGTGTGCTGACCGTACCTATGAGGGATTTTGGCCACAGATTCCAGAAACTTCCACGCTAAAATAGCTCGGGGGGCCGGTGTGGGTGTAGCGCTTTATTTTGGGAGTGTATGTGGAAATTCAGTCCCAGAGAGAATGCTTATCAATTATCAAAACACAGGGAGGAGAGCACTCTCATACCTCTCTCTCGCTTTTCTGTGCCTCCCATTATGCTCAGCTCTCCTTTCTACTGTATAAACAGTTCTGTTTCGAAGTACACTTTAAAAAAGACTTATTACAGAAATAATATATTTTTAAAAAATGGAACTGAAAAATGCTAAATTAATGTAATGTTTTAAGACACTCAATTGCATATTAACCGCAATTAAGGTATTATAGTTTGATTTGATATTAAATGCAATTATCTGAACTTTTTTTTACCCACTTAAGTAGGACTTGAGTACATCTTTATATGTAATTTCATAATTACTTCTACTGTCTTTGAAATATGGTTCAAGTTACTGATGAATGTACTGTTTGTACAAGTTTGAATAGAAATTACATTAAAGTATGTCATGTATTTAACGATATTTATAATTAAACATTTGTAGTGATAAAGTTTCAATTTAGTACATTTTAATTATAGTAACTTTAAATGTAATATTGAATAACACACTATAGATACAATTATAATCATGTGTTTAGAAACTTGTTTAGTGTCCTCTCTTGAAGTGCACTTATTTTTATATAATATAATATAATATTATCTGCAAGCACAGTTTTGAAGTGCACTACAAGTAGATATTTAATATAATTAAGCACACAAAAATGTCATGATTTAGTTGTTCATGAGCATTTTTCAGCCTCTCACTAATCCTCAGAATTAAACAGGCTGTACCTTTAAGACTTCTATATGAAAATGTGGTCAAATGACAGTGAGTTCACAGTTGTGACATTAATACGATGAGTGTTTCTGAACAGAAAGGAGGAACATGTGAGTTAGTCTACACACCTGCACCACCCCCATACAGGAGTCCAGGAAGATGGTTCCTTTGGGCTCTTTGTTGATCTTCTCATCCTTGTAGAAGTTGAGATTATATGACCCGTCGCCCAACTGCGTCAGGTGGAAATACCTTCTTTTAAAAGACTGAGTGAAAAAAGAAGAGTGCAAATGAGACATGAAAAGTAAACAAGTGCACAGTCATAACATAGACATGATCTTCAGAAGTGAGGAATCTCACCCTCATGGTGACGCTGATGGCGCTGTTCACATTGCCTTTATGTAGCCAGCCCTGTTTGATGAGACCACCCTTCTGAGAGCCAAGAGAGGCCGTGTCCTGCACACACACACACACACACAAACAAGAGATAGTTTTGTGATGACAGTCCAAAGCTTGTGTGTTTAATCCTGCAGATTGAACAAAGTGGGAGTCAGATTATGGAGAAAGAACAGAATCCAGACCCACAACTGAGCAGAACCTCAGATAAACCTGATTCGCAGAACGCCACAGAACACGTTTAACCCTCTGATGTTCTTCGGGTCTTTTTAACCCGCAAATGACTTTTGCTGAATTTTTAAAAAATGTTCTCTTTGTCCAAATGTCATGAAACTTTGTACAGCTCTCAACCCTTTCTAGTACTCAATGTATAATATAACTGTACATGTCTGTTCTGTTACAGTTAGTAACTGAAGTGTAGATTACATTTGTACAATTATATGAAAAAAGAAGATTGAAATAAGACAAACTCTAAAAACTCAACTTTTATCTTTTTTCAGGGTTGATTCTAATCATAATGTAACATTATTGAAACAAAAATGTTCAGTAAAAAAAATGCTAAACTTTGACAAAGTCATTTTTATTGTTAGAATTGTGATTTCATAATATTTAGATATGAATCCAACTGGAAAAACTTGTGAAAAGATATATTTTAGTTCGTCAAATAGCAAATAGCATATAGTGGAGCTCTATAGACATCTAGTGGCTAAAATTATAATTTTTTACTTTTAAAACTAAATTTTTCAAAATATGGGCAACAATTTTACACTAAACCATGTAAAATTATCCATGTTATCCCCATAAATTAACATTTAGAAATGTGGGTCTTTTATAAAGTGAATTTTACATAAAAAGCTGTTCTTGTATAAAAACCCATTTAAAAAGAACGTTTTAATTTATTTATATAAATTTAAAATATATCATAAATCCTCCAAAAACTGCACAAAAGTTGAGTAAAAACATTAATAAACAGAGTAAAATTACATTTGTAAAAAAAAAAAAATTGATTATTCTGTTACAAAATGACATGTTATTGCCTGAGGTCTCTGGAGACCCCGAAGTGTCAGCCCAAATGAAGAAGATCAGAGGATGATAAACATTAAATAAACAGAATTATTCTAAACTTTTGACTGGAAGTGCAAGTCTAATTTGTTTGGATATAGAGAATTTTATAGAAATAAAGACGTTAAAAACCTAAGTGGCAAATGGTCTCCAGAGAGGACCACATCTGGAGAACTGCATGCTATGAATGACATTTTACAAGTTGGCAATCTTAATTTGTATGAAAACATGATTTATTTGTACTTTTTAAATGAGCGTGAAGACCCACCCATGACTCCGCCTATAAATGTAACCCTCATTGGGACATAAACAGTGCCAAAGGTACACATTTATACGAATTTGCCAAAGCGTAGTTATGAATTGCCATGAGACTGTGTTGGTAAGTCCTGCTAAGAAACCAAATTTACAATGTTTGAGAAAAGATGTATTAAAAAGGAGAAATAATCAGAAAATCTTTTGTGTACACTTAAGGCCTGTTTACACCAAGGATGATAACTATACCGATAACAATAAAGATAAAGATATACTGTAGGCCTTAGTTCTAACATTAATATTAAAGGATAGCCAAGTCCACACCACAACTATGATAACAACACGATCGCTGGAATCACTTTCAGAATGATTTTTTTCCAGCTGATGAACTAATAAAAACACTGACAGCCAATCAGAATTCATCCTGCTTTTAAAGCGGCAGATGAAACACCTTTATGGTCTGCTGATATGGATGCTAATATAACGATAGTTATAACGTTATAGTTATCATTCTTGCTGTGAACGGGCCTTTATGTCTTTCAGTCGTGAAATGGTGCTGAAAAACCCTTCAAGAACAACAAAAGGTTAAACTTTGTACAATGGGTCAGTTTGTCTCTGAATCACCAGTTAAACACTCCTTAATGCTGTACTCTTGACACTCTGCAGACACACACACACACACACACACACCACCCAGATGAAAAGCTTGTGCTGTGATCGTGTGTGTGTGTGGGCAGAGGAGTAGACCTCACAGAACACACAGTATCTGAGCTGATATCAGAACACAGACGTCAACAGTCTGGGCTGTGAATGTGAACATGTTTTGATCAGGATTGTTCGCCTCATATAGTCTGATACAGTGAGAATATGGAGCTCAGACTCAAGGAGAAAAAACACACATTTAATGCAGCGGCTCAAACTGAGAAAGCTTTAAATCAATGAGATTTGTATGACTGTAGAGTGACTGTCTGCATAAAATGCATATTCAGAATTCAGTCATCGCTTTATATCTGCCAATAATGATAATATTTAAATAAATGCTTAGTTTCATGATCAAAGCTCTGCAGTTTTAAAACATATAATGCAATGCAATACAATTATGATTGAAAGATATAAACAAATAAACCTTCCTCAAAAGCCTGATAATCATATTTGAGACTATGAACATGATTTTATAAAAGTCGGTAAAGTTTTCACAGAAAAAGTGAACCACGAGCTGATGGTGGACGTTAATATTTAGTTTATATGTAGAGTTATGTTTCAACTAACTTTGGTGCAGCACAAACATATTTAGTTGTGCGTACGTAAGTTGTAAGTTAGTGACACTGGATATCTAGATAAGACTCGAGTCTTTCCTTCAATGCAAATAATTTTTTTACGATGATTTACTATGATTTTTATCATTCACATAAACTTGTTATCATTTAATACTTGTGGTTAAGGGTTTGTTAACATTACTTTAAATATGAGCACTTGCAATAGTGAAAGTGACATGTGAAGGTCAAATATGGTGACTCATATTCATATTTGTCCTCTGCATGTAACCCATCCAAGTTAGTGCCACGACTGTGTATGCAAACATCAGCAACCATCACTAAATGTTAAAGTTTGTGCAAACAGTGATGTAAAACCTTGATGTGGCGAGCTGTTATGATTGGCTGTGCCGTTGGATGGCCATCAGCGATTGGCTGTGTGTTTACTGTGATGCCAAAACACTCAACTTTCTATAAACACGAGAAATCAGTCAGCAACCAAATTACACAAATGAGTCCATGTATAGTACAGACCAAAACTGCACAACACACCGTTATATTGAGCTCCTCAAGCCTACGAGCTGAGATATCCCAGTCTGATGTCCTGCACATATGGGCTAAAATAAGAAACATGACTCAAACTTCAGTGGGAAGCTGATTAGTAGAATTAAATATGTGGGATGTATTCATGGAAAGATGAATTCTGGGAAGGAACGAGCCAGAAGGGATTATGTCAGGTCATGTCCATTCTGGGAAAACCTGGATCCACTGGTACGACTTACATATTATCCTATATAGTATGGCATTAGTGTCGGTGCATCTCATTACATAGCATGTTTAAAATATTAAAAGAAAAAGGCCTAATAATATTTTGGGGTAATGCTGACTAAAAAGGGACAAGGGCTACAAGGAGACATTTACAACGCAAACTGATGTAATGTATTCGAGCAGTGGTTCCCAACCTTTTTTTGTCTGAGACCCCTTTTTCCCAAGAAAATATTTTAGGGCCCCTCTTCACATTTAATGATATTGTCGCTCTTGTAAGCTTGCAGCAAGGATGACAAAATGTTTTGTTTTTAACCAAACGGTATGTTTATTACTACAACCAGATATGTTTATGCACAAATAATAGCATATAATATTTAAAAATACTATAACAAAAACATCAGTAGGCCATTTGTAATTTAAAAACGTGAGCCTAGGAGTAGCCTATTCATTTATTCATTTAGCTGACATTTATTCATTTAGCTGACGCTTTTATCCAAAGCGACTTACAATTGCTATATGTCAGAGGTCGCACGCCTCTGGAGCAATTAGGGGTTAAGTGTCTTGCTCAGGGACACATTGGTGTCTCACAGTGGATTCAAACCCTGGTCTCTCACACCAAAGGCATGTGTCTTATCCACTGCGCCATCACCACCCAAAAGTTTTCATTTCAAGTTTTCACCTATTCATTGGCCCTATTTGAAATGCAATATCAGTATTCACACTGGTGTGTAGGGGAAAAATAATTAAAGCTATAACAAAATGACTGGTGTCTGGGACCTCGTTGAAAATCCATTTTTTGGTCAGCCAAGGATCGTGAATAAAATTAGCTAATGTAATCTGATCGTTTGGCGCTCTAGCGATTAATAAACATGCGTTTATTAACAGAATAATGCGGAAGAACATTGTAGCCGGAGCTTCTTCTCTCTGTTAATGTCTATGACGAGTCACGCAGGCACTGGGTTACACCGCAGCGGTGCGACCCAACCAGTGTAAAATAGTCCCAATATAAACTCTTATTATAGGTGTACCATAGTGACTCCGGATAATACAAAAACACGGTTTGAAAAATGCATTCATGATGTACTCACCCATTATATAAATTTAGTACATTTTGAACACAAAAAAAGTTACGGACTGCTGCTTTAATGCTCACTGTTCAACACTTTTCAAAATATGACGCGATCCCCCAAAGAGCTCGCTGACGCCCCGTTGTGGCCCGAGACCCCCCTGTCAGGAACTGATGTGTTAGAATACACAAATAAACTAGTGTTTTTAAAATATTTTACCTTCAAAATACCAATATTAATCAGGAAAAAAACTTTATGAATAATGTGGGACTTTTAATTATAAACAGTCAACATTTTGAAATGTCTTTGCTTTACTATAGATTGCAACAGTTGGGGTCCGCAAGTAAAAACTCATTCATTTTCTCCATAGGGTCTATTGACTGTGGCGTATAAAGCTTTAAAGACAGCCGTGCTGTGAGCTACGAGGATGTTAACTCATGGTACTTGCATTTCAACTTAAAATAATCATGCTTAACAGTGGATTTCGTGGTGAAAAACTACATTACCCATGACGCAGTACAGAAAATTCCACCAATCAGAGAACCGTAACAAACAAAACACGCCTATACAGAGGTCTTTAGCCCCGCCCACTCCCATGAAGCACTGCGAATGACGTAATCGATCTCATGATGAAAACATCACTTGACCCCAGCTTCAGAGTTCAGCAACAGTGCTAGAAGGTGTGTGTGTGTGTGTGTGTGTGTGTGTGTGTGTGTGTGTGTGTGTGTGTGTGTGTGTGTGTGTGTGTGTGTGTGTGTGTGTTGATTTACCTCATCTTTATCAACATCTTCATCCACCTCAAAAACATGCTGTGCTAAATTATCGGGTCTGGACACTTTGCTGTAAACAAAACAAACACAGATTCAGAACAGCACTTACACCACTGCTCTAAAGTTGTGAAATTTAATCATTTAATTTAATTTGTGATATACTGGAATGACATCTTATCTTAAACTTCTTATCCGTCCAGCTTTATGTAATATTAGGGCGTAAAAAAAGCCTGATACCGATATATCGGCCGATATTATTTATGTGTATATTATAATACAGTAGCAATATTATTTATGTGTATTATAGTACAGTATACCAGTCAAAAGTTTGGACACTTTCCTATTGGTGTGTACAAACTTTTGATGGGTACTTTACACAGTAGCTATAAACAGAATAAATATATTTTATAAACACGTTTTGCAATGATCACTCAAACACTTGTGTGACACAGATATGTAATGGAGGCAGGGGGAATGATAGAATGAGAATTATACAGTTGAGCTGTAACCAAACTAGTTTGCATTGCATGTTATATTATATTATATTATATTATATTATATTATATTATATTATATTATATTATATTATATTATAAATACTGTTGCATAATCTTCACTAACGACTTTGTCTTTTAATTTAGTCATAACTTGTATCAATAAATATATAAAAGTGTCACTGACAAAACCTTATTATCTTCTATTTTTACTCTTAATTCCTCTAATCTCTACCAGTGGAGGAAGAACTCAGATCTTTTTACTAAAGTAAAATTAATAATATCATAATGAAAACGTTTTTAATTACATATGTACAGTACATTTATACTATTTTAAATAATTAGTAAGCAAAATGTACTAAACGTGAAACTAGGCTACTCTTAATGCAAAATGGCCCTATATAAAGTGTTATAATTATATAAATGTTTGGAATATTGCTTGATGTTGTAACGTAGCGTTATCAGGCAGAATGAGCTTTAACACTGTGTCTACACCGGACGCGGCCGTTACTGCTCGCATCACAACAGCTGTTTACCCGAGACAAAGCAGAATCAGTTTACTGTCGGAGATCGCTCGCGCCACGCATTTTAATCAATGTTTCATCAACCAATTGCCTTAATAAATAAGAAGTAAATATAGCAGACAATATAATAAGGACTTCTCAGCTGTGCGCTTGCAATAGTCACAAGCTCACACAATACGTGACAGAGGCTTGTAGCAGAGAAATCAATTCTGTGAATTACACTGCGCAAATCACAAGTAGGCTACTACCCACTGGATGAAGAAGGGTTGGCTCTCAGTCTCCACAGGCTACATAAAATATTCATTTTATTTTATTTTTCGTGTTCGCATTTATGAGGAAAAAACAATGTTACAGACTCGACAGTTCAGCACTACGGACGTGAGCGCTCTGAAAGCGGCACTAAAATATGCTTTGAAACTTTCACATAGACATCAAACAGAAAGCACAAAACCTTTCGTTTCAAAGTGAATTTCGTTTTGTATTAATTTTATCTTAATTTTAATCAATGTTTCATCAACCAATTGCCTGGATTTAATATATAAGAAGTAGATAGCAGACGATAGATAATCTCGACACGGAGGCGCCTGCGGGTGAACTGGAGCTCGTCTCATGAATCGAAACTCAGCGTATAGACCTGAGAATTGAAATATATCTATATTGAAATGTCTACTTTTAAACGAACAATTCAAAACGAAAGACAGACAGACTCATGTAATGGTATGAAATGTGCATTTCTCTCTGGCACGCGTTCACTGAAGATCGCGAGTCAGCATCGTCAACTTCATCTTTGGCTGACACTGACTGAAAACACTTGTTTGTTAATAAACAATTAAAATGTCTCCTTGCTATATTTGTTGTATTCATAATCATTACTTTTGCCAGTTCGTGTGACAGCTTTTAGGTGCTTTATTGGCAGCGCCACCCTTACATGAATCACCATTTTTTTTAATATTCATTTATCGGCCATTATAAATGCCGATAGTTAGGAAAATGCCTACAATCCGCCGATATATCGGTCGGGCTCTAACACACACACACACACACACACACACAGGCCGTAACGTGTTTCGGTCTGATTCAGGGTCTCACCTGGGAAGCTGACGGAAGTCGCTGGAATAATCCTCATATTTGTAGTTGACAACAAGCCAGTCAGAGATGTAAGACTTGATGCACTGTAAAAACAAACACATCATTGCCACCATTAGCATTAGCTTTAACATGTACAACTGCAATTACTTGTCTACACATACTCTGTTTATTACAAGGAGTCGAGACCAATGCTGTGATCTCGGCGTGAGCACACACACACACACACACACACACACACACACACACACACACACACACACACACACACACACACACACACACACACACAGAGCTGTGCTGCTCCAGTGGGAGATGAGGGTTCAGTTCTGCTCAATCTCCTTCTCTCTCTCCATCCTCTCTACTGCCCTCACATTACGAGTCCAAAGCCACTGTGTCAACTGATGCTGTCAATCAATTCATCACATCCAACATAAAAGTTTGTGAAAATACAATGTATAATATATGTGTGTATATACATTAAATATGCATTCACTCACACACACACACACACACACACACACACACACACACACACACACACCTTTTAATGTTAGATGTGAATAACCATGATTAATCGATTTGACAGCAGTAGTGGTGTAAATTATTAAAAAAGCAACTAAAAAAAGGAGACAAAATGAGTAAATCTGACAATAATAAAAAATGTTTCTTTCCTTTTTTAAAATTTTTATTAAATTAAATAAAAATTAATTTACAGTGTTATGATCAATTACTTTTCTTATTATTCAAATTGAAACAATCAAAAACGCTAATTGAAATATAATTAATGGTAACAAAATAACATGAAAAAAACTTGATTTATTTGAGTTAGTTGTCAATGTTTCTGAAGTTTAAGAAAATGACAACTAAAGTGATATTAAAAATAACAAAACCTAAAACGACTTATTAAAAACTTCTTGGACGGCGAGGAGAGTTGAAGTCAGGTCAACTTTATGGTAATGAGCTACGACGCGGTTCGGCGGCAACCAATGGGAATGTAGAAGTGCTCCGCTTAAGAGGAGTCCAGAGAACAGTCCCGTAAACTTTGTTTCCGACCACATTAGTTCCCAAGCAAAATAGAGGAGAGGTTGATCATGTGAATTTGATAAGGCGGCGCGCAACACTATTTATAGGCAAGATTTTTGCGCTAGAACACTTGTTTTTCAGCGGGAATGCAAATTAGATTAGCACTTAACCATGAACACAAAAGCCACACCACACAAATGGATTTTAATTGGTTTATTTCGTTAGCAAATATGTCACTATAATTGTTTTGTTCTTTTCATCAATCAATTTCTTACTTTCACATTTAAAAGTTTCCATGAGGTTAACTTATACCCTAGTTGGTCAGTCTGCACAAATAACATGCTTGTTTGCTTTGCGACCCCTTTAAATAAAGTTAAAAAAAAAAGACCAAGCACTCGATCTACGTCAGAGCGTCCACAAATATGTCTGCGGCGTCGTTGGCAGAGAGCGAGTTTTGCCGCTCTCGCCGGCGGCAGTGTGAACGCACAGTTAAAATGTAAAAATTGTAAATATCAATAAATACTATAATACAATAAAATAATTTGATTTGATTTGTGTACATATATTTAAAGTATTAATGTGTATGTTTTGTCAGGAACTGGAATGGGGTCAGAAGCTGAACTGAACCACAACCACATCTTCCACTGTTTTCCTCCTTTCTGACAGGAAAGCATTACTATTTTTGGGTCACTGTTTTATGCAGAGTCACCCTGCACTCAAAAAGATCTCTTTTATTCCCTCAATCCTTTGCTCTGTGTCCAATCTGATTTTTATGAAGAGCGGAAAGGAGATGAAAGGCAGGAGCAAGAAAACCTGTTTCAAAAGTAAAAAAAAAACAAAAAAAACAAGTTTTATAGATCAAAACAAGTGGAACAGAGAAATCACTCAATACACACATACACACACACACACACACACACACACACACACACACACGCAAGATTTTAGGCATCACAGGAGAAATAAAAGCTGAACTTAAGGCAGACAGTAGAATTATTATGTTTATGTGCATAATGTTTGCCAAATTCTAAGGAAGCATCACATTTATGCTTTGCAAAAATGCTAAATAAATTTAAGTTAAGTTAATTGCTACAGTCCATTTACAAATATCGAATTAATTTGAATTAATTATTTTAAAAAAATGGTGAATGGAGTATGAATGATTCAATGACTCACTCATAAATACTTCACTTGTTTCTTTACTGGATGAATCAGTGCTTTTGAATGGATCTCTTGAATGAATGATTCAATACCAAATATATTCCTAACGGTCACTTGTCGCCACCTACTGGTGTAACGATGTAGTGATACAATCTTTATTTGAAGTGTCAAGTTACTTTCATAAGGTGATTAACTATTTTGAGCACTACCTTAGACATCAGCGTTTATATCCAAACTATAAACTTTTATCCCAATACTTCAGAGATCATTTTAATTATTAGAACACAGAAATAATGATACTGTGGGGTTGAAAACGCTGTTTGTGAAGCCGTTTCATATCTATACATGACAACTGTTCTCTCTGGATCAGCAGCCGCACAAACACAGATCTGAATCACTGTGATCAGACTTATTAAAGCTGTAATAAACACAGATCTGAATCACTGTGATCAGACTTATTAAAGCTTTAATAAACACAGATCTGAATCACTGTGATCAGACTTATTAAAGCTGTAATAAACACAGATCTGAATCACTGTGATCAGACTTATTAAAGCTGTAATAAACACAGATCTGAATCACTGTGATCAGATTTATTAAAGCTTTAATAAACACAGATCTGAATCACTGTGATCAGACTTATTAAAGCTGTAATAAACACAGATCTGAATCACTGTGATCAGACTTATTAAAGCTGTAATAAACACAGATCTGAATCACTGTGATCAGACTTATTAAAGCTTTAATAAACACAGATCTGAATCACTGTGATCAGACTTATTAAAGCTGTAATAAACACAGATCTGAATCACTGAGATCAGACTTATTAAAGCTTTAATAAACACAGATCTGAATCACTGTGATCAGACTTATTAAAGCTGTAATAAACACAGATCTGAATCACTGTGATCAGACTTATTAAAGCTGTAATAAACACAGATCTGAATCACTGTGATTAGACTTATTAAAGCTGTAATAAACACAGATCTGAATCACTGTGATTAGACTTATCAAAGCTGTAATAAACACAGATCTGAATCACTGTGATCAGACTTATTAAAGCTTTAATAAACACAGATCTGAATCACTGTGATCAGACTTATTAAAGCTTTAATAAACACAGATCTAAATCACTGAGATCAGACTTATTAAAGCTGTAATAAACACAGATCTAAATCACTGTGATCAGACTTATCAAAGCTGTAATAAACACAGATCTGAATCACTGTGATCAGACTTATTAAAGCTGTAATAAACACAGATCTAAATCACTGTGATCAGACTTATTAAAGCTGTAATAAACACAGATCTAAATCACTGAGATCAGACTTATTAAAGCTTTAATAAACACAGATCTAAATCACTGAGATCAGACTTATTAAAGCTGTAATAAACACAGATCTAAATCACTGTGATCAGACTTATCAAAGCTGTAATAAACACAGATCTGAATCACTGTGATCAGACTTATTAAAGCTGTAATAGACACAGATCTAAATCACTGTGATCAGACTTATTAAAGCTGTAATAAACACAGATCTGAATCACTGTGATCAGACTTATTAAAGCTTTAATAAACACAGATCTAAATCACTGAGATCAGACTTATCAAAGCTGTAATAAACACAGATCTGAATCACTGTGATCAGACTTATTAAAGCTGTAATAAACACAGATCTAAATCACTGTGATCAGACTTATTAAAGCTGTAATAAACACAGATCTAAATCACTGAGATCAGACTTATTAAAGCTGTAATAAACACAGATCTAAATCACTGTGATCAGACTTATTAAAGCTGTAATAAACACAGATCTAAATCACTGTGATCAGACTTATTAAAGCTTTAATAAACACAGATCTGAATCACTGTGATCAGACTTATTAAAGCTGTAATAAACACAGATCTAAATCACTGTGATCAGACTTATTAAAGCTGTAATAAACACAGATCTAAATCACTGAGATCAGACTTATTAAAGCTGTAATAAACACAGATCTAAATCACTGTGATCAGACTTATTAAAGCTGTAATAAACACAGATCTAAATCACTGTGATCAGACTTATTAAAGCTTTAATAAACACAGATCTGAATCACTGTGATCAGACTTATTAAAGCTGTAATAAACACAGATCTGAATCACTGTGATCAGACTTATTAAAGCTTTAATAAACACAGATCTGAATCACTGTGATCAGACTTATTAAAGCTGTAATAAACACAGATCTGAATCACTGTGATCAGACTTATCAAAGCTTTAATAAACACAGATCTGAATCACTGTGATCAGACTTATTAAAGCTGTAATAAACACAGATCTAAATCACTGTGATCAGACTTATTAAAGCTGTAATAAACACAGATCCGAATCACTGTGATCAGACTTATTAAAGCTGTAATAAACAGATCTAAATCACTGTGATCAGACTTATTAAAGCTTTAATAAACACAGATCCGAATCACTGTGATCAGACTTATCAAAGCTGTAATAAACACAGATCTAAATCACTGTGATCAGACTTATTAAAGCTGTAATAAACACAGATCCGAATCACTGTGATCAGACTTATTAAAGCTGTAATAAACACAGATCCGAATCACTGTGATCAGACTTATTAAAGCTGTAATAAACAGATCTAAATCACTGTGATCAGACTTATTAAAGCTTTAATAAACACAGATCTGAATCACTGTGATCAGACTTATTAAAGCTTTAATAAACACAGATCCGAATCACTGTGATCAGACTTATCAAAGCTGTAATAAACACAGATCTGAATCACTGTGATTAGACTTATCAAAGCTGTAATAAACACAGATCTGAATCACTGTGATCAGACTTATCAAAGCTGTAATAAACACAGATCTGAATCACTGTGATCTGACTTATTAAAGCTGTAATAAACACAGATCTAAATCACTGTGATCAGACTTATTAAAGCTGTAATAAACACAGATCCGAATCACTGTGATCAGACTTATTAAAGCTGTAATAAACAGATCTAAATCACTGTGATCAGACTTATTAAAGCTGTAATAAACACAGATCCGAATCACTGTGATCAGACTTATCAAAGCTGTAATAAACACAGATCTGAATCACTGTGATCAGACTTATTAAAGCTTTAATAAACACAGATCCGAATCACTGTGATCAGACTTATCAAAGCTGTAATAAACACAGATCTGAATACCTGTGATCAGACTTATCAAAGCTGTAATAAACACAGATCTGAATCACTGTGATCAGACTTATTAAAGCTGTAATAAACAGATCTGAATCACTGTGATCAGACTTATTAAAGCTATAATAAACACAGATCTGAATCACTGTGATCAGACTTATCAAAGCTTTAATAAACACAGATCTGAATCACTGTGATCAGACTTATTAAAGCTGTAATAAACAGATCTGAATCACTGTGATCAGACTTATCAAAGCTGTAATAAACACAGATCTGAATCACTGTGATCAGACTTATTAAAGCTTTAATAAACACAGATCTGAATCACTGTGATCAGACTTATCAAAGCTTTAATAAACACAGATCTGAATCACTGTGATCAGACTTATCAAAACTGTAATAAACACAGATCTGAATCACTGTGATCAGACTTATCAAAGCTGTAATAAACACAGATCTGAATCACTGTGATCAGACTTATTAAAGCTTTAATAAACACAGATCTGAATCACTGTGATCAGACTTATTAAAGCTGTAATAAACACAGATCTGAATCACTGTGATCAGACTTATTAAAACTGTAATAAACACAGATCTGAATTCCTGTGATCAGACTTGTCAAAGCTTTAATAAACACAGATCTATCCTGACTATTATTTCATATGTCAGGCTTTATAGGGTTAATATGTTGCAAGGTGTCAAGGGAAATGTTGATTATTAATGTATTTTAATATCCATCTATTTTGAAGGTAGCTTCTCACTAGGACTAGAAATCTCACATTAAACCATCTGTTCAATATATTCTGCTGGAGAACAGCCCTGCGTCTGCCAGTATCATCAGTGTGTGTGTGTGTGTGTGTGTGTGTGTGTGTGTGTGTGTGTGTGTGTGTGTGTCTGTACTCAGAGAATGTGGGAGTATCCCTTGAGTTTATACCTATCTGCCAGTCAGTTTAATAGAGATGTGGAAATATCTGTAGAACAATAGAGCTCCATTTTCCACTCAACTAGGAGTGTGTGTGTGTGTGTGTGTGTGTGTGTATGTGTGTGTGTGTGTGTGACGTGAAATGAAGGTCAATCTCAGACAAAGTCCTCTCTATAAACATCAGAGGAAATCCTCTGAGTGCAGCGAGTGTGTGTGTGTGTGTGTGTGTGTGTGTGTGTGTGTGTGTGTGTGTGTGTGTGTGTGTGTGTGTGTGTGTGTGTGTGTGTGTGTGTGTCAAACGCTCAAATACTGTTGTAGAACAATATGTGCTGTGCTCTTCACAAAATTTATTTAAGCCCATTTAAAAGGAATGATTTACAGGGACACAAATACTATTTTAAATACATGTGCACAAAGTCTGCACAAATACATGTAGTTAAATACATGTACAGAATCATGGACCAGTGTCATACAGTGGATCTTCACAATATTAAGCATGTCACACACACACACACTCACACTCACACTCACGTATGAATATGGCTGAGAAGCTAAAATGTGCAAAATCCTGCAAGGTAAAATGAAAGTTGTGTATTCAGAGAGTGTGTTTCACCTCTTGCACGAACAGACTCTGAGCGTCTCTGAGAGCGTGAGCAGGGATCGAGGAGCAGAGCGTCCGGGTCTGGCGGGACACTGAACACACCTGAGGAACACACACACTGGGTTACTATCACACACACACAAACAGAACATGATACATGCACATCTAAACTGCCATCCCACCCAACACACACCAACAGATTATTTTTTATTAGGACAGAGATGATCGGTCATGAAAAATCACAGAGACACATTTCAGATCCTCTTCTTTTATGTTCCAGAGAAGAAAGAAAATCATACAGGTTTGGAACAACATGAGGGACATTTTCATTTTTAGGTGAACTATGCCTTTAATTAAGACGTATTAAACACATAAACATGAAATCACACATTTAACTAGATTCTTTTACACAGTATAAAAAAAGAATACAAAAAACAACAGAGAACAATTTCCATCCAATGCAGGAGATTTCTCATGAAAGAAGCATTAGAGCTGACAGCAAAACTCCCAGCCTGACTCATGCCAGATCAGCAGGACTTCAGCTCTTATGAACCGATCGTCTGAAGAGCTTTGGCTGCTCATCATGACTGTTGTAACCACACCATTTGACTGCATAAAGCATCTTTCCCTATTGACGGCCATTCAAAAATGCATGTACCCTCACAAAACAATTCAAGCAAATGTAACTGAGATGAATGAGAGTGCATCCAGAAAGCTTTCACTAGGTATTAAACATATACATAAACGACATCCAGAATACAGCGAATCAGATGAGAAACAAATTCACAATGTTTGGTCGCCACTGGTTTTTCACTATCCCTTAGTTTTCTGTTCATGCCAACCGAAACATGGCATCTTGACAAGGGTTGAGGGATCAGAGATCAGAGATGAAATTATTCTCACTAATGCCATTGATGTTTTATATTTGGAAGTAAAGTGCTTCTCCACGTCACCAGGGTCAGTGTGTCTCAGATCCAGCAGAAAACAGCGTTAATAGCATTCCAGAGAAAACACACACAATAGAGCCCTCCTGTTCCCAAACTTCCTCTCCTGAAGCCCCACTTCCTCCTGGAGAGATGATAATCACAGAGAAGAGGAACACGGCAGGAGTCAGAGGAGACACACACACACACACACACACATACCCGCACTCGCACACTCACACTAGGGCTGGGCGATATGGCCAAAAAATCATATCTTTAATCATATCGCTACTTTCTACGTTTTTCTATTTGGATAAAGAAAATCTGTTTATTTAAAAAAAAAAATATTTCACATCCTGCTCAATGATATCCAAACGATGTTGATATTGAAGGATATGGAAACAAATATAGTGAATGTAATTTAGGCTATGCAATATGTTATGTGCAAAAAGGTGGTTAAAATTTGTAGGACAAATTGTACTATGTTCTTTCACTGCAGCAGCTCACACAGCATCCTCCACTATTTTTCAGATGTGCTCGTATCAAACTACTGTATCGATATAAAAGGTATTGCCTCATTCCATATCGTAAAAAAAAAAAAAAAAAAATCGATATATTGTACAACCTCGATATACCGCCCAGCCCTAACTCACACACTCACACAACGGCAGGATATCAGGAGATTTAAAGACCAAGAATGGTGCGCTAAGGTCACAGGTTCAAGGCAAGCTCAGAAGAGGACACATGGGAACGAGCATGAACTCGACATCAGCAGCACACGACACACACACAACAGAGGAACGCAGATTCTCTATGTGGGATTAAGATCCGGGGAGTTGCCTGGCCATGGATTTAACATTCATTATCACTCTTGCCTTGTGACATGCTGCTCCATCATGCTGGAAAATACACGGATCATTACCAAATTTCTTCCGGATCTTTGGGAGAAGTTGATCTTGTAGGTTGTTTTGATACCTTTCTTTATTCCCCACAGTGTTTTTAGGCAGAATCAGGGGCGGACTGAGACATTGTAAATATTCGGGGCTAAGCCCAAATCCAGTTTGTCCAAGGACATGTTAATTTGGCCTTAACAGCTTTACTTAAAAGGAACTTTTGTTGTACTATGCTGGAGTAAAGTTCATAAAATGATCAGTGTTTCCCACAGGATTTTGTAAAACTATATTGGGGGACCAGTGTTGGAACGACACAGGACTCATGCTAGCGTTCACTTTTTTTCCAATTGATTTCCCAGATCTCCTAAACAGTCAGGGAAAATAACTGCACCAGTCTTCTGCTGTCCAATCCTTGCACTTCCTGCTGAATTTCAGTCAGTCCTCGATGGTTTTCCTGGAGAGAAGTGGATTCTTTGGTGCCCTTCTTGACTCCAGGCCATTGTCCAAAAGTCTTGGCCTCAGTGTTTGTGCAGATGAACTGGAAACCCCCTGCGGTCTCCTCACGCCTGCTGGACGCTCTGGGACGTCCTGAAGCCTTCTTCACCACAGCTGAACCTCTCTCCTTGAAGTTCTGGATGATCCGGTAAATGGTTCTTTCAGGAGCAATATTCTTTGCATCAGATTCCTTGCATGTGAGGCCATTGTGATGCAAAGTGACGATGACTTCACATCTTTCTCTGGAGGGAACCATTGCTATCACAAGAACACAATGATTGGAAGGAACCATTGCTATCACAAGAACACAATGATTGGAGGGAATAAGGATAAGCGTCTCGTCAAAGAGTATAGAAGTACCAAGAGGCGACACTCAATAGAACGTTCCATTGCAACAAACGCACCCATGCGCAGATCGAGCTGCAGCTCCGCCATCTTGGACTGAACGCAACACAGCTGTCATAGAATTGAACGATACCGGTTCCAATTCAAAAGCGGTTAAGGGAACTAAATAGTAGTTTCTAGTTTTTAATATCTCTATAGCATAAACTAAAACGACGTGTTGAATAATGTACAACAAAATAATGCTTATGGATCGGTTTATAATTAAACAATTTTGTCATAGAGCATGAAGCTGTCAAATAGGCTATTTACCCCAATAACTTTAGGGGATAACTCCCGTTTTCATACACAGCACAATTTTACAACACCAGTTACAACAGCCCATCCAAATGAAATGATTGACAAATTCATTGAAAAAGCCAAAACACGAACAGTAAGTAGGTGAAAGGGACAACACATTAAGAGAGAATATAGGCTATGTAATAGTAATAGAAGATCACAAAATGAACAGTAATAAAATTGGTGATGGTAAGTAGATTACATAATTTCTGGCTGCATTACACACAACAAATCAAACATTGTGCAAGTAAAGTGCACACATTTACTACAAATAGAATGGCAATGGTAAGTATATTAGTTGTTCTATATGTTATAGTCTTTAGTTTTATTATAATTTAATTCTTCTTGACTGATAAGAACTTTGTACAACACATGTTACATTTGATACAGAAAGAGAGAGTTAATGTACAGATTTACAGATGACTTAGCTTTAAAAAAAAATTCTGTAACGCTTGTGTTTTGGGCTGTGATAGTTGTCGATTTTGGGTCCGTAGTATATGATGGATTCTGACTCTATTGAATAGTTTCACCATGTATAAAAGAGTGTTTTTGCACTTTTCCTTGTCACACACATTTTCCCTGCACTCACTGTTGTACACATCCATGCCTCTATTTACGTATATATGGAGACGTACGTAACGTTACGCTGCGCTCTTTAACGTTAATAAAAACCTTTTCTACTTTACCTCTCTGGATCTTTGGGGAATCTATGAAATGCTAGTTGATTGGTTGTACACTGGTAGCGGTTGCAGTTTATGGCAGAACACTTTTTTCTTTGTTTCCAATTATTTCCAGACATAATGCTGTACAGTTGTGCTAACGGTAAAACTGTTGGTTCAGTCCAAAATGGTGTCAGCGCGACAGCAGCGCCATCTAGCGATTGTTACCAAAACTGCAACGGAGTTTCGCCTCTTGTTACTTCTATACTCTTTGGTCTCGTTTGAGCAGAATATCGCAATGAGGATTTTAAATGTCACATTAAAAAACATCACTGACGATTATGCTTAATTAATGAAGAGAAGCAGAAAGTGTGATCGTGATTAAAATATGACTAATCGTGCAGCCTAAATTTTCTAAGGCAACCCACCAACTAGCTGATTTTGGAAATACATTGTTATGCCCATTCTTAACTAGTAGCACCAATTGGAATTGCAAAAAGAATTACTGTTATCCGACAGGTTTCCCAAACACTAGCCTTACTCGTTCAAACCAGAGGTCCCGTCTCAAACTCACAGTGTTGGTTGAGCCATTTTCAATATTATACTGTCAGATAAATAGAGCAATATTTTTTAAATCACTACAGATCCACAGTGTTTCACTCTTCAGAACGTGAAACATATTAATGGCCCATTTACCACTGTCTCTGTATTAAAGTCACCACAAAATCAAAATGGAACTATTAACTATAAATTTATGTATCTGTTAGACAGATAACTTCTCCTTCTTGCAGCTCATCTCATCTCTTCTCTGATGATGAGGGCGGGGCAACCTGTCACTCACATGAGATCCACCAATAGCAAACCACAACCATCCAATCAATTCCACACTGACAAAATCAAGCCCTGCCCAACATTTGTTCTTGTTCCAGAAACCGTTTCACTCGGATATACGGCACAATAGAGAAGAAAAGACTTTTGCAACTTCTGTTTCATGTAGACTTTAAAATGCGACAGGAAGTAACATAACAAATGGCAGACTTCAACTTCAACTTGTGAACGGTGAGACTCGTGACCTGAGCCACAGATCTCATGGCCTAGGCTCTGTCCATCCTGATCTATGAGCAACCCAACACAATGACCCATTCCACATCCACATCCTGAGCTCTTTCTCTCGCAGTGTCTGCTGTAGTTTCTCTGATCACACTGTACAGCTGCAGTCACGGCTCTCAGGATAAAGGGTCAAGGCTGTCACACAATAAGCGAGCGTAACAGCTGTCTGACCCCCACAGTGAAGTGCAGCACTACATCTATGCTAAATGAAATCCTTTAGAGCGAATCAACACATCATCAACTACACAACAGCACAGAGAACCATGCTGTGGTATGAAGGGCTCTCCCCAAACCATAATTTTCCCAATCGACTGGTAATTGTTTATTTAAGCCATAAGTGGACACGTTTATGATATTACTTTAATTGAAAAACAGTATGAGTTTCAGAAAGAATATTATTTGTAACATTGCTAACATTGTTATTACAGAGAAAGCACACCGGCAAAAGCATGATTATGAATGTGTTGGAAAAACAGCAAGGAGACTGTCTGAACATCTTAATTTGTTAAAGTCCCCCTGTAGTCAATCATTTTATTCCTTAAAACTCATCTCTGATCACCAAAATTACATATTTAAATGTTTTTTCCTTGAAAAATAATTTCTTCTTGCCTTAAAATAGCTTGAATGTAACTCGACCCTTGCCTCATTTAGTATGCGCGGTTCTATGAATATGCAAATGAGCCCCGCCTCCACTCACTCACTCAGCTCAGAGATCCACTCGTTGACGATCACACATTGATCTGATTGGTTACAAGGTCGTTTGTGACGTCAGAAACACCAGCGATTTCAAACCGTGTTTTTGAGACTGTCTTTGGTTCACTGCAGTTTTAAGGAGAAAATGTTGTTTCTTATGTTGACATGAATCTGCACATGGTTTGTCTTAAAGCATATTAAAAACACCACATAGACATATAAACAACATTAAAAGCTGGATTTTCACCACAGGGGGACTTTGAGATACCAATGCAGTTAAATATTAGGAAACTTACTGCATGCAAGTTACCTGAATTCATCCTAATTCATTTAAACTATTGCAAAAAAGATTTTATTATTTGTATGTCTAATATGTCAAAAACATTTCTTGTCTCATGACATTTAGTTATGAATTACATGGAACATGTAAATTATACCATATTTTCAAATTCAAAACGGCGAAATTTCACACAAAAAAAAAAGTAAAAAATATTACTGTCAGTTTTGAACATTTTTATCATAAAACAGTTGTCCCAAAAAAAAAAAAAAACCCCGCCGTCTTTGATTTGATTGGCCATCTCAATCATTTCGACATTGACGAGGGCTGTTACACGCTGATTTCTAATTATGTCTAATGATTGGGGATGAACTGTCCCCCTCAGGGTCTATGGGGGTTACGAACTCAAATAGTGATGGAATATTTATTGTATAAGAAAGAAAACAGTCTTCTGCCGTTTGTAAGCAGTGAAGCAGCTCTTTACTGCATATGATGCTTGTGAATGACCCTGAACTGCAGGCAAAGACATGAACAGTATCAAAATATGGAAACAGTTTTTCTGACACACTGCAAAAAAAATGCTTTTCTAACTTAGTATTTTTGTCTTGTTTCCAGTCCAAATATCAAACATTTCTTAAATCAAGACCCATTTACTAAAGTAGAAAAATGACATAAGATATTAAGTCTTGTTTTCTGGGGAAATAAATAAAAATTAAGTGAGTTTTTGCTCAAAACAAGCTAAATTATCTGCCAATAGGGTAAGAAAAATAATCTTGTTTCTGTTTGAATTAACATTATTTTTCTCACCCCGTTGGCAGATAATTTTGCTTTTTTAAAGCATCAACTCACTTAATTTTGATTAATTCCCCCGGAAAACAAGACATAATATCTTATGTCATTTTACTCAGTAAATGCATCTTGATTTAAGAATTTTTTGATATTTGGACTGGAAACCAAAAGTTAGAAAAGCATTTTTTGCAGTGCAGGGACCTGTAAACCCCAGTACTGAAGAACGGCAAGAAATGTCTCTGAGAAGCACTCGATGAGACAGCGAAATGTTCCTCAGGGTTTCTGACAGCACGATGGTTAATGAACTGGGCTACAACAGTGCACAGAGCCATTTCCCAGTCGAGATAACCCGGATCTGAGATCACGATAACGAAGCACTTGAACTGCTCCCGTGGGACGCCCTAACATCCCACTGCAGATAAAAAGCATTCGTCAAATGCAGGGATGAAGTCTGCATCTCTCATTTGAGCTTTCAGCTTATGATTAACACGTGTCACTAACAAGTTAACATAAGCTCAATGAAAAGACCCGCTAGACGGCACAAATAAACTAGTCTTGCAGATTCAGACTTTCATCTGTATATGTGACCCATGCTGGCAAAATGAGTCGCAATGAGCAGATTTTCAAAAATGAGTTATTCATACCAAAAAGTTATTTTAACTATTCTCTATTTAAAAAACAACAACAATCAAAATGATGTATAATTTGTTGAAATCAGACAAAAAAGTGACTGAGCTGCACCTGTTTGAAGTTGATCGAGTCAGAAAAGTCAATTTTGATAAAAATCGAGAAAAAAGTTTTCTGAAGGTCCCAAAACAAAATCTAGCAACCATACCTTAAAATACCTGGCAATAACACCAAATTTGGCACACACCAAGTCAAAACCAAATATTTCCTATATACAGTATCTCTAGGAAAAATATTAATTGTACATTTTTTCCATGATGATTAAAATTAATGAAACGGCCTATATATTCAGACCTACTGAACCACACAGATTTTTCTCCATAAAGTGACTTCAATGGTTATCAGGTTGATGGTCCAAATGTTTCAGCGCGGCTTCAAAGTCTCGACACGATCCCAGCCGAGGAATAAGAGTCTGATCTAGACAAACCAGCGGACATTTTATTAAAAAAATAACATTTATATACTTTTATCCACAAATGCTCGTCTTGCACGTCCACAACTTGTAACGTTGAAAGGTGACGTGTGTTCCGGTTCAATAAGGTAGGGCGGGTTCTCCTCCAACTTCAAAATCGTCCGACCTCGTTGTTTTACCTTTTATTTATTTATTTTTTGTAAATGGCATTAACAATCTGAAAATCACATTTAAACCTTAAACCCGTTGGACTCCATTGAAGTCACTGTATGGAGAAAAATCTGGAAATGTTTTCCTTAAAAACCTTAATTTCTTTTTGGAATTAAGAAAGAAAGACATCTTAGATGACGTGGGGGAGAGTAAATGATCAGGAAATTTTGATTCTGAAGTGAACTACTCCTTTAATGAACTAATTTTTGAGAAAACCTCAAAATCAACATTTTTCACTTGTTTTGCTCAAAATTATCCCCTGCGACTCCTTTTGCCAGCACGGGTCACATATTATTCCTGCCAATAAATGCCCATTTAAACAGAAAAGGGCCACCGGAGTGGCGTGTCCCACAATAAGAGAGGTCACCTGGAAGTCCTCCAGAGGAAACTGCAGCATGTCTCTGAGTCCATCGCTGAGGATCTGAGTCTTCCTCTGAACCAACACACTCTCATAGTCCAACGGCTCCACCACACGCGGCTTCACCTGAAACACACACACACATTCAGCAGATCGCACTTCATATTCGCACTTCGCACTTCATATGTGTTGTGAAAAGCGCTATACAAATGAATTTGAATTGAATTGAAATTGAATATTCCAGCAACTCACAGTGAATGGAAACTGAATTAGCACAATCAAATGAGGAAAAGAGTGATCCATAAAGAAACATTATTCGGATGAGCAACACCTGAAGATTCACCGTTGTGACTGCACAGAATCAATGGTGTTCAATGGGAACATCGTCTGAAACAATGACCAACTCCCTCTGTCCCAGTAAGAGGAACTTCAAATCACACTTTTATTAAAGAGATAAAAGGAGTTTCTACACTGCTCATAATCCTGAAGCTCCACCAATCAGAGAAGTTGCGGTTACAATAAGAAGAGAAATCACAGCAAAAAGAGCAACAACCTTTTCACAAAAACTAAACAGAGTTGCTATATACATATGTCACTTGGTATGAGTAATTCATACATATATATATATAACTCAAACTGAAATAACAGGCAGTCCATGTGCTGTGATCCTCCCTTTGCTTTTCTCATTTCTTTCTGTAAAAAGAAATTCTTGGTGATCTCTAAAGAATATGGGAATTTTGGACAAGGATCTTGGCAATATGTTTCCACTGATATTGTATAGGAGGAATCTGGGAGTGTGTGTGTGAGACTAAGTGAGATAACACAGTCCACTCACACATCTGGGAGTAATATTGGCAGAATGACCTCAGAGATGCTGTCGTCCATGGAGACGGAGTTGTTTTGATGATGATATCATAACTGGATAGACCAATGAAAGGCCAGAACCTCACACAAACACCAGGAGCAGCAGCTTCAACATTAAAGCTTACACACACCACAACAGGTTCACTCCCGCCAGTGTGTATGTGTGTGTGTGTGTCATAAGCATGCAAACAAATACTCTCAGACTAATCCATTTAGCAAAATAATATTACGTTGCTTGTTGCACGTTTCGAGACACTAAAAAATGCGTTCAGTTTTACCCAAAACCAATGAACGAGAATCTGGCAAGGTTTATTACGTTAGATGCTGTTTGTATCATGGCAGTTCAGAAATGAAATGAGTGGCACTAAAAGCTTGATACGTTTGAAAATGACGCACCACCGACACTAAACCTAAACAACTGTGTCAAGATAAAAATGCATTTTTCTGAAGCAACCATGAAATGAAATCCTGCTTCCACAAGTCTTTGAGCTCTTCTATCGTGGAGCGTTTTCAGTGAAATGAAGCGCATGTGTGTGATAGACATATTTTAGACATTCAGCAGTTTAAACTTTAACTCAAATATGAGAGAGTCATATGACTGACAGGTGATTTTATTGTTGCCATAATGAAACTAACCGTAAAAAGGCACAAACTCATTCTGGAGTAATTTCAGTGAGTAATGACCGACAGACCGACACAAACTTCACTTTTCTGACTGTTGACTGTGACTCGACTGTTTTCACAAGAGTGGAGCTTTTACAGTAATGAGATGGTTTTTGTCAAATATGTTTCTTTACATAGCTCAGCATTTTATTCAATTTTGCCTTCACTAATTAATTTTAAATGGCCCTGTGGTGTGACAGAGGTACAATTATTTTCATTTAATTAATGCCAACTTAAAATTTCCAATTATAGAAACTGTAAACAATTATTAAAAAAGCTATAGGTAAAACTTCCTTAAAGCCTTTTTGTATAATGCATTAAAAGGTATTCATAATGTACATTATAATGCAATACATATTTTCATAAGTTCAAATGCATTATAACAGATTCCTTCTTGCATCTTAAATTGGTTGTTTGTCGTGTTTTAATGCTATATATAATGTATTATTGTGGTTACAATTATTCATGTGACCATGATAGGGTGATTTGCAAGGCATAATTAATGCATAAAAACATTTATAATGCATTATACAAAGGCTTTAAGTAAAATGTTACCAAACAGTTTTAGATGGAGTAAAGTATGTCACGGCATGTGTACAAACACCAATGGAAAAAACACACCTTTATTTATTCCTGGGAACATGAATGGGACAATGTTTGCACAGTTGTGTTCAAAATGGCATCACAGTAGTGTGTGTGTGTGTGTGTGTTTACTTATTACAGCTGTACTCTGAAACACACAGACACACTCTTACTGAACACAACAGGCTCACAAATGACAGCACAGTCGCTTTCCAAAATAAAGTTCATAAGTCAGCAGAGCAGCAGAATATATTGGATTAAACGGAAAGACACACACATATGAGATGATGGAAGAAGCTTGTGTGATTTAAATCATCTCAACATTCATCTCTGCAGTCTGAAAGCTGATCTCAACTCTATTGTGCGACTAGCATTAGAAAGACTGAGGAAAGATATAGTATGTGTGCAGTGACAGTCAGGTTTGAAGAATGTGTGTGTGTGTGTGTGTGTGTGTTTGTGTGTGTGTGTGTGTGTGAGACAAGGTAAGTCTGGATTCAGATAATCGTGATGAGACATTTGAGACCTTTTTTAACCCGTAAAACTACCACTACAGAAATACCATGATATTCCTCCAGTTTAGGGTCGGTAAGATTTATTAACGTTTTAAAAGTTTCTTCTGCTCACCAAGGCTGCATTTATTTGAGCAAAAATAGAGTAAAAACTGTAATATTGTGAAATATTATTACAATTTAAAAGTGTCTTTACTTTAGTGTCACGTGATCCTTCAGAAATATTGTAATATGCTGATTTGCTGCTCAGGAAACATTTCTGATTATTATCACTTTATAAACATGTTGAGCTGCTTCAGATTTCTTTGGAATCCGTAATACATTTTTTTCCAGGATTCTTTAATAAATAAAAGTCTTAAGTTATTTAATTTAAAAAAAAAAAAAGTACTGAAACCTTTTGAACGATAATTGGAGTACCATGTATATACCATGGTATATTAAACCCGTATCATACAGCATAATCGTGATCTGAAGCCATCACTGTAACACAACAATACTTGTTGATCAAAAGTTTCAACCCAAAACCATTAACCTGCTCCAGTTTACAGGCTCTAAATGTCCTAAACAATAACCATTCGATCACAAACACACCTCAGTTTTTCATAACGTCTTATGCTTTAACTCAACTTACACTTGAACTATCACAAACATGATTGACAAAATTGATAATGCTGATTGAAAGAGGTTATTATACTATCACACAGTTTACTGACTGAATAAAAGAAATCAACTACTATAATGTTTGTTAAAAAAATTAACTGACTATGAAAAAGCTGAATGATTCCACAAAATTACTTAACTATCAAAAAACAATAAATCAAGAAATCAACTCTCACTCTGACTGACAGAAACTATCATAAACTCTTTAAACAAGGCTGATTCCTCTAATAACAATCACAAAGCTGATGATCAAACCCTCAGTGAAGCCCGTGTGATCCTCTGGGGAGTGTGTGTGTGTGTGTGTGTGTGTGTGTGATCGACTGACCTTCCTCTGAGGACTGGAGTCGTCCTGCTCGTCCTCCGGCACGGGCACATATTTAAACTGCTGAGGAGACTCGATCACCAGCTCTTTCTTCAGCGCTTTCCCTGTCCTGCCCTGCATGACTACACACTCCTTCAGTCAGATACACACTCCACAATCAGCTCAGCATGTCCAGCAGCCGCTGCTGTCTCCAAAACACACACACTGGACACGAGCCTCACCTCACGCTCTGACTGAAGACAGACTGCCCCTCCCACACACACACTCACACACACACAGTCACATTCCTTCCCTCAGTCACACGGCTTCATGGGATCCACCTGCACACTAATGACAGTGTCCCAACACACACACACACACACACACACACAGGCTGCATCTCTGAGCTACGTCTCATGTAAGTATGTAACATCTACAATGTTCTTCCCACTCTTGAAAATAAAGGTTCTTTATTGGCATTGAAGGTTCCATAAAGAACTTTGGAACATCCATGGAACCTTTTCACTGCACGAAAGATTCTTTACAGTGGAAAATCAAATCAAATCAAAAATGAAGAAAACAACAGTATATGACCACTGTGCTGTACAATACCAAACCAAAATAAACATAAAAAGTCAATACAAACAATAAAGACCGCAATGCAATGAGAAAAAAGGAGTACGTCAAAACACCAATAAATGAAACTCTAGGAACAGTTTTATGCCTGAGAGAAAAGATGGGTTTTAAACTTTTAACTTCAGATTCAGATTAAGCTAATCTGAGGGAAACCAGAAGACTATTCCACAGTTTAAAAGGGTTCTTCCGATTATTAAAATACTCTGTATATCGGGTAGTTATAGGAACTCAGTTATAGCTAGTCCTTAGAAGCAGCTCTCGATGGACATCGACACCGTCAACACCTGAGGATGGAGGACGTGTATCTGTGTTTGTGTCATGATAACAGAGAAGGAATGTAGATGTGGAAGTTATGCGATTGAAAGAGCACAAATGAGGATAAGAGATGAAATCTTCAATCACAACTCGCAGCGCTGCATTTCATCGAGGCTGAGAAATGATGCCATTAGCTCTCAGTATGTTCATGTCTGATCACGGTTTCCCATGTTCGTGGAGGAAGGATTTAGAAATGTGTGTTTACAATGTCGGGTGCCGGTGTTTCGTATGGCCTGTGTTCGGCCAATCAGCGCACACTTCTGTCACTAGAAGCTCCTATTGTCCCGGGCTAGACCCGAATCTGAAGTACGGTCTGAGATCATCTAGTAAAGGTATTTCTAGAACTACGATCAGTCCCAGTTCCTGTGGTGTGAACACGCCAAAAATTGTGTACTTCTGCCAATAGATATAGGAACTAACATGTTCCTGCGGTCATTCTTAAGAGAGGAGCTCCTGCAGAGTGCAGAGATATACAACACATGTGGACATAATACTGAATCTAAGTGCAGTTTGAGGCATTACTGAGATCTCTGCTGAAACTTTAGGAAGAGTAGATGTTTATCAGGAGGCTAAAGCTAAAGTCCCATTTGCCCTCCGTTTCTTGTCATTGTTTTCTGGGAGAAAGGAGTGAGATGTGAGAGATAACGCTATAGTGACGCTTCTTCCCCACAGAAACACAAATCTGTTCACAAACACTCATTACTGCGTATTGCTCTGTCTATTACACTTCAATAAAACATATCATTCATTCCATATTATTTCAAACTGAAGACATTTTCACAAGCTCTCTCAGACACGATCTACGAGCGGTTTATTTTCAAAGAACCCGTTCAATTTGTTCACATCGCGCAATGAACGATTCAACAACATCAACAACTCACTGATTCAATGATTCGTTCGGAGAGTCTTTGAGAGTCATGAACTCGTGAGTCTGTGCGAAACGTAAGCAACGTTTGCTCTTTTACTGAAGTAAAATTGATAAGGAGTGCATTAACTTGAGGGATATTTTATTGTGTATTTTTACTGGAGTAGTTTGAGTTGTGTAGCTGGTCCAGCGCCGGTGTGTGAGACAGAAGGTTTAAACATGTCTCCTGTCTCTGTGGGCACACCCTGTTTATTCATCTGCTGAGAGGGAATTCCACACACACACACACACACACACACACACACACACACACACACACACACACACACACACACACACAACAAACCCAAACACACTGTTAAGAGCCCACAAAAGGACAGTGAGTGTGTGTTATCTTTTACTATACAGAGACATGATGGGGGAAGGTTAGGAGCACAGCTGCGCTCACACACACACACACACACACACACACACACACACACACACACACACAGACAGTGATCTTGCCCGTCATAAGCCTACACTTCCTCAGTCATGCCCCGAGGACAACACCTTTCTGTCTGTGTGAGTGTGTGTGTGTGTGTGTGTGTGTGTGTGAAGGCACAAGATGACTTAAAGGGTTAGTTCACCGGGAAATGAACATTTACTAACCCTCAGGACATACAAGATGTAAGTGTTTTTTTCTTCAGTACAGAAGTGGGAAGGTTTTTAGCTGAAAACATGTGTCATCAGGAGCAGTGGGTATTATTTTTATTTTTCGATAACCCTTGACTTGCATTATATATGAATCACCAAGGAACACTGTTTCAGCTAAAGGTCTTTACTGTAAAGTGATACGACTCCTGTGTGAACTTGAGCAGAAATGCCAGCACACATGCACTAAACACACCTGAGCTCCAGCTGATTAAAACACACTGAGTCAAACTCATGAAATAAACCCTCTGGTGCTCTTCGGTCATATTCGACCAAAAAATTTTACGTTTTGTTTTTTTTAGAATTTTAAAAGGTGCTGTATGTAAATTTTTCACTCTACTAAAGCATAAAAATACCATAATATGTTAAACATGCTAAAGTTCACATACTTGTTTCTCTGAAAAACACTTCTACAGCCAGTTATTTGACTTTGAAATGTGTGTTTCCAGGCTGGAATGTGTGTTATTGTTTTGGCCTGTGTGATACTGTACGCTGCCAATGTCCATTGTCATTGGCACTCGTTCCTGTTGCGTGCTCAAACTGGCTGAGGTCGAGTCTGAGGAGGCGGGAGAAACCACGATCTCTGA